>OZ026598.1:10228523-10258523 GCA_964020085.1 Micromussa lordhowensis | reverse complement strand
AAGTGTACCTACTGTTTTGTCACTGTCAGATACTAATTAAATGTCACTTAAAATATTATACTTGGGAGATTTGTCACTCTTGAATGCCGGGCTAGCCTGTGTATATAAATTATTGGCATCACCCAACTAGTGGACTAATTCAAATCCTGCAATTTAATTTTCTACACTACTAGAGGACTATCAGTGATAGTATAATCAAAATCAGTAGTCTGCTTGTGATGTGTCAAAATTAATGTGCCCCTATCAGTCAGTAGCCTAATTTTCCTTCAAGTTCAATTATTAACAGTGGTGGACCTAGAGGAGCCCCCCCCCCCCCTTATTTTTGGGAAAAAAAGAAGAAATGACTGAAGGAAGAAAAGCCAGCAGGGCAAGTAATAAGAACTGGGCCCCCTCCTTAGCTCAAAGTCTGGATCTGCCACTGATTAAGAGTATAATCAAAACTATAACAAAATTCTCAAACGTGATTGGCTATCAGCAGCCTGATTTGAGCATTAATTGGACAGTTGCACACGTCATGCCTGTAATTAGACAGTACTCACCATTTTGCACACGCTGTGGCAGTGCACTTTGTTGAGTACACTGATGGGTTTTTCAGCATTCGTAACGACGTTTTAAAATCGTTCTGCACTCAATTGATGCTTTGTTTGTTTCTTGAATTTTGTCATAGTTTTGATTAATTGGTAACAGGACATCGAGTCATCCAATTCAGTCTGCAATCATACTTGTGATGAACAAATCGGACTCCCGCTTAGCGGTTGTCCGATTTTGTTAATCACTCGTATGATTACAGACCGAATTGGACTCCACCACTTAATAATATTGTCTCAGAATATTGTTTTTGATGTTATCTTGAAGCTCAAGTTGAAAAGGGTTGTGAGATAAGATACACAGAAAGTTGGGACCCTAACACTTTGCCGCAAAGTACAATTCTCCCCCCTTTCTTTCTGGTAGTCTCTTTATACTGCTTAAAAGTTGTAATATGTGAACCCCATCATTCTAATATTCAAAGAAGACCAATGTAAACTACTGTGTATTAATTAAAAGTGCAACATATAATAATTATCATTATGATTTTAGCACCCTCTTGAAAAACGACAACAGAATTATGAAAAAAGAAAATGATCTCTTTACTTTAGGACACTTTACCAGTAGATTTCTTGAAGGTTCAACTAGTTCAGTTGAAAAACATACCTTTGCACTTAAAAGCACTTTGATGTGTAATAGAGTGGTTTGGTTACATGTAGGTTGAGATGTTAAACACATTCTTGGCAGAACAAGCTGAAAAAGAAGCACGCCTGAAACAGCAGCGAGTCAGGAAAACCAAGCAGACACATGATGTGGCTGTCCAGTGTGCATGCTCTCGAGAAACATCAGATGTGGCGGTTCAAACAGACCTCCCAGATGTCATGGAGGACCTCAGAGAACAAATTAGAAGCTTGTCGAAAATCGTGACAGACCTGACTGAGCTGAAGGCTAAGGAGCAATTGCCTATCCCACTGTGTGATTTAGTGCTGTCTCCAGACGACAACAATAACATCCCTCTAGAAATGCCTCCTCAAGTACCTTCTTCAATCAATGATTTACCTACAGTCCCCGCAGAACAGCCAGTGAATCGTATCGTTCCAGCACCAGGGCAGAATCTTGTTCCGCTTAGGTCTCCAGTGAACAGCTACCCCTCGCCGCAACTGCGATCTCCTCTAACCACGATAAGCAACAATTATCAAGGCTCAAACAGCAGCACCAGCCTTGGACCGACAGACGAGCAGAAGAGGAAGGTCGAGGCCATTGTTATCATGGGTTCTCAGATGGTGCAGTCTGCTATGGCAGCTGTGAACGTACTTTTCTCTGACGAGGAACTTGCAAACAGCAACACAGGAGGGTGTAGTGGTTACCTGCCACTGGATACCCTGGAACTTAATTTTCTAGGGACAGTGCTCCGCAATAAGTACGAATCATCAACCTTTGCGGAGCAGTAGGAAGATATAAAAGGAAAAATTAACACACGATGCCGGGGAAAAAGAAGAACTTTCCTTCGTAGGCTTCAAAAACAAATAAGATTCTAAATTAGTAAACTCTGATGACAGACTTGTTTTTTTCTGTGGTTAAGGTTGTTATAAATTTTTGAAAATGTAAGTACCATTTGGAAATTTCAACGTGAGTAATGGTAGATAACTCATTACAAAACTAGAACTAGGCCATTCTTGTTATGTGCAATAAAATCTTGTTAGAGAAATAAGCCTTTTGTTACTGACCCTCCTTCCTTCTGAATCACATGCAGGGGCATAGCCAGCCTTTTTTTTTTTCATTTAAGCCCAAATTGTACAACTTAAGTCATATATCAAACTTTGCCAAGATCCAAAAAACAACAACAACAACATTATCAGTCAACTAAGTTTTTGTGCGCAAAACTAAGTTCTGCTCTGTTAAGAACCTTTCAGCATTTTTTATGTACAAGATTGAAAGTATTTATTTTGTTTTGAAAATGAAACGTTGACACAGTGGTGATTCACTATTGAATGGTAAGAAAAAAAATAAAATATAGCCTTTCGGCTACTAAATAATATTATTGTACAGAAATTCTTGTTAAGTTCGTATTTAATCGCTTATAGGCTACCTATACCCCTGACATGGAAAGAAAGCAATTTCCTCACAGTATCCTTAGTCTCATAAAATTATAACTTGTCAGACTCAGAACAAGTTGCATATCAGAATTGAAAGAAAAAAATTCTCAGGCAGAATGGCCCAACTGATGGAATGGCCCGACTGAAACCTTGAACAAATTTAGTTCTTGGGAAACTATAGCAAAGTTGACTCCAAACACATTATCTTTTAAAATAACAGTTGGTAATTTAGCATTTCCTTAAAAATATTCACTGGTTCTGGTACAGTTTTATCTTCAAAAGTATGATAACACGAAGTTTCCATTTGTCCCCTTGTTGAAGATGCCTCCAGGTGGATTGATAGTTGTGTGAAATGCACATAAAACAGTTATTTAGTGATTTAAGTCTATGTATAATCTCCCACTATATTATACATAGACTTAAATCACTAAATAACTGTTTTATGTGCATTTCATAATAATGTGTATAATCTCCCACTGCCGCCCTATGTGCCACACAGGCATGATGGGCAGTGAGAGGTGAGATAATCTCCCACTACTGCCAACATAATTTGAACGGAAATCAAGTACAAAGAAATGGGAGATAATAATAATCAGCCACAGATAACTGTACAATAACATTCGAGACAAGCAGTCATGATGTGAAGAATCACTCTAAATAAAATATCTCAGTTTAATGGACTAGTATCCAAACCAGGATCCAAAAATCTTGAACATCGGACAAACAAACGGATGACATATCCACTACAAAAAAAAATAACAACAAAATATTAATTATCAAGGCGAAAAGCCAAGCCACGAATCATACATTTAGCGATCGTGATAAAACAAGGTTAGAATTATTTGAAATCATGCCAGCAACTCCGCGAACTGCTGTAAACATTTGTCACATCAAAGAAAAAGCCCCAACTAAATAATCCACAATACTGATCCCGCTTACCCCGCAAACAACCAAAGGAAGACCATGTCAAGCGTGGATGCCAAACAAACGATTTCTATTGACTAGTTTTGATGCAAAAACTGCTTACCTGCAATTGAGACTTGGCAAATTACTGGCCTAGATATTACAATAGCAGCTCCCAGAAAAAGGTCGTTCAATTCTCATGATGAGTACAGAGAATCAGTCGAGAAAAGATAACCTACTCATTCGCAACGAAAATATCTCCGCCATTGCTACGGCTGACGACATGTGATTTGTCGAATATTGTCACGTGAACCGTGTCCCACACCGCCTGAGCCGAGCGTGTGGAGATTGGGACAGAAAGTATCGATGACAAGAAATTCCACTTCAAAATACAACACCGGACTTGCTGTTGTTTGTTCCTAAGAAACTTTAGAGAGCGCAAGAGTTGTCGTAAGTTGTTCTTTAAATAAAATTAACATTTAACAGTGAACAGTTTTACTCCATTAAACTGAAAACATTGAACTTGCTGTCTGTGTGCATCATGTGTTGCATCGTCGCAAAGCTTCGAGCCACTGGGAGGTTTCTTTTTATTGACAAAACTACATTTCAAAGGAGTAGGAGGTAAGGAATAAATAACCATTCTCTTCCACAATTTTGTTGTTTGATGATTGAAAATCGTTGCCGAATGAAGGTGCATGGCTTGTACTTCGTCGCTAATTTAGCAGCAGTATTTCGCTTTGATACGAGATTTCAATAAAATTATTAAGCTTATCAGTAAGTAGACACGGCTGGCGAGGCATTTTGCTTGGCGTGTCATTTTACTCGCGTGCCATTTCACTCGCCACTGTGCCATTTCGCATGGCTTCTTTATTTTTTTGAACTCGGCACACTTCTTTGTTTGACCGAACACGCGGCTTTGTGTTAAGCATGCGATGAAAACAAAAGCAGAATCTTTAATTAGGCGTGCCATTTGAGACAGTGCTCGCACGTTGGTGTGTCATTTCGCTCACTGCCTATTGTCTAGCGTGTCATTTTGCCGTGCCCGTGCGTTCACCTTTATCCCTGAAATCCTGTGGAGGGTCACATATGTCGGTGAACCAGCCATTGAATTCCAGAGATATGCCTCCAATGCAAATTTCACAGTTCATTTGCTCCATTCAGTGATGGGTGTCGACCACTACAATATTTTAGACAGCCCCTCAAATGGAACTGAAATGTTGTTATTCTTTGACGACGTTTTATCATTGGAAAACCCAGATGGAAGCGCTGTGTTGGAGAGAGGAGATACGGTGGTTATGGATAACTGTGGTTTCCATCATCGGCGCTTTGCTGAAGGAATGCTAAGAGACATGCTGTCGTTATCTTGTGCGACAATCAGTTTAAAAAAGTAACAACAGTTTTCTAATATAGTAATTGCAATGTTGAAAGTCCTGAAATAAATAGTTTAAAATGTTTTCATTTTAGGAGTTACCAAAAGTCCTTTTCAACATAAACAAACACTCCGCCTTTTCCTGCAAAATGCTTAGGTGTCAACAGTGATGAATGAACCGGGAGCAAATACCATAGCGGCAATTAGCATCTGGTAAACCTGCAAGTGGTCTTCTGGGTCGCAAAACACAATGTAATTGCATGGCACTACAATGCCTCCACTACGTTCCCAAGTCCTCAGCCAGGGCGCTGAACTTGGAGTGGGTAAACTTGTAATTTGGCTGTAAAAAAAAACGATTTGGCTGTAAAAAAACGATTGCGAATAACTATGGAGGGTAAAAATATTCTCGTAAATTCGATGACCTGTGGCGGAAAATCTCTCGAAGCATTGCGTGACATCTGAAAGATTTGGGGTTAAGTATATCTAGTAGTTACAAAAAACAAACAAGTAAGGAATACTGAAATAAAATATAAAAAAAGTTTCAGTTGTTGTACTACCTTTCACCCAATGCTATATTTCATGGCTTGAGTTAAGCAATCACGCGTGTGCAAATCAAGAACCTCGCTGCGTAAACTAAACAGAGTAGAGGTTGTGACATTTTTAGAAGAGAACTTTTTTAGAAATGCGCCATCACCCAAGAACTATGACAACTAAAGCTAAACTTTGGTGACAAACAAATAAATCAGGAAACTCTGCCAATCAGTAAACCAACAGTGTCACCACCAAGTACTGTGGATTCTCCACTTGAGCGCCGTAAGATGGAGCTGGTGGAAAACGTTAGTTTCTTGGAAGCGCAAGTAGCGAGTGCACAAGAGCATTTGTCACAGCTGAGAAGGGAAAATGATTCTCTTGAAACCGTAACGGGCATGCCAGACCGAACCTGAAACCCTTCCACACATGCTCTTCCAATGTAATATAACCTCTGCATTTTGGATCGATTTTTAACAATGGTGGTTTGAAAGAACCTTCCAAGCTTTCCAATCAAATGAATGTAATGTAATATATGGTTGGCATAATGATACGCAGTTTAAAGACGTTTTAAATTATGTCATACTCGTCGCCAAATATTTAATTTTTTGCTGTTTTCAAGACAATACTGCCGTAAGTTTTGACAGATTCCCCCCGTTCTTAATTAATAAGATTGATACCCTTAGGCAAATTGCTCTAAAAAACAAACAGCTGGAAGAGTTTAATAAGAAGTGGGAGAATTTCATCTAACCCGTGTTTCTTTTCTTTTTTGTTTTATTTGTATCCATCGGACATTTATGCTTTCATGTCAAATTTATATTTCGTTCATCTTCTTTTTTCTTTTAATCAATACTGTTTCGCTGAACATTCAGTTACCGGATTTGTTAAGTTAAACGCGCACGCTGGTTGCGTTTAATGTTGCGCACATGCCGTGTTTGAATTTAAATCGTATCGCAATGATGCATGTCGCGTAATACAGTAGTTTAAAGTCGCGTAATTCTGATTGTTGTCAGTTGTACGGAACAGCAAAGGTGAACAAGTCCGTGCGCTCACCAATTATTGCTAACCAGTTACCAGTTACAGAGGCAGTCAAGAAGTAAGTTGTTAGTTGTTTCACAAGTTCTGTTACATTGATTTCCTGCTTTTTCTGAACACCTGTAAGGCCGCGTGCCAACATGATTTCTTTATTATTTCTTTAGTTGTTAGATCGAATTGAATTGTTACAATAAATACGATTCTTCTTCGTAATTGGCGTTTTGGTCTTTTGTTCAACAGAACACAACATTTGATTTCCTGAAGCTAACCCAAGTTCCTGAGGACAAAGACACCATAACCGAGAGGCTGCTGAAAGAGATGAAAATAAGCCGGAGAAATGCCAAAGCAGCACTGACGAGAGCGGGAAAATCACTCCGCCACCCGGGAAAGGAGGTAAGAGACGCCCTTTCTAAAGTTCAAGAGGCTTACGACAAGCTGATAGAGAATCACGAGGAGTTTACGAAGTTAATTGAAGATGATAAAGAGTTTGAAGAACAAGAAGTGTGGCTTGAGGAGAGCCAATACATGTTTTTATGTTTAGAGGCTGACACGAAACTGTATTTAGAAAGTAACGAAGAATTACCTAAGGAATCGCCAATTAAGGAAAATCGGCATAATGATATTGAAAATAGTTTGGAAGATACAAGTAATAGCGAGCTAACCAGAAGTAGAATTACGAGAAGTGATAATGTTGTTAGTATTAACTTAGCTACTGAGTTAAGTAATGTCGAAAACAACGCCTCTCCAGTTAGCGAAGTAGTTAAAGAAGGTAGTGAGAGCGTTGAAGTAATTAAGGAAGAAACGTGTGGTTTCAAAATGGAGAAACCCAAAATGCCAAAGTTTTCGGGAGATGTTAGAGAGTACGCAATATTCCGATCAGATTTTAACCACGCAATTGATGCCAGGTACAGCAAGCGCGATGCAATCACGTTTCTACGCACCTGCCTACAAGGAAAACCGCTGGACCTAATAAAAGGGATTGGATCAGACTACGATGCGGCGTGAGAATATCTGGACTCTATTTATGGTGACCCGAGATTTGTTTCTGATACGATAACCCAAGACATTGTGAAATTATGACCACTTTGTGATGGTGAAGACGCACGATTCTGCGATCTGGTACACCTAGAGAAGCGTTGCTATAACACGCTAAAAGAAGTCGGATTACCGAGCGATATGGACAACAGCCATATGCTCTCCATTATCGAGCAAAAGATGTGCATGGACGACAGGAAAGTCTGGTCAAGGGATCTTGGGAAAAGTAACAAGCCGGCAAGGCTTATGGGCCTTATGACTTGGATGACAGCAGAAATGAAGTCTAGAATGAGAGCCACAGCACCGCTTAGAACAGGAAGCAGTAGTCATACCATCCACCATGTCGCAGTAGAGAGCACAAACAGAAACAAGGGCAGCAGTCACAAATGCTGGATTTGCAAAAGCCAGGCACATTGGACTGACGAATGTCAGAAATTTTTAGCACTAAATCACGAAGATCGTATCAACCTCGCGCAAAAAAATCACGCCTGTTTCAGCTGTCTGAAAAGAGCTGGGAGATACCATAAGATAACCACCTGCAGTCGAAGAAAGCAATGCTCAGAGAGAGAAAACAGTATACAGTGAAACAGTACCACCATCCTCTCCTGCACAAGAAGAATGTACCCAACGTTAGAGCAAGCATCTCGTCCATGACAGAGAACTCAGAAGCTTTACTTCCAGTCATCTCAGCAAGTATCGGTGGTGGAAACAGTTTATACAAGCATGCAAATGTTCTCCTCGATTCAGGAGCGCAAACAAGTTTGATACGACTTAAAACAGCCGAAATTCTAGGATTAGAGGGAAAGTGCGTTTCCGTAACGATAACAAAAGTCGGTGGCGAGGAAGAAGAAATGACGACAAAAGTTTTCCAAGTTCAAGTTACCTCTCTGGACAATCAAAAAAACATTCACAGTGAAAGCTATCGGTATTCATCAGATTCGTTGATACTCACAAACCCACTCTTCAGTCGCTATTGGCTCATCTTCGTAGGGCTTATATGTATCTATGTCCAGCTCTGTTAGCGAGGCGGCATTCACTTCACCTGAAGTCGCTTCCTTGACTTCAATATTTTCATAGGAGGGAATGTAATTGATTTCCGACTCATCAGAATCGTAGCTCCTTTCGGAATTGGAGTCACTTTCTGACATTTTGTCGCAGATAGCTAACTAGAAACCGAAGAGGACAAGACTTCTTCACACCAACTCGCTATTTGTATCCTATTTCTTTGTTGTGTTGTTATCGACAAGATACCGGGTTGACATCACACATCTTGCTAGTCCCATTCCCCTCAAGGCGCCTTTTTTACTTCGTAAGCCGTGAATTCGATCGCTTTTTAAAAATTGGGAATAACTTCAAATTCAATTCTGCTGCTTGTTTTGGCTTGTTTTTGATGTCTACTTTTACGAAAAAGAGAATTTGGCTAAGAGTGATAGGCACTTTAACAAGAAATTCAATGTTAGAATAATCTAATAATTAATAAATGCTTTATCAACTTTTTAATTGCGTTGTGGATCTTTTTGCGAGTTCAGATGTCTGATATGACACCAGCAAAGGCATTCATTGTCTTTGTTTTAAATGTTTACCAAACCTTTTGTGGAGTTTCTTAATTCTCTTGGTAGTTGTACATATGATGAACCTTTCATTGGCTTGTATTTGGAGATATTCAAACAAGGGTTATCAACTGATTCAATAAGCCATCAAGATTCCTCACGGAGCCAAATAACTATTTTCTTAATTATTTGCTCTGAAACTAGTATCAATAATTCTTCAATTTCAATGTCACTTGTAATTGTTAAAGTTTTACTATTGAAATAAGCTGTTTTATATATTGTATTTTCACCTTGGGGTTTTTTGAAAGTTATTTCATGTTTCAACCAGTTTAAAAACCTTTCATTTCATTCAATATGGGTTTGAGATAAGTTTCAGTCCATTTCATTGTACTAATCAGCTGCCCTAATGGGTCTTTTTATTTTTGAAAGCTACTTCATTCAACTCAACAACGTCATGGAAAGCTTTGTTGAGTTTTGTTATTTTGGTTCTTGGAGCTGGTATTGGTTTTGGTTTGATTTTTTGCTCAGCTTTCGCACAGATCAATGTAATTTAAGAGTTCTTGAAGCAGCAAAAGGCTTTTTGTTTGCTTTGCTTCAAACTAGTTTGTTTCATTAAGTGTCTTAAGCTTTTTATCTTTCTCCAATAATAGACCAGTAAGCTCTGATTTTTTTCAGTTTATTAAGCTTTGATTTTTTAAACAATTTGATACTTTGTATCTGTAGCTTTGAATTGTTTATTTTGTTGTTTTTCAATTTGTGACATGATAGCTTTTTTTTATCTTTTCTGTTTCTTTTTTGAGTTTATTGTTTATTTTTGGCTTTTGTGTGTCTTTTTGAAGACCATCTATATACCACTGATGATCTTTAACCAACCTATTCAAATCTATACGGTTATCAAATATTAATGATTGTCTAATAGCCTTTACTTGTTCTCCATCAATATTTTTATCGTTGATAACATCAAGAACCTGTTTAGTTGTTTATGGTGCATCATAGTAATCATGATCGATATACTTGTTGATATGTTTGAATTGAACATATATTAATGTTAGTTGAGAATCTGTCATGCTTTAATGAAAATAAGCATGATTTTTTGTTAACATGAGCTGGTGTTTGCCTCCCATCGCAAAACCAAGGTGTATTTGCAGCATAATTTCTTCTTTATAATTTTAAAGCTTCTAAACTATCTTCTTCATTATTTTACTTTTTTGTTTGTCGTATACTACTGTCCATTAACATTACGATATATTGTATTTCTACATGTTTAAATCTTTTTGTTTTTTAACGTTGCATTTTTTAAAGCAATTGAAAGCATTTATTCATAATTGTCATTTTCTGTATCATCACAATTTTTTCCAATTTTGTTTGTAGAAAAATTTGGAATTGTTTAGACAGACAAATAATCCTTTTCTCCATCTTCTCTATGTTCAATCCAAAACCAGTAGATTTTAAGATTTCTCTCTTTCTTACGCAACACTGTTAGTAAGTCTTTTGCAGTGCGGCTACTTGAACTAAGACCACCCTGGAAATTTTTGTCGCAAAATAACCAATACCTTTTAATCTATGAAACAATAGAATGGTCACAATTTGAAAATTTACTGTTTCAAAGGTAGATTTTTTTACCACCCAGAGATAGTAACCGACAAATTTTGTCATACATGTTTGCATCCTCTCAACAAAGAAACGGCCAAGCAACAGCATAACTGACAACTCAGAAGATACAGGCGAGAGTCAGATCAGTGACGACATTTGCAAAAAATCTCTTCCACGAGTTCAGCAGAGTGTTGGAATGAGAAATGCTCAACTGGTAATATCAACTTTCACATTGGGTAAATCTCAGCTCAACCCAATGGACATGGAGCACACAATCAAGGCATTGCAAATGTTAGAATTCATGTTGAACATGTTATTGGACTCCTTAGACAGAAGTTTATAATACTGGTGGGTACCTTGCCAACTGACTTTCTGATATGTGATCATGACCACTCTGACAGGAGTACTGTGTTGGTGGATATGATAGGAGTTTGTGCAGCTCTTGTTAGTTTTTGTCCTCCAATTGTGCCATTTGACTAGATCAACTTCACAGAGTTACCACAACTACCTATGGACTACATTCGTTCAGATATGCTGCTACCCAAGTATGGAATATGCTGCCTGATGACATAAGAACTTCTGAATCTCTTATTGCTTATAAGTGCGCTATTCAAGATATTACTGTATAGATTATATGTGTTTATTATATGGCTACAATAGTACGCGCACTCTGATTGGCTGCTGAGCGGGCATTATTTTCTTGTAATGACCGGGCATTATGAAAATTTTTCCCAGCTCGACGGCTCTTTTGAGTTGTGAGTAAGAGCTACGAGTGCGTGAGCGAGAACAACAAAAATTATTGACAAAGTAGAAGTGTATTTTCAAAACTAGCATGTAAATACTTTTTTAACCGGTATGAGCGACGAAGAGGGCCATAGCGAGAGCGAGTTTTATTATCCAAAGGACAAAGAACAGGCCGAAACTGAGCAAAACAACATGAGCAAAGTTATCACTCACGAAGACGAAAATTTTGGTAACAGTCAAGAGGAATTACAAAAGTTTGTTCAAGAACAGAAAAGTGAAAACACCGTGAAAAAAACGTCAATTGATATGAAGTGTTTTTACCGTCTTCTTGCCGAGATAAACAAGACAAATGTTCAGATTTTGGACTTACCATCGGAAGAACTTGACCACCTCCTGGGAAAATTTTTCAAAGACGTAAGGAAAATCAATGGCGAGGAATACAAGCCAAGTACTTTGACGGGACTGCAGAGAAGTATCCAGAGGTTTCTGTCTGATTCCGGGTCCAAGATGAACATTCTGAAGGACGATGAATTTGCGTTTTCACGAAAAGTGCTGGAAGCCAAACGTAAAAACCTCGTTGTGCAAGGCAAAGGCAACCGTCCCAATGCGACTCGCTCGCTGACTGAAGAAGAAGAAGAAAAGCTTTTTCAGAGTGGCGCATTCGGTGCAGAAAATCCCGTAGCCCTTCAGAGGACCATGTGGTGGATTCTCTCCCTGCATTTTGGGTTCAGAGCCCGTGACGAGAGCCGTAAATTGTGCTGGGGAGACGTTTCTTAGCAGACGGATCCAATTCAAGATGGCCGCGAAATGCTTGTTTGGCTGAATGAGCGGGGTACCAAAACACGTAAAGGCGAGGAAAATGGCCATATGCGTCCTTTCTCACCAAAAGCATACGCCACAAACACACAGAGGTGTCCTGTCCATTTTTACAAGCTGTTCAGAAGCCACCGACCTGGAGAAATGAACAAGCCAGACGCTCCATTCTTCCTTGCAGTACGACACGGCGACCGCCGAGTAAATCCTCAAGTGTGGTACATGAAGGCGCCCCTTGGCAAAAATGAGATAGGTAAATTCTTGAAAACAGCCACAGATGAAGCCAGTATCCAGAGACAAGGATTAAAAGTCGCAAACCACAGTGTCAGGAAGACCAGCATTGGCCGATTGCTAGATGCAAATACTCCAGAGACGTTTGTGGCTCAACTAAGCGGTCACAAAAATCTTCAAAGCCTCCAATCATACAAGTCAGCAAATGAGCACCATCAGCGACAGATGTCGTATATCTTGAGTGGTTCAAGTCAGTCCCAAAATTCCCAGCAGATAACTGCTCCTCCAGCCAGTAGTGGTGTCCATTTAATGTCAAGTTCTCAGCAGTCACACAGCCAGCTGAGTCTCCAACACACGACAAATTCGCTCGCTGTAAATAATGCGAGCGTTCCAGCAGCTTCAAATGGTGTTTTTCCTGGAGCGAATATCAGCAGTATCTCTGAATGTCACTTTCAGATCTTTAATGGCCCAGTGAAACTGATCCAACAAGGGAAAAAGCGGCGTTACGTTACTGAGAGCGACGACGAAGATTAATCTCGCAGGCGTCACTGAAATCACTGCAAGTTCTCCCACGTGTTCAAAGCTCAATCACAAACTGGGCCCATTTTGCCTTTGCTTTTAAACTTTTTAAGGGTCAAACACTTGTAAGCACTGGTGAGTGCGTTATTTTGAAATTTAAGTGGTTAATTGACGTAATAAAGACAAAAATTGCCTCATTGTCAAAGAAACTGTCTTGTGGTTTCGATCGCATCGCCAGGTTCGTTTCGGTTCAGTGAACACGACCTCGAATGACTTCTTGCGCGCGCAAGCGGATGTAGAAAATTATTTCCGGTGTTTTTATTGTACTTTTTTTTGAATAGCGCTAAAAAGGCCATATAATAAATAACTTATTAACCTCGTCCATTCGGTCATTACAGGGAAATCTCAGACCTCAGCCTTGAGGTATTGACCTCGCTATCGCTCGGTCAATACATAAGGCCTCGGTCTGAGATTTCCCTGTAATGACCTCACTCTCGGTTAATAAGTGGTATATATTGATGTGTACATAAGCGGATTATTTTATCTATTTTATTGTGTTAATTTTACTCTGAGATACTAGCTCCTTCGAGCTACTCTAAATCTGAGTTTAAATAAAGTTGTATGTATGTATGTATGTACATATAGAAACCTTAAGTCTTCTATTAAGCCTCCTGGGTAGGATGGGTCCTGTAAGGCCATGGAAGCAGATGTATGTACTGAACTTGTGAAGGGCATGCAGAGTCTCACAAAGCTCAAGTGGCTATCCTTGTGGGAGCTGATGATTCCTCCACCATCAAAAAAGTGAGAGAAAATGTAAATCACAATGTGGACAAATGGTCAGACCTTGTCACATGCAAAGAGAGCTTTTGGAAGCTCCTTGTGAAAGCTACAGAAAACACACAAAAGTTGTCTGGTAAAGTGATTATCTACAAAAAAAGCTTCAGCTACTCAATAACACAACAATGACCCTGATGGGATCAGAAAAAGCCTAAAAGCAATAATTCCACATGCATTTGGGGATCATTCCACTTGCTTCATCTCTTGGTGTAAATATCTCCAAGACCTAGTCAGTTACAATCACAGACCTGGAGGGGGGAGATTTGAAGAAGGATCTGCAAGAAATAATGGCGGTTTATAGTCAGAATGCAAAAAAGCTAGCTCCACTCGGATCCAACCAAGCAAACGAAGCACTAAATGATACTATGGGCAGCAAAGCCCAAAGGTCAGTCATTATGGTGGCAGTGAGAACAATGACATGTGGCATGTGCAGTGGGTCAGGTGAGTGCTGCAGACAAGTATGATTGGCCAAGGTTGAATTTCAGTTGGAACCAAGTTTCTGGTTTCTTTCTTTTTTCAAAATTTTAACGTTGATGTTACTCAGTGGCCGTCCTTCGTTTTTTTGTGTCTTGTGATAACTTGCTTATAATCAGTGATAAAATAAATTATCACATACCAAATCAATGGATAAACATTTTACATGTTTAAGTACATTGTACCTGGTTTAATAGATTGAATTTGGATTGTACTTTTAGCAGCATTTGACCTACTTAGGCAGACCTGGTACAACACGCAAGCTACAATAAGACAATCTTCTTTTTGTACACAGGCCCTTTGGGAAATTCACCTTTCCCCTGGAACACATGGGCTTTCACACTCCAAAAGAATGGATGCTTAAATGTCACTTCAGAGAGCAAGGCAGCAAAAAAGAAATTCAAGCTGCAAAGAAGAGGGTACAAAGAGAAGAGGTAAAAAAACATGGCATTGAAATTAACGATTTAGGTCAAAGCTCAAACCTTGATGTTATGGTTGAACTACAGTATCTGATCTGGATTCTAATGATGCCTATCTTTATAGGCCTTGATAAAGTTCACTGTTCCTGAGATTCTTTGGGATTGTAAAAAGGAAGACTGTTGTTTTCATACAATGGAAAAGTGTATGTTTCTGTTGCTTGTCGGTGGTGGGAGTCAATAAGTTTACTCAAAGACACAGTATTCCAGTGGTATGGTAGAATAGATCTAAATTAATCTCAGTGCATTATCATTGTTAGTGACTGTTAGTGTATTCATGGTTAGAAAAGGCAGATTTTTCAGGAAGTGGAAGCGATTATCATACGGAAAACTTAATATGTGTGCACATCAAATACTTTGCTATGTGCATATTCAAACTTTCTAACTTCAAACTTACCTTCTCTTAAGTGTGCTGGGGTGGTTCTTTTTCATGATGATCTTCCAGCTATTGTTTCCTTTGATAAGTTATTTCACTGGTGAAAACCTTTAAGCAAAATCTCTAACTAGAAAAAAGCAAAGTCGAAATTCTTCACTCTGCGCGAGCTTACAACGTTGGAATGAATACGCCTTTGCTTGAAATTGAAAACAACGCTCTTTTCAATGATACTGTATCAGTGGCTGTAAAATGCCATGTGACTGATGACGCTACATCATTGCATCATCCAGGACACTGGGGACGAGGTTGCTGTAATAAACATGGCAGACCATGTGGCAGGTGAACTTAAATGGAAACGAACAGGGCACTATAAAGAATATTTGCATCATTATAACCCTTACAAATTCAAAGCAGCCCGAAGAACAAATCGCAGGAAACTTAACAGCCAAAAGAATGGTTGTAACTCAACCATTTCTCATGGCGATTTCAACAAAAGCGATACAGAATTTGATGATAGTGATGTGTTTATGGTCTACTGTCTCAAGTTCCATTCTTCAGTGTGGTGAAACAATTCTGAAGCAATTTCCATCCAAACAAGAACACTGGAATAGATGATAAAACGCAAGACACCCTGAATACATACAAGAGAATTGGAACTGGAAGAGATGCTTGACGCCAGTCTGAGCAAAGAAGAACTTTTGCTTCTCAATCTGAAACTATTCTGCTGTACTAATGCATATGGAAGGCCTTAGCCTTAATTCGAACAATGCTGACATTCAGGGCCGAGCGCGACACATTGTTGCAAAAATGAAGGATGTCCATTTTGCAGCATTTTGCCATTTTCTGGCCGATTTATTTGGTATTTCGAGTCAAGTAAGTTACAGATGCAGCAAAATTACATCATTCTACCAACAATTGTGTTATACCACCAGAATCGGATCAAGAGCAGTACCAGAGCAACCCTTGGTGTATCCGTGCTAGAAGACTTAATCCGGTTGTCTTCAGAGGGCTCATCTGTGGCTGACTTTGATCGAGGTCTTGCAGTTAATCGTTGGTTTGCACGCAACAAGTCTAAAGGGGAACATGTAATGAGACCAAACTTTTTGAACTATTGATACTCACTTGTTTCTTGTATTTAATTAGTGAACTTGTCAGTCACAGAAACTATTCATGGACAATGTTTTAAAAAACTAACTATCGCAAGCTACTTGCACACAGCGGTGTGTTCAATTTTAAACACTTTAATACTTAATTCCTTAATCAAGTGAGATCTTGGTATAGGTAATAGCATGACTTGTAGTGGTATTTGGCAATAATACCGCTAGTGATATTTCCAAATTGTCCAAAATACCACGAGCCGCAAAGCGGTGAGTGGTATTTGAAAAATTTTGAAATATTACGAGCCGGTATTATTGCCAAATACCGCGTACAGGTCATGCTATTATTTGTTTATAATAGAAGCCGAGAAATTTTCGGGAACGCACAAGAGACGTTTAATTCGTTACGGTTGAAAAAACAAACGCAGGTGTCTGCATTCGTGACAATCTTTTTACGTCAATGAAAAAAGTGATTGACAGTATGTTGTGAAACCAGTTAAAACCACTGAAGGCGAACAACATGAAATAGTTCAATGAAAGTTATTCCCAAATCACGCTTTATGCAGTCACTGCAGCGGTGAAGCGAAACCACAAATTAAGAAAAGGTACGGGCAAGCTTCTCTCAGTGTTTAATTGCTGCTTTGTTGAAAAACACCAAAGCCAGCTCTGTAATTTATCGTGACCTCACAGCCATGAAAGTGGTGGACTACTGTTTGGGAGGCTGGCGTCGCTGTACGGTTGTGTTGAATGGGCAAACTGGAAAGAACTGGATGGGAATTCTGAATCTGTTGGCCGACAGGAGAGCTGATGATGGATGAGATCTGTCGCTGTTCTACTCCGTCACCTTCCTCGTAGTCTGCCAGTGAATGCTCGCTTGTGTGGCCTGTTACACCAGCTTGGCTTGACTTGGTTAACTTTCAAGGCCATATTCTTCATGAAGGAGTCGATCTTATTGACACCCATCCTCTGTTTCTTGTACCACACTTCGGATTTCGGTTTTTCAATAATGAAGAGAGAACGGGCCACTGTTTTGCATTTCTTCAGGTCTGCAGGCAAGACATGCTTTGAAGAACTGGACTGGACAACGAGGACCACCAGTGGCCAACATCTTTGGCTGGATGGTTCTTTGTTTCTTTTTCAAGACCGCCTTGCCGGGTCTTTGTTGGGTTTTCTTCAAATGTCACATACTCTGTTGCCTTGGTCGTCCTTGTTCAAGCTGAAATCTTCAACAAACATTTCATGGTGCTCTTGGCAACCTCGAAAACCAAAATGAAGGGTGAGCAGATACCACAGAGTATAAAGGAGTGACTTTGGATTTTGTTCGCCAAGTACACGATTTTTCCATAGCTGCTCTTCATCTTGGACGGTAAGTGCTTTAGTTGCATTAGGTCGTTTTCCGTGGCCTTCTTGCTTTTCTCTCCAGGACCTGTCTGCACTTGACAAATTCTCGGTCCTTTGCTATGGATATTTTGCTGTCACTTTGTTTGAGGTGTCTGTCAATGGCAGCTAACATAACCCTTAGTTTCGACTGTATTTTTGTTTACTGCTTTTTCGGCGAGCTTTTCTATTTCCTCACAGGAAATTTCCAGGAACCTTGCTGTGTTGTCATGGTAACCTTGTTATACCATCCATTTTTGCTGTTATACCACTATTACGCGGAAAGAGTAATACTATCAACCAATCAAAACTCAGAAAATTCTCGGCTTATATTATAATCTAAGGAAAGGACACAGCCATTTAATCAGGTTGATTAGCTTAATATCCTATTTCGCAAAGCAGGTTTAACTTTTCCATAGCTACTGCTAATAGGAAAAGCAATTCAGCGACATTGCAATATAATCAGGTTATTGGCAGGCACTTTAAATTTCTTATGACAGCCCAGTTGTACATGCATTTTTACTTTGTTATTTTGTTTTCTAGCCACACCCGTAAACTAGCTGGTGTGTCCTGTAGACTTTGTTATCAGTCTATGGGATGCACTGTTACTATAGCAAAGGGTGTCCAAGTAAAATAAATTGTCTATGTGTATGTTTTCAAATTTGAAAATAAGTTTTCCACTACTTTCGAGAGTATCAAAAATCGGATGTCAATAAGTCCCTGTTGAATATTAAATGGTAATTCCAAAAACTGACAGCAATATCGTTCGTCCTTGTGGTATTCATTTCAGTTAACATTAAATAAACATAAAAACATAAACATAAAACTCTCCTGAGAAAGGAAAAAAGTCTTGTCATCCTAGATTAAAACTAAAGAAACATTCTTGTCAAGTGTTCTATTTTTAAGCTGCTGCACTAAAGGGGATACTGAAACTTTTCAATTTCTTCCAAGATTAAAGTTGTCATTAGTAAATTTAATAAAATTTAATAAAATTATTTAATAAAGTTATTACAATTTAATAATTTAATAAATTTATTGATTTAGTAAAATTTAATAAAAACTTAACTAGTGAGCAGCACTTCTGCGAACTGTAGTTGTATAACTTGTTTATTTCTCCTACCCGTTTCGTGTGACTAGCGCACACTTCGTCAGGGAGTTAAACAATACAACAGAAAAGCGCCTGTATATATGCCTAACTCATACAAGAGTTTACATTCAGCAAGAACACACCTACGGATATACATCATAGGAAAAACAAACTCTGCGGTAATGCGTCTAGGAAACAGGCGGTAAATGTCGGCAAGGTGTGACATATTTTATGCGTGATATAATTTAGGGGCCCACAGTTTTAGCTAAAACTGTGGGCCCCTAAATTATATCACGCGTAAAATATGTATATCCGTAGGTATGTTCTTGCTGAATGTAAACTCTTGTATGAGCTAGTCACACGAAACGCGTAGGAGAAATAAAGAAGTTATACAACTACAGTTCGCAGAAGTGCTCCTCACTAGTTAAGTTTTTATTAAATAACTTTATTAAAATTTTATTAAATTGACAAGCATACATTTCACCACACAAACTCTAATTCTTTCAAAAGCTTGTTCTCTTGAGTTTTAAAATTCCCCTTCCACAAAGTATATCTGCCATCAAAAATACAAGCAAGTTTTGAGAAATTGAATTAGAAAATGGACAACACTCTAGTTGATGTTAACAAAGGGTTTACCTCCACCACACTCTAATAGTCCAATGAATTTGACATGCTCATCAGGGTCTCCTGTTATCGTGTGAAACATAAAAAGCAGACAATGAGCCATGCCAAGGTACAGTTCTCACATGATTTTCTATTGGGGAGAGTTGTACCAGCTACCTTTAGACAGCCAATAAGGTAAGAGTACACTATTGAACAACCAATATAAAGTCAAGTACTTGATTGATTTTTCTTCTTCCCTTGCCATCAGATCAAGCATATCGATCAACAGTAAAATTCTTCAGGCAAGTGCTATCATTATGATTATCATTTATTTTGAATCCATGCACCAATCCACGTCTTAATACTTGGTCATTACTTTATTCGCCAATTTCATGATTTTCTTAAATGCAATACACCATATGTGATCCTCCACGGGAAAACAGGGATAAACGTGATAGCACACTCACAACACGCTAACACAACACACTTAGTGTGTCCTAAGACAGGCTTTATGCAAATAATTTAATTAATTTGTAGAACAATGAAGAACATACAAAATCTTTCTTTGGAAAATGTTAGCTCGCTAAATTTTTTGTTTTAATTAGCGTCCGAACTGTAACATGCCTAGTGTGCGAGTTAACACGCTAGAGCACTCAAGAACACGCTTAAGCAAAAGAAAATTCGCGATTTCCCTCGCCAAAAAAGTTTATTACAAGCTAAAATACCGTAAACGCTCATGCATAAGCCACACTTTTTTTCACAAAATGGATGCCAAAAATCAAGGGTGCGGCTTATCCACGGATACATCTGTGTTTGGAGGTCTCAAAAACCTAATTAATATTCATAAAACTTCATAAGATGTCAAGAAATAAACATAACAGAAACTGAGAGCGTGTTGCTGTTGTTCATTGAGATAATCTTGAAAAATCGGATCAAAAGAGTATTTTAAGTCAAAGATGTCGTAAATTCAAACAAAAAATAAGGTTCGACAAATTAAATTTCGCTCTGTTTAGATACTTGTGAAAGATGGCAATAACTTCTATGTCGGTGTTTCAAAAACTTGATTGTCAAAAGCAATACAACTCTACTGGAGCATCAAACTTTGTTGGTTGGTGCCTGCTATTGGTTGGTGTATAGCGTAGCTCCATATTTATGTATATAAACCACACACAACCCACAATTCCTTGATTTGCTCCGACGAAGGGCTAACGCTCAGTTTCCCGATTGTGACGCGAAAGAACTGCAACAGTTTAAGGAAAATGCCACAAATTCGAACACAAAGAAAAGCACCAAGACCTGGCTTACTGTTTGGACCACATGGGCTGAAGAAAAACGATACAGTCCGGATATTGTAAGCTACGAAGCCAAGGAACTTGACAAGAAGGTTTTTTGCCGAGGTGAGAAAGAAGGATGGTTCAGACTACGAGCCAGACAGTTTGCGGGTAATGATAGCTTCCCTTTACCGTCATTTAAAGGAAGCAGGCAGCAACTTTTCCATTGCCAAGGACAGAGAAATTGTCAACAGTCGCAAAGTACCGTAAACGTCCATGTATAAGCCGCACTTTTTTTCACAAAATTGAAGCCCAAAATCAAGGGTGCGGCTTATCCACGGATACATCTGTGTTTGGAGATCGCAAAAGCCTAATTAATATTCATAAAACTTCTTAAGTTGTCAAGAAATAAACATAAAAGAAACTGAGAGGTTGTTGCTGTTGTTCACTGACTTTTTTCGTGAGTGGTGGCTCCTAAAGGAGCCGTTTGTGTCTTTCAATGTTTATCGGCGAATCTTGCTCTCCAAGAGTTCTTTCAAGCGATTAATTTTCACTTTTCTCGAATAACTAAACACCAACCTACAAGGAATCTCCATTCCTCCACACAGCTGTTTGCTGTCTGCGGCCAGTTATTTACTTCCACGAATATCTTTCCGCCACGTGCGATGAAATACCACAAAATTCGCGAGTACTCGCGAGGTAAATGGCCGACTATTTCGTTGTTTTTGACCACTTAATGTTAGCAATAACTAAATAAGAGATTTTAAATTTGAAAAGGAACGCTTGTCCTATTGTAAATTACCTTTAGTCATAGTGTTGTAATATTGATTAATGAAAAAGAAACTGAGGTGATTGCATCAATGCGCGTGCTTTTCTGTGTGTTATGCATGATGATGACCAGGCCCTGCCCCAGACTCCTCCCCACATTTAAAGCTTGGCTACTAAGCACTCGTTCGTTTTGTTTCAATGGTACTGAACTTTATGGCGTGTTTCGAAGTGATAATCTTGAAAAATCGGGTCAAAAGAGCATTTTAAGTTGAAGATGTCATTAATTAAACCGAAAAAGAAGGTAGGACAAACGAAATTTCGCTTTCTTTAGACTTGATAAATGTGAAAGATGGCAGCAACTTCAGCGTCGGTGTTTCGAAACCTTGATTGTTTGTCCTTGTTTGCTTATAGCAAATACAACTCTGCTGGCACTTCAAACTTTATTGTTTTTATTTTTTTCCAAAATCTGCGCTTCCAAATTGGGAGTGCGGCTTATCTACGGATGCGGCTTATACATGGACGTTTACGGTACTCGAAGGGAAAGCTCGCTTGCTCTGTGAACAGGGCTACGTCAAACGTCCCCATGCGTCAAAGGCACTAACCACTGAAGATGAAGAGCTGTTGTGGTCTAAAGGGAGCCTTGGCAGCCAGTTTTCAAAGTCCCTAATAGCGACAATGTGGTTTTGACGCAGCATTTCAGATTACGAGGCTGCCAGGAGCACCACGACATGTATGTGGAGGATTTTTCATTCGGCAAAGACGACAATGGCGTCGAGTACATCACGTACGAAGAAAACCCCACAAAAACGCGGCAGGGCGGCCTCCGCAAAAAACGAAGAGTTGTTCAGCCAAAAATGTTTGCAAATGGTGGGCCAAGATGTCCCGTCAAGCTTTTGAAGACATTCCTGTCACACAGACCCGAAGAAATGAAAAGCAATGGGCCATTTTACCTCGCGGTCATAGAGCGCCCAAAGTCTCAAGTGTGGTATAAGCGACAGAGAATGGGGATCCACAGCATTAATTCCTTCATGAAATCTATGGCTGCTCAGGCCAAGATTGAAGATAAAAGGCTCACAAACCACAGTGCACGCAAAACGCTGGTGAAGAAACTTAAAGCTGCCAACCAACCTCGCTCCGCAATTATTGGCGTCACTGGCCATACAAACGAGCGCTCTTTAGCCGACTACGAAGAAGGCGATGAGAATGAACAACGGCTTATTTCATCAATCATAAGCTCAGCCAGTCAGGCAAGCACCTCCAACCAACGCCGTCCTCTTCAAAATGTTGGCCTTTCCTCTGCTCTGGAAAACACGCTGATGATGAACGAAGCGCAGTTGATGACAATCAACAATTTCCATGGCTGCCAAGTAACCATCAACTACCAGCTCAGCCAAAAGTTTCCCGAGCCGAGGTGAAATGTTCCACAGGCAGATTGTAGATGATTCTTAAACTTTGATTGTTTAAAACCTGTTAAAAATTTCCACCCTTAGAACCGAGACTTCCAGACATTCGAGTACAGTTTTATCCAAAGTTATGTGATGTTTGAGCGATCACATGTTTAATCACATGTTGTTGTAAACCCAATCAATTGCGCGTGACGAAATAAAAATGTGTGTTACATAACGTGCGAAATTTCTTTGCCTTGTAGTATAAACAAAAAATAGCACGGTTTCTTCGGGATATTTGGGATAAATACCGGCTTGTGATATTTCAAAACTCCCCAAATATCACTCGCCGCAGCAGCTCGTGATATTTTGGCGAATTTTGAAATATCACTCGCGGTATTTATCCCAAATACCCCTAGAAACTTTTACTTGGTCTTTGAAGACAAAATTGCAGTACACTTTCCCTCATTGGAGTCAATTCAGAACTCTTCAGATAGTTTGGTAGAAAAATGTGTACAATTTAGTACAATGAGATGTCTATTATTGGTTCATTTTTATAATTTTTATTAACCATTCTTTTCTAGACCATGAAGAATGCTTCGTGTAAACAACTATTGATTGATCGATCAAAGTCCAAGAAACTGGGAACATTGAAGGACACTTTTTGTTCAGAAACTACACTTTCCCACTCGAAGGCGAATTTGAGGGAGGCCTGATTATGAGATCTTTGGCAGGAATTGGAACAACTATCAGAAAGACCAGACAGAGACCAGATAAGGGATATGCCCTAAAACATGGTCCTTGAAAAAGGACCACTTTCAGCCAAGCCCAGAACGACATCAAGATAGAGTTCTATAATAGGCAAGCCATGAACCTAGGGCTGAACCTAGAGATGTCATGAGGGCAATGGAGCAAGCAGGTTTAACGGCAAATCAAATCAAGTCTTGGTGGAGTACCTACCATCGCAAGTACAAAACTCCATTGAGTACACCTGCTGTCTCAGCACCTTCTGCCCCTGCAAGGCTTAGCATTTTACAATCACCATCTGTTCTATCGGCCCCTGTACTTCCAGCCTCTATGTCACAGGATTCTGTACTGCAGGCCCCTGTCACAACAACCTCAGTACTACCAGCCTCTGTGCCACCAGCCTCTGTGCTAACAGTCTCTGTAACGTCTGGTTTGACTGTCCAACTAGTGGCCTCTGTTACACCAGTCATTTATTTGTTTATACTTTGGCCAAGTTGCTTCACAAGGTCTTTTACATCCAAGACAAACATTGATGTTACCAATGCAATGGAAGGATTCACTTGAACAGGCAATAATGAAAGCAAATTACTTTCATGATGAACTTTTTGGTCAAGAAGCTGTAAACTTGGATGTAGAAGAAGCAGTTGAAATGGCAGGAGAGGACTGCAGTGTTGTTTCCCTTGGAAGACAACTAGATTTGTTCGGGATTTCTGGAAAGGAGTTGCTGGCAGGATGGCTTAATGAATTATCGAGCAGAAAAAACAGAAGTTGCCATCTCTTTTGTGCTTCTGAGAAAACAATGTTGTTGTTTGTTGACAGTAATGGAGAAGTGTATTTTGTGGATTCTCATTTGCACAAAGACAGTGGAGCACTAATAGCTTGTGCACCTCCTAGTA
Source organism: Micromussa lordhowensis (assembly GCA_964020085.1). Lineage (NCBI taxonomy): Eukaryota > Metazoa > Cnidaria > Anthozoa > Scleractinia > Lobophylliidae > Micromussa > Micromussa lordhowensis. Next base: position 10,234,188 of record OZ026598.1, on the reverse strand, counting down.
ATGGATCATGATTTGCTGACTGGATTTACAAAATGATGGAATTTCATTGGCAGACCCCTCTAACATTAGGAACAGTAAGGGAGATTATCTATGGTTAAACTGATATCCTTGTAAACATTCTTTAAACCAGTTTGATTTCCATTTCCCTTTGGTTCAGTTTACTATAACAATGATTATGGAATTCTCCCCATTAACTGTGGTCTGGCTTCAGGGGTTGCTGCTTTCGAATGGGTTCTAACCATGGGTTCTTCACATGGGTATATCTTTGCATGTTTCCTCCTTATACAAAGTTGTTCAACGAAAATTGCAATGAAAAAATAGAGATAAATATAAAAAATCAAACTGGTAGGAGAAAAAATAAACTAAAGATTTAGTGTATGACAACATGTTCATCTGAAAGAGTGTTTTTATTGGACTTAATTTGTAAACATCAGTGTGGAGTATTTCTCAAGTGATTTTGAAAGTTATGTACTTGTAATTGTTTAGAGCAGGTTTTGATCGAGTGTCAAAACTTAGTAAAAATCGTTGTGGACTTACGTGAAAATCAAGCTTTGTACATTTGGATCCCGTAGTGACATTTTCGGGTAGTTCACTTGCAGCAACTCGCTTCCTGAAATAAAAATTATCGGTCAGAATCTTCAGTCGAGAATTTGAACATTCACATTTGCAGAAAGCCAACGAAGTGAACCTGCCTCTGATCCATTTTGTCAAGATGAGAGCAATTCGTAAGTTCGCTTCAGCCGACCAGATACAAGAAACCCACTGTCCAGCTAAACCGATGACAAGAGTTGGTCTAGCCGAAACGTGACAAGTTTCGTCCAACCACAAGGTGACAAAAATTAATAATTGCTTTATCCAAGAGTTGTCCAGCAAAGGAGATCGAGTCTGGGCAATATTCAATATGGCTCTAGAACAACTACTCTTTTGGTCATTCGTATTTGATTACCTCGAGCCGGAAGATCTTGTCAGTGTAGCCTCTGTGTGCCTTACTTGGTGGCAATTGGTATTTCATGGAAGAAAATTGACTTCAGAAGCATTTCACAACTGCAAAGATCTTGATTTGGCCGACACGGGCAGCATGTATCCAGGTGGCGTACGCACTACGATCGCGTTGCATTGTGGTCGTTTAGTTAAAACATGGCCATTCGCTTCTTGACCCGGTCTAGTGAACATCTCACAATACTGAATGCGTAATGGGGATTCACGGTCTGTTGCCATTTATTCATAAGTATTGCAAAAAAAGGAATTTCCGTGATCTTTCTTGTCAAACAGCAGCTACAGTACAGCCCAAAAATAATGCACGCGCAAGAACTTCTTTTTGCGTCCGCAAGCCGGCTTCTTCTTGCAGCTTCTTGCGGGTCGCTTGCGCTTGGATCCTGCAAGCCGCAAGAACTTCTTTGCAGTTAGAAGTTAAAACCGCAAGAACCTCTTTGCGGCAGAATTTTCAGACCGCAAGAACTTCTTTGTATTAACATCGTAGCACGGGATTGGAGAAGTAAGCGTAACAAGAAGCTAAGTAATTATACATGCGACAGAACACGGCACGATCGAATTAAAATTTTTCCCACACTTACGGTAAGAAGTACCATAGCGACAAATTCTGAACTCTTAACAGATTTAACTAAGTTGAAAGTGAATTTCTTTTCCTGATGCTAACCGCTGAAAACAACAACTGTTCTGCATGAGTTTCGATTCATTCTGAATTCATGTAAGCTTATGTTTACCTTGTTGACTTACGAATGTCTTGATTGAACTACCCGTACGTTCATTTAAAATTGTGCGATTCCTGCTTGTAGTTTCGGAAGTTTTCAAACAGATTCGAGGAGAATCACTTCGTAACTCGCTAAATCTAAATTATTTCTAAAGAAGAGGCTCAAAGAACACACAGGTTTCATAAAGTAAGCTTAGGCACCATTATTATTTTTTTGCTCGTTCGGCTCTTGTCAAAGGAGTGCGGACTCTGATATAACGCATGTGAAACTTCTCCCAAGTTTAGCGGCGAAAATTTTGGACATTTGCGAATTGAAATGCGAATAGTTTATTTCTTGTTTACAAGCGAGATTCACGACACTCGTCATTTGCGTGCTGCGTAATTCTGCGTATGTTTTGTCTAAACTAAATTTGAATCGCCCGGCTTCCAAATCGAACACCAGATAAACTGAAAGGTTGATGCTTCTTCTCGTGGCATTCAATTGAAGATCCATTTAAAATCCAAGTGCTAACCGCCAAACAATTTTCCAGAAATACAGCTTTCGAAGCTACCAGCATCCACAGATTTTGTGTGCTAAGAGCAACAGTCACGCTGTTTTCTGCATGCTGATTGGATACATTCCTTACCATCATCCAATCAGCGTGAAGTAACAGTGTGACTGCGGATGAGCTTTCAGAATGTCACAAACGCAAGTCGTTCGAATGTTAAGATAATAGCAAGGAGCATTCAAACATCTAACAAGCAGTTTCGTCAGTTTAATGGACGGGTGTTTCAGTGAACATCAAAACAGCGTGGTACAAAATATCTTGTTGTCATAAATTAATCGTGATGTGATGCGGTCGCGGTCAATTACGGCCGTGAATACTCGATGAAAGGTTTTCGCATGGGTGAAAACAAACAGTTTTTGTGTCGACCTCAGTACGTTTTTTAAAACAGAAAAGTTTTTAAGCTATTAGCCTTAGGCAAAATACTCTAATCTGGTAGCTCATGTTGACTCATCCCTCTACAATGACCGGATACGTTCGAGACGATTTCAAAGACCGTTCAAGCAATTATTAATATTATTTTTTAGTCATCCGTTCGAAGAGCAAACCAAACCGTTCGAATGATTTATTCATCCGCTCGAACGGTTTAAACCAATCCGTTCGATTATCCATTCGAATGGCCAACCAAGCCATTCAAATAATTATTCATGGCGTTCGAACGGTCAACCAAACCGTTCGAACGGTTTATGAACCGTTCGATAACCGTTCATCATCCGTGCGTTTTTGCCGTTTGAACGGTTTTCCATTAATGTCCGTTTTGCCTTTCACGGTCACATTTGTTTACATACGCAGTCTTTATAGCGGAGGTTCAGGGTGAGATTTGATGACATGTACACACTCGTGGTTACACGCAGCTGAGGTTCGTATGCGCAAGTAGCGTGTTCGATAATATTTTTACATTAATTATCAGCAAGCATAAGTCTAGTTCTGGTCTCGGCTGTTCAAAAGTAAAGATGATATTACATCTCTTGCCCCTGCAGTTTCTTATCTAATGGATAAATTTGCAAGCAAGCGCTGAGCATTTCGACCTCCAACACCGCATTATAAACAATCTTAACGGTTTGACCCGCAGTAACTTCTTGCCCCTTCTTGCAGCTTGCGGTAAGATTCATAGGTTCTTGCGGCTTCTTGCGGTTTAGATTTTCAACTTCTTGCGGCTTCTTCCGGTTAGACTTTCAACTTCTTGCGTTTCGAAAGTTCTTGCGGGCAAACCGCAAAAAACGGCACTTTTACTTCTTGCGGCAGATTGCGTGTTCTTGCGGCGCAAGAAGCTCTTGCGGCACTTCTTGGGCATGCATTATTTTTGGGCTGTACTGTATTGATGCTTCCTGCTGGTTGCACAAGGGTTTGAGTGTGTCTCGCGCAGAGTGGAAAGCGAGATAGGTGAGAAATATTTTCAAATCCTCGATCCATCAGATTCTTTCTTTTCGATTTTCTCGTGCTAAAGGCTTCTTATTTTATAATTTCCTACCAAAGGTGCGGTGAAATTTTCCGCAAATGTTTACTCACAGTGAAAAAGGCTGGTGTTACCCCATTTGTCGTGTTTGACGGTTTCGCTTTGCCAGCCAAAGCAGGCGAAAATGATAGGAGACGAAGGTGAGAAAAATTTTCTTCCATCAATACCATTCGCGTACAAATTTCATGCAAACTTACGAGTCTTTACTTTTCTACTATCGGTTAGAGAAAAAGAAAATCTCCTCAGTAAAGCTGCGGAAAATGACATTTCTTCCCAAGAAGTAAACAAGCTTCGAAGTCAAGCTGCGGATATTACGTTTGACGATATCACAGAGTGCATTGAAGTAAGCTTAAGCTGTAGTATTCTTTGTAATCTTTATGCTTTTGCTTGTGTAATGTTGCTGAATAACAAACAATGCTTAGACCTGATTATAAAAGGTAGTAAAAACTTCTAGTAGCTTGTAGTATTTATTAAAAGTAGCATAATTGTATGTTTTCTTGTATGTTTTCTTTTATCCTAATGCAGATATGGCTGAGAAAGTACAACTGAGAAAGCTGAGAAAGTCAAATACATCGTTTCCCCCTATGAATCGGATGCCCAGATAGCCTATCTGCTGTCTAGAGGTCATGCAGATTTTGCACTTACAGAAGACTCTGATCTCTTGGTTTTTGGTTGTAAGAAGGTGAGAGGTTCATGCAATCTTTGGTTATATTATGAATGAAATAATTACACTTACATTTTATAGTACGAGTCTGACAAATTAAACCTGAAGAATTTTGATTTTCATTCCCATTCAAGTTTGTTCAGATATTAAATAAAAAAGTTGTTACTTTTTGTTGACAATAACATCTATGCCATTATTTTTAATAATTTTTTAATATACACATCACAACTACCGATATTTGCACAATGAATACATTTTACCTCCTGTTAGATGAGGGGAGTATCCAAGTCCTAACATGATTGTTTTGTTTGGTTTTAATTCAGGTTATGTTCAAGGTTGCACTAAGCGGTGATGGGGACGTTTTTGACCTCTCTGAAATCCTAGAAGGGCTAAAAGTCAATATGAAGCAGTTTCAAGAAATGTGCATTGCTGCTGGGTGCGATTACTTGAAAAATATCAAGGGTATTGGAATTCATCGTGCATTCAATTTGTCAACGACAGGGGATATACTGAAGTCACTGGCACAAAAAGGAGCTGACGAGACCTACCAGGCAAACTTCCAGAAGGCTATGGCAGTGTTTCACCACCACACAGTGTTTGATGTGGATACATGTTGTACTGTCCCACTTCAGAAATGGGACACCGACCCACCCATGGATGTTCAGAATCTGTGTGGATAGTATCCTTGTCCTGATTGTTTTATAACAACTATAATCTTGAATATCATGTCTCTTGCCAACTTACCCTCATTGCAGTTTTTTTATTCTACCCTTGATTTCTCGTAACAATTTATATTTCAGTGGCGTAAATTTAATATTAGGAGGTTCAATAAGTGGGTTCCTGCTGTGCGAGTGTCCTGTCCTATCAACATCGCTTTATATCTTGTGTTGTCCTTGACATTTTAGTAACCTGGATTCCACCTTTGCAAATGAACTTGCAGTTGGAAATGTTAAGACCAAGACTTGGGAAAAAGTCAATAGTTTCCCTGTTCTAACAAAGGTAGGTGGAAAAATTTTGTCCTTCTTAAATGACATTGTCTTGAAGATCGAAACAGTTTTCTTTTGCTCAAGTTTGTAAAGATTTCATCTCAGTGGCTTAAAGGTACTGTACTGCACTACTTGATGCTAGTAATCTGTTGTCTGATACTTGCTTAGGAGTGTTTGGGGGGGGGGTTTCCTTCCTTATATAGGCTATGTTGGTATGCGCCACCTGAAGGGTATGGGTTTTTAGTTGTTTTGGCTAGAAATCAGGTTTATTGGGTTTTGACCATTTTGGTCTCCAAATCGAGT
>OZ026598.1:10208523-10226023 GCA_964020085.1 Micromussa lordhowensis | reverse complement strand
ATCAGATTATAAGAAAGTAGGTTACATAGCTTGTGAATTGACTAAGTTTGTGCATCCACTGTTGAGTGACCCGTCTCTTGAGGTATCTGTGAACAAAATTCGCTTTTCCACTACTTTTCTCATGATTGGTTTTTATTTGACCATTGACATCACTAGGAAAGAGGTGTGGGAAAAGGCTGTGGTCAAAGCTAGTTCCAAAGTTAAGTAGTATTGTGTAGTTCTAGAAAATATCCATACCTTCCCCATGGCAGAGATTTTTTTCTAACACCTCCTAACCCATCTGGAAATTCCGGTTAGGCTTCATACATTCCTTTAAATTTTTCAATCTCAAGATTCACCCCCCCCCCCCCACCCCCAACTCCCAACCCCCAAGGACATTCCAATCCCTTCTGTTGGGGTGGCTTGGATATTTTCTGGAGCCACACATTCTAATAAATGACAATGTACGTTGCTTTTGCAAGACAACTTTTTCAAATCTCTTTTGTTGTAGAATTAACGGCACTCTTTTTCAACATAAAAGAAATTATTGGTCAACGGTTTAGTACAGTTACTTGAGGCATAAGTTATATATTTATATATTATAAATAACACATTATGTGAGGGTTAGATTTGCAATTTAATGAAAATTACAATATTCATGTTGCCAACAGTGTGTAAATGTTACTGCAATAGCAAAAGCCCATTGCAAAAAAGTGACATGACTGGAAAAGAGTATGGCTATTTTCCATTTGTTTGAAAAACTAAGATATTCAAATGTAAGATCACATAAACTTGAAAGTCTTGTGCAAAAATAGAAGTATGTAAAGATTCAAGGAAAATGGCAAAATTATGGCCCTTCAAATTTCACCTTCCAATTGGTTCGACAGGCCACAAAATTTTAAGGGTTTGCATGGAATTTTCCGCTGAAAACTCTAAAACCTGACTGGGTAGCTTTTCATTCAGTAACATTTCGGTTGAAATGTTTAGATTTTCATTCCATTCAGTATATGAAATTCATCCCATTCCTCTCATGTTTTTGTAATGGGCTATTGTGAGAAAGGTTCATTTTTTTCCCTAAAAATAAAAAAAAGGTCCTGAAGCTTAGATGCTGAGCTGGTGCAAACGTTTCTGTAATGTATTGAACCAGAAAAATAGGTATTAAAGTTTATCAAGTTTTGCTCTTCAAAAATGTAATATGAAAAGTTTGTCATAGTTCATTCCCCTGCATTACTGCTGGAGGCAATTCCACAGGAGCTCGGTGATATTGTGCTTGTGCAGTCAACTGACCTCTTTGTGGCATGGATGCTCGGTCTGAAACAAATACACCTGGGTCGCCTCGACGTGATATGATAAATCTATCAAGTCTTTCAGTGATGCCTTCCCCAGATGGCTCATTGAATGATGGAAGTTCAAATTCACTGAAACGTTCATTTGCTCCTGACCAGTAATAAAACTGTAATTCTGGATCAATCCTCTTGTTAAACTCATTAAGAATTTTTGGCTGCTCATCGATGAACTGCTTAAGGTCGAATGCATCTCCAATCATTTCATGCATGGTGGCAATTATCCCCTCAACATCGTCTGTTGCTGAGGCCCTAGGGTGCTCAAACGGGAAACCTCTCTCACAGTATTCAACACGTCGCAGCTCCCTGCTCTCAAGGTTAGCAACCAGGCCAATAATAACTTCAGCTGTAAGTCCACAGATACCTTTGATGGGCCTTAAATGGAAAATAAACAAAATTAAAGGTGGTGGACCTTCTAGCAAAAAAGTGGAAAATAAGGTACCTATGTCATCAAAATTCATTGGCACTGCAATGACAAGAAGCCAGCAAGAACATGTCTCCTGGCTTTTATGCTATACTAATTCAAACCCCAGTAATAAGCTGTAACTACCATACCAAGAAATCAAGAGGAAACTAAAATTTAATGCCAGTAGATGTTGCTTTAAAGAGAAATTTCCTAAGAAAGAATGTAACAAACAGCTTCTCTTTAAAGGGGCTCAGCCACAGTTAAACGGTTTGAAAAGTTTAGCTAAACTTTTCAATTTCCTTGTTTTTCAATCCGTGTCAATCTTCTCCATCCTTAACCATCCTTGTTCCTCTATGCTTTGTTATAATCTCTTTGGTGTTTTTCTATCTTTATAAAGTATTATTTTCAGGTTTCCTTCAATTTAACAGCAATTTTGTCGGTACTCAAAATAACTCAAAATACCGTGACTGAGCTCCTTTAAACCACCTTTCTGGAAATGTACACATACACTTTATATTACCTATTCACATCGATAGTGCTGTAATCTGGTATGGTATGAAACCATGGCATCCAATCTGCTAAAAGCCACTCCTTCATATCTTGGCAGAATGCTGACCTTTGTTCTTCAGAGAGCCCTCTCCCATCAACTGCCTTGTGCCAGTTATGAATGAGCTTAATGACATGGGCTCCACTTATATCACCTTTCCTTTCCAGAAATGCAATCACACCAGGATTTATGAGACGTTCACAATCGGGCACTGACATACATACATACATACAACCTTTATTTATACACGATAAAATATCAAAGCTAACAAGCTTGTGGGGTCGTGTACTACTAATATACAATTAATTACAATTAATAAAACTAGCTACAATTAATAAAAAAAAATAATAATGATTTTGATTTTGATAAGTCAATATTTAAAAATAAATAAAATTCTCCGATCTTTTGTTGATTATTTGTGGGGCTAAAACATTAAAATGAAAATCCCTAAAAGCGTGACAATTAACAACATTTTTCAAAAAGGATTTCAGGTCTGTGTGCTCTAGTATCGATCTATTAGATCGCCCTATAGCGTTCCAGAGGACAGCCCCTCTATAGGAAATGGAGTTATGGACGTATTTGGAGGCAAAACTCGGTACTATCAGCCCATGCTTCAGTCGTGAGGAAGGTCTGTTGCCGTGGATAATCAACTCATCAGCTAAAGTGCTTGGGAGCATGCCATGATAACCCTTGAAGAAAAGCTTAATTAAAGAACGTTTATACATATATGTTAAAGTGTTCCATTTAACGGTAGCTAAAACGTCAACCGTTGGCATGTCCGGTGGAAAACCAAAAATAATTCTAGCAGCACGGCAATGTTGTCTTTCCAATGTTTTAAATAACTCAGTCTGATTAACTCCGCCCCAGACAGGCATCGCGTACGTAATGGATGGCTGGATAACCTTTACGTAAAATGACTCGCACACATGACTGACTGTTTATTCTTCCCAGTAAGGGCTTCATAGGTCAACCCAGTTGATGCGTCATGTAATGCATCTCGCAATGATCGTAAATCGAGACCAGGGATGTAACCTTCACGAAGGCGAGTACCGTATTTATTCGATTAAGCGCCCAACCTCGAATAAGCGCCCACCTCGAATAAGCGCCCACCCTGGAGGTCCAAAAATTAAATAAGCGCCCACCCTCGAATAAGTGCCCACCCCCACCCCCCCCCAAAAAACACTTCAACCTCGAATGACTGCCCACCCCACCCCCCCCCCCAAAAAAAAAAATGAATTAAAAAGTCCACAAGCATTCTTTAATTGCTTACAATCTCTAGACTGCGTCGCAGACGTAATTTTCTAGTTTTATCAGCTTCATTGTCGAAGAAATCTATGATCAGATTCATTGCTTGAAAGAGGGTCAGCCTTGTCATGCGGGACAAGATCGCCTAGCATCCATCCAGCAAGCCCTAAATGTTTCTCGGGCAACTGACCCATTTGCCGACGTTACGCTGTCGGATGTCGAGGAGGCAGCACCAGAGAGTTCACTGATTGAGCTGAGTGACAGTGAAATTGAAGTTGATTGAGAACTTGTCCAGATAACATAAAGTCGAAAAAAGACTTCTTGGAAGGCCGAACAATGAGTTAAACTGAACAATGAACAGTTACAGTTATTCTTAGAAAATATTTTGTTTTGTTATTATCATTGTTTTGTTACAAAATGAAACTTTTTAACTTGCTGAAAATGGCGAAAATTTAATAAGCGCCCAGCCTCGAATAAGCGCCCACCTCGAATAAGCGCCCACCCTGGAGATCCAAAAATTAAATAAGGGCCCAGGGCGCTTAATCGAATAAATACGGTAATTATGCGTTTGAGCAGATGATTGTGATCTTCCCGATGGTGGATTAACTCACCATTTGCATCTTTTTCTGGCTGATACAAATGGTGGTAGAAATCTGCAGGATTGCTCTCATGGTGCCTCAGGTCAGCAATCTTCTTCCGGACAAGAACGCACAAGAACGCGTCGACCTAAGGTAATTGAATGTCCGTAACACTAAACATTTCACTAAAAGATTACATTTATAACTTCGGTATTACTACTATGTTATGTCCTATAGTAATGTTAACTATTCTGAAACATGTAAACATTACCGAGATGGCTGTTTCACATATCGTTTTTGGAAGCCGGTTTAACGCTAGTAACTTGTCTTTGCTACCACTAGTAGCACATCGGTTGGGATCCTTGCTGGCCAACTGGCAAGTCGCTAGGTCGCTGGTCACGTGACTTATGACGTTCTCAAGATGGCATCTCAAAATTGAGCAAAACATGGTTGGTCTTCAAGAAACTACCCCGTAAACGCAAGCAGGGGCTCTGAGATTTCGTACTCCTCCTAGGCCTTGGCGAGAAACCCCCGCATTTCAAATTTGACGTCAATCGGTTAAAACCGGCCGGAGTTATGGACCAAAAACCAACTGCCTCAATTATGCAAATGAGGTCTTGCAAAACCACTAAAGGGCGATTTTTGTCCTTGCTTTTCTCTAAGACGTTTAACTCTACGACGTTGTCGTTTGCTGGACATGCACAGCATACACAAGCCTGCTTGCTGCAGAAGGTGCAGTTCTGTAGGTCAAAAGTCACGTGACTTGTGATGTTCACAAGATGGCATCTCAGAAAAGCTAAATCTGGAGGTAGGCTTCAACTAAAGTACCTTTTTTTCGCAAGGATCGCCTCTGAGCTTTCGTACTCATCCTAGGCCTTGGCGAGAAACCCCCGCATTTCAAATTTGACGTCAATCGGTTGAAACCGGCCGGAGTTATGGACCAAAAACCAACTGCCTCAATTATGCAAATAAGGTCTTGCAGAACCACTAAAGGGCGATTTTTGTCTTTGCTTTTCTCTAAGGCGTTTAACTCTACGACGTTGTCGTTTGCTGGACATGCACAGCATACACAAGCCTGCTTGCTGCAGAAGGTGCAGGTCTGTAGGTCAAAAGTCACGTGACTTGTGATGTTCACAAGATGGCATCTCAGAAAAGCTAAATCTGGAGGTAGGCTTCAACTAAAGTACCTTTTTTTCGCAAGGATCGCCTCTGAGCTTTCGTACTCATCCTAGGCCTTGGCGAGAAACCCCCGCATTTCAAATTTGACGTCAATCGGTTGAAACCGGCCGGAGTTATGGACCAAAAACCAACTGCCTCAATTATGCAAATAAGGTCTTGCAGAACCACTAAAGGGCGATTTTTGTCTTTGCTTTTCTCTAAGGCGTTTAACTCTACGACGTTGTCGTTTGCTGGACATGCACAGCATACACAAGCCTGCTTGTTGCAGAAGGCGCAGGTCTGTAGGTCAAAAGTCACGTGACTTGTGATGTTCACAAGATGGCATCTCAGAAAGGCTAAATCTGAAGGTAAGGCTTCAACTAAAGTACCTTTTTTTCGCAACGACCGCCTTTGAGCTTTCGTACTCCTCCTAGGGCTTGGCGAGAAACCCCCGCATTTCAAATCTGACGTCAATCGGTTGAAACCGGCCGGAGTTATGGTCTAAAAACGCCTTGCATAAATTTTGCAAATGAGGCTACTTGATGTCTTGTCTGCAAAATTGTCCAGAAAATAGCGACAGCCATGCGGTTTGCATGTACGGAATTGGTCTTAGTCTGTTCTCTATGCTAGGCGAGTTTCAGGGCTGTAGCCTTTAATGTGACAGAGTTACAGCTGCTCAAGTGTTTGACCCCTCACGCCCACAATCCTGGGAACATGTGGACGAAAAATTACAAATGCAAAAGTGGTCAGGAAGTTCTTTTGCGTTCTATCGAGCTTTGGTCTTTGTTGGCATTGGGTGGTCTCTGAACATACGGAATTTCAGCCTGCTAGCTCACATTCCTGGCTAGTTACGGCCAAAACAGCTTCCCATACAAAAGTCTCTAATTTTCGATCCGCTCTGAATTTTTTTCCCTGATTTTAGTCAATAGCTCTGGCACAATACGTTTGGTGGGCAAACCAAAGCTTCTGTTATTGGCAGGACATGGGTTTCTAACTCTCTAAGCAGTTTGGCGACACTGGGACAAATCGCTAGAGCATGGCTTGCAGTTTTGTGCGCAAAAGGAACAGCACTGAAAAAACAAGATGGCGGACATGGGTTGTGCCCTACGGTTGGCCGAATTTCAACTTTGCCCCTAAAAGGAGTTCAATGGTTATCGAGCTTTGGTCATGATGGCCCTGGTTTGCTCTCTACACGGTGCAAGTTTCGTGGTGATACGCGAGTTAGCAACCTAAATGGGTCCCATACAAAAGTCTTTAATTTTCGATCCGACTTGATTTTTTCTATGTTTTCCCTTAATAACTCGCCGTGCATGCTTTTTGTTTTTACTGCTGGCCCAGTCCGAGAACGGTGGCTTGTCTATTGTTCGCCTTGCATGTTTGTCACGCTAGTACCGTGACTGCGGCCTTTCGTTATCCTTTGTGTTTTTTTCTGGGTTGGCTGCATACGCGAACGGTGCCTGTTATGTTCTTGCTTGTTTTTCTTTCGGCACATTAGTAGCGTCCCTGTGGCATTCTGGGTTCTGTATCCCTTGGGTCCTGGCCTGCCCGGGGTTTTTTCGTATAGGCTTTTTTTTTCCTTTTGGCTAGACCTGATTACGTGTAACAGAGTGTCTTTTGGTGGTAACGTTTGCTGTCCAGTCTTGGCTCATTTTTTCTTTAATTGGACTTTTTTGCATGCCTGCTTGAAATCGTGCCATAATTACCACCAATGCACTGCGTTGTTACATGAAGTCGCGTCATGCAATGGTCAGTTAGGGGTTATGTCACGTTACGTCATGCCATGCCATGTCTTGGCGTCATGCCTGGCTCATCCTGGATTTCTCCGAACCGATAGAGCAGCGATGTCTTCATCAGACAGTGAGCTCACCTCCGACGACAGTGGCTCTGATTGCCTGGAGGACAGTCCTGTGGACTCCTGGGATGCCAGACCATCCGTGGCCATTAACGATTATCCAGTGTCGCTGTGAAGGGAGCAGGAACTATCCAGAAGTCAGGCTGGTCGTCTGGCCGCTCTACAACGTCGCAGGGAAGAATTCCTGGACCAGTACGAGTTTCCGAATCTGGAGCAGGACTCTATCATCAATACCCCTGAAGCTGAGCACCTCAGAGTCTGGTGCGAAGAGGCCAGCTGGTCCTTCTGCCTGAAGTGTGGCAAGTTGTCTCCAGCCAAGTTGCTACCCTCTTTCCGGACAAGAAAACCAAATGTGCTGGACCATTCTGCAAATGTGGGGGACCACATACTGTGTCCCGCAAGCTGACGACGTGCCTCTGGTCTTGCGGAACTTGACCGCCCAGGACATCCAGGTGCTGCGTCCACTGGTGATCCACTCTGGGGAATATAAATGGGTGGTTCACGGCTACAGGCAGCGGACTGGTCCCTTCCGGGTCTCCTGGTCCAGCATGTCGGTGGAGGACAAGATTTCAGGGCTCGATGACGCCGGAAGACGTGCTAAACTGCAGTGCGCGTACGACTTCTTGATGTCCAACAGGGATAGTCAATACAGCAAGTTTGTCTTCACGCAGCTACGTGGCATCAGGGAACCCTTTGCTCACGAGGTCTTCATTTCGCCAGACTTCCAAGGGGTGGAGTGCGCCCTGTGGCCGACTCTTTACCACAGCAGCAAACTGTGCGAGACGCTGTTGGAGGGGCCAGTCTAATCGCGCGTCTAGCAAGTTAAGTTACATACACAAAGTCCTGTCCCCTGTGATAGATTACGCTATGGACTTCGACCTCCTGCAGTTTAGCTATGACCGGTGGTTGTTCAAGACCGTGACGGGGGCCATCAACTCGTCTAAGGCATCTGGCTGTAGCCCAAACTGCGGACTGCAGCAGAAGTTGTTTTCAGCCACCTTCTGGCGCAGGCAGCATCTACTGCTGATTGATGCCGTCCAGCAGTACGGTTTTCCGTCTTTCTTTGTGACCATAAGCCCGTACGAATGGAGCTTTCCCCGGCCCGGGTTCATCCAGAAGATTCGCCAGCAACAGAACCTGGAACCCACTGATCTCCCTGTGCTGGAAACCATGCATGTGGCGCATGTGCTTGAACAGATCGCCCGCGGCTATCTTGCTGGCGCAAATACGAACCGATGGCGCCAGCATGTCTTTGGGAACATCCAGCAGCCCATGGACCGCAATGTGATCACCTACTTTTACAGGTTGGAATTCCAATCGAGGGGGACCCTCCATCTGCACATGTTGGTCTGGGTCAAGGACTTGGCCTTGATCCGGGCCAACCTCCTCCGCGCCTCTATACCCTGGGGAAACGCAGAGGACGCCTTCTTGGTGGCAGACACCCAGAAATCCTCATCATCTTGTCTGCCAGTCTTTGAAGGGCCCGACTGCTTCGAGCAACGGGAGGACGGGTCCAGCACTCTCCGCTTCCAATACAGCGAGGAAGACAGCGCCAGGAACCTCCGAGCTTACCTCACCACCCTTCTGGACGCACTGCGTTGCCGTACTGATGTGCAGGTGGCGGACGGGCGAGGCATGTTGCTCAAATATGTCTCGTCCTACGTCACCAAGATGCACGAGTCGGCAACCAGTGAGGGCCTCTACTGCACGGACGTGACTGGTTATCAGGCGGCCAACTCCTTTCTGCGAACCGTCCGACCCCTGGCACCTGAGATGGCCTTTCAGCTGTCAAGTTACAAGATCGCTTGGACGGACAAAACGACCAGGAACTTCACCCCTCCGCACCCCGGGCAGGAGCAGAACAACGTTGTCTACCAGTTGTACCTGCGCCGGGAATCACAGCATGAGTCCATGTCTCTTCTCGAGTGGCTGAGGTGTCACACAGTGGTGGGCAGGAGGGCCAAGTCTCTCGGTGCTGACAAATTCCTCGTTGGCGTGAAATTCCTTTCTGTGCAGAATCCTGTATTCTTCTTTCAACACTTGCTGGTGCACCATCCCACCGCAGCCCCAGCCAGTTGAGACATTTGGAGGAAGCCACCATGCCTCCAGCTATAAAGCATTTCAGTCAGGCCATCCAGCTGTCCAGAAAGGTGGACCAGTTCATCCCAGATCCTGGCCCAATTTGACTTGGAGGGTCATCGCAACAGTTACCTGTCGACGCTGCTGGCCTTCGTGCTGGCCCTGCACGATATGCACTTTCTGTGGCAGCGACGGGTGGTGGACAGCCGCATCGGATCTCTCCATACCGCATCGCTGGAACGGCTCTATCCGCTGTCCCCTTACCAAACCGCTGTATATCGCGACATCATTGACAGCCTGGCCAAGCGTCAGAGGTTCCTGCAGCAGGGTGGCGCATGCCTTCCATCCAGTTGTCCTCCATCCAGTTGTCCTCCATCCTCCTTAGCTGACTCCTTCTGGACCAAGTACCGCGTCCTGGTGGGCAAGCCTGGCACGGGAAAATCACAGGTCATCATCCGTGCCATGCACACTGCTATCCAGCAGGAGCAAAACGTTCTCTTGGCCGCCCCTGTAGCGCTGCTGGCCCAGGGCTACAGGGAAATCTTCGGGAATGATCTGCACTGCGAGACCCTTCACGCCGCCTTCAATATTCCCGTCAACACCTGCCAGAAAGCGGATGTCAACTTCGGACTAAATCGGTTCGACATGCTGGTGGTTGATGAGGCTTCACTGGTTTCCCCTGAATCTTTCCAGGTTGTTGCCACAACGCTGAACAGGCTGAACTGTCGTCCGGTTGTGGCCATAGTCGGCGACAAGAAACAACAGCAGCCACTTAAGACAGTGCAGGGAAAGACGACTACCGCCCGTTCCATCCTCAACGATGATACCTTTGTGAGTGACAATTCAGTGCGTCACTCACTCTACGAGCAATTCCGCGTGGTGGACAAGGACAACGCGGCCTTCCTGGACGTGATAAGGTACTTGCAGCCCACCCAGCAGCAACTGAAAGAATTCCAGCAGAATCTTGTTCTATGCCCTTCCGGCGTTCTGGCCGACGAAGAGATCTTCGAAGCCTACAGCCGAACGCCGGATATCATAATCATGACTGTCTCTCGGGCCGCCTCACAGACGGTCAATGGGGTTCTTGCGAAGACGCTATTTGCCGGCCAAACACCACTCTGCCAGGTGCCCTGCGGTTCGGTTGCAGATGGAGCGCCCATCATGCCATACTGCGGCATGAAGATTGTGATCACAGAGAATCGGGACAAGTCTTCGCGGGTCGTTAATGGGCAAGAGGCCACGTTGCTGACAAACCACAACAACACCCTGCTCATCCAGTACCGAGACGGTCAGCGTGCGTTCCTGCATCCAGTCACCCATTTCCAGGAGGGCATGGGAGACGTGACCTGCTTTCCCATGACGCCTGCCTATGCCCGAACCATCTCAAAATCACAGGGCCAGAACATCAAGCACCTCCTCGTCTGGCTGGACTGCAACACGGTGCCAGCGGGACTCGCCTACGTGGCCCTCTCCAGAGTTCGTAGGAGGGGCGATGTCTCCTTGATGCAGCCGGTATACTCGCATTAGTTCCAGCTGGTCGAGGAGTAATGTACGGAGGTCTGCTGCAGCCTGTGGTTTCCTGGCAAATCATACCTTAACCAGCTCTAACATTATTGGTCCCAAAATTGACCGTGCCTTCGGTAGTACTAGCCTCTCTATGCAAACTTAGCCTAGTCCAATTCAATTGAACTACTCTTCTCTCTGCAGATGTCGCAGTCGTCGTCATCCAACTCGTTCTCATGCAGCTCATCTTCCAAATTGGGCTACAACAAGCACTTCCCTCGAAGTTTCCTCCTGAATTACGGCGCCGCCTTGCAGGATCCCAAAGAGGAGGCCATCCTCAAGCGTGTGCACGATTTTAACTGCGAGTGGCTACAGTGGCCAAACATTGCCATCTCTGAATTAGCACAAACGCTCAGAGAAAACCTGCTGCTGCTGCAGCAGTACAGCGGCACCATCTTCATGCCCGAGTTTGTGGATGATCTCGCCAGTCGTCTGGAGCCACTGAAGGACGTGTTGTCGCAGCTCGACAACAAAGACAAGAGCACCAGTCAGCCCGCAAGCCGGAAAGATGTAGTGTCCCTCTTGCGGACAATAGATGGGCAGCCTGAAGTGGAGGAATTTGCTCTAGAGGGCCTGAATGCAGCCGGTCCACTGTTTATGGTCTGCATCCACCTGCTTGTGCCCTTGACCCTAATGAGAAATCCTGAAGACTATGCCGAAAAAGCGAGACGCACTCCTCAGAATGCAAGCTTCAAAGAAGACCCGTCGCCACGGCGAATGCGGGAGTTCATACTAAACTCAATGACAAAGAGGCGCAGACCGACCTCAGGGGGTTCCATATGGGACTCCCTAGATGACCAGGAGGAAGAACAAGGCGAACCTGCGCCATCTCGAAGAAGACAAGCGCATGCTAGGCGCAGATCACGAAGCAGCACCCCTCTGCCCAGCCTGTGGGAAGACCAGGAGCCTGCTGTGTTTGAGAATCAGGCAGAAAGACATGTATCCCGGAAAAGGGGCTACACCAGCACGCCTCCCTCCAGTCAGGAGGTTTACACCCAGCGGGATCCACTGTCAGGGCCTGCACCCAGCAAGTGGAAGCGCAGAGCGCAGCCTGCCAGCTCGACGCCTATCAAAAGACCTAAGCGTGCCAGGACAACTGCATCCACCTCTAGTAGCTCGGAGCTCTCCTCGAGCTCAGATGAGGAGCCAGCGGAAGACAAACAGCCACAGAAGCCTGCTCTCAAAGCCATGAAGAGCAAAGGAAAGAGTCCTGCTCAGACTGCGGCTGCCAAAACACAACCAGCTGCAAACACCAAGGTATCCGGAAGCAAGGCTAAGGCCAAGATAATCTGTAGTTCTAGTTCTGAGTCTTCGGACAGCTCGAGTGATGAGGCGCCGGCTGCCAAGAAATCGCCCAAGAAGACGGCAGCAAGCACTGCCTCTAGCAGCAGCTCTACCAAGGCAAGCAGTTCCAGTTAGGAGCCAGATAAGAAGACAACTCAGAGCAACGGTGGCCCTAAGGCCAAGCCCAAGGCCAAGGCCAAAGCCTAGACTCTAAGACAGACTACATAAAGGCGTAACGTCTCCAGCAGCTGGCGTGACAAGGCTTATGCTCACGCAAGTTGCTCAAATTGTCCTCCCCGTACTCCCCAAAAGGTCAGGGCGCTAAGTTGTCTCCTTCGTCTGTCTCCCTTTGCCTCTGACTTGATGGACACTCGTTTTACGTCTTGTTCTAGGTTAGGCTCAGCCGTTCTCTGACAATTGTCAAACTACTTCAAGTTAGCACCAGAATAAAGTACAAGAAAACGCATTTCATGAGTCCGGTAATCTCTATAGAATGTTTGGCTGCACACCGAGTCAGATATCTTTATCCCCTGTAAAGTGACTTTGTTTAGACAATGGGCGTCTCCCGACCAAGGCTTCTATCGGAGGTCGCGTTAATATGGGTGGTCAGGGGTGGGTTTATCACTAGGTTTAGTTCGCCAATAGAGCCCAGTTTTCAAGACTTCGTTTGTTGTCTCAGGTCGTCCTATAAAAAATAGTGCTACCGTTATATTACCTTATTCATACCAACAGTGTAGAACACTTTTCACTTGTATTATCTCGGTCTGAAGATACAAATGAGGATGTTACAGCATGCAAGGATGAAATAGGTATATGACTATTTTCAAATATTTGAAGCCCTTACATCAGTTTCATGCATCTCACTAACGTTGCTCAAGTAAGAGTACTGTCTCTGCATAATGCTGTGGATAATTATAAATACTATGCAATAATACCTTGAATCCATGGATGAGGATCATGTATAAAGGGAAAGAGTTTCCTCCTCAGCATCAAAATGGCCTTCTCAAATGGGATTTGTTCATCTTCACTATTTGTCATGAATGTATTTGGCCACATTACATCATCAATAGGAACTGCTGGATGCTGATACAACACATTTCCTGAAGTTAATAGGAAAAATGAAATTGGACAAAAACTAACAAGATAATAATAAACAATCAAAGGCTGCTATGAATAAGTCGTGGATACATTACGCTTCATAGTCACACCTTTCGTCTTTCAATCAACTGAGTGAACAATAAATTAAATTCAAGGCTGTGCTCTAGGAAAAATTTCAGGGCGCCCTTCGGGCGCCTAACATGGGCAAGTAGGTCGCCCCGCCTTCCGCCCAAATTTATGAAATAAGTAATTAATAATTAATTAGTTAATATTCCATTTCATGGTTTAATCAGTTAGTAATTAATCATGAAAATAATAATCATAGAATTTAGCATTTTACTGTTGTTTTACGGCATACGCAGTATTGCAACTTATTTTTTGCAAGAAAGTTAAAATTTTCAGAAAGTAGACGAAACCATTGTATAAGTTTGTGCGACATCCATTACTGAATGACAATCTTTACTAATCCGTGACGTTTTGAAAGAGTATACTTTTTACAGTTCCAGGGAATCCGTATAATTGGCAAACAGTTTCATCTTAAATCTCCCTCGTTCAATATTCACTTCACCTGGCACGGGCGGCGAAGCGAGTTACTAAATTTAGCGGTCACGCACACTATTTCAGCGAACTCCTGTTATAAATTAACCACATACGTGTTAAAACCGCTTAGAAATTTCTTTCAAGACCACTGAAATAGGTTTCGGAACAAAAGGGTTCTTATTTTAAACTTTTGTTTTCGCCAAATTTTCGCCAAATGTGGTGCTGTGTCACGGCTGGACGAAGCTAATTAACAAAAATTTGCATAAAGGACGGTTTCGTTTTATTTATCACGCGCTCCACTGTTCAAACTGTTGAAACACACAAATGAAACATAAGCATCAACCACTTCAATAGAAAAAATAGATCTTCAGCACATGCTTGTGCAAAAATCGTGCAGTTTCTCAGTTCTCACGGGCAAGGACAAAATAATATTTCGTGCTAAATCATGTGGAACAATATAACACAGACGTGACAACTTTGAGCGTGAACAATCCTTGTTGTCCTGCCGAATATTTTTTAGTTCTGCAAATATCATCAAATTAGCGAGTAAAATTATAAAATGTTAGCTACAATCAGTTGCTCGCTTTACCGCGTTGTTCAATGGACAAGAAAGTTGGGCCATAAAAAACCGGAAGAGAAACCACCGAAGCGAAACAAGACCCATGACTCACGGCAATCATGTAAAGCAGTTGTAATTAGTTTTAGTTTTTAACTTAAGCTCAACTGATGATTTTCCGTGTATAAATAAAGATTTACATACATACATACACATACGTGGTTTCGTTCCGTTCCGTTTCAATGCGTTCGCTGGTTTCGTTTCGGGTTTCGCACAAGCCGAAAACTAGGCGCCTGGACGGGCGACCGCTTTTCTTTTTCAGTCGCCCGAGACCAAATGTTAGTCGCCTGAGGCGACCGGGCGCCGTTAGAGCACAGCCTTCAGTTACACGTGCATGTGCTGCTGCGACGAGTATTAAACTCTCTCGAAGAAACGGACCGCGCCGTCATTGAATCGATTTCAATTGGGTTCTCGTCGACCTATCGATTTGTTTACATCTGAGTGAGTGACACATTTGCATATTCTGCCCCACACCAATAGTCGTTTCAACGCTTCGCGTATCCACGACTAATTATTGGATGAGGTTGAGCATGATATCATGAATTTATCAAAACCGGGGCCTGTGTTAACACAGACACAAGGTTTGGCGTTGTGTTGCTCAAGTCTATCGTGTCATTGCTGTCTTCCAGACTAAGTGAAGACTGCAGTAAAGCACTTTGAACAATGTCCATCTCGGAGCTGTCAGCTTGGTCGGCATTAACATGTACCGCTGCCTGTTGTTCCACCTCATATTGCCATACTGGGCCCCTATGAAGACACAGCCACTTATGTCCAAACTGGCTGAACATGGTTTCAAGCCATGAAGCATAATGTTCTTCCATGCCAAGTTTCTGTGTTCTATTGCATGCAAAGAAACGTATATTATAGTCAAGCAAACCATAGGGCATGCGATTGACATCCATTCTTGGTGCAGGACCTTCAAAGCATTTGCTCAGAGAATAAATGAGGTTGTGCTTTCCTCCTTTATACAATGTTTCCATTGCCTTTACGCTTGAAGTAAGAAAATCACTTTTAACAATTTTAAAAAATTCTAGATCTCCGTCCTCTACCAAGGTGATCTTAAACAAATGGTTCAGGATTTGCGACCTCAGCCTTGTAGACATTGAACTTTTGAAAACCGAAAGGAACTCCTTCACCACATCTCCAACACTTAGGCTCTGTGAAGGCTGTGTATACTTTGAGGGCGAGCAATTGAAGATGGGTGACAACGAAGCATCTTCTGGAATAAGCCTTGGAGGTGGAATGTTGTAACAAGTTACTTCAGAATCTCCAGACTCAAGGACGTACTCAATATTGACTGCTTCTTCAGCTTCAGACAAAGTCTTGAACTCTTTCATAAGATGCTTGTTGACTCTTGTGCGACAAGATGAACCTTTAAAGCGCAACAGATAAATAAACATTACTCTAGTGATCGAATTTAAGCAAAATTCTTAGGAATATCACCACACAGTAAGAAATTTCTTTCAACTCAAATTTGGGAAGGAATGGGTCACCACTCACTAGAGAAAATGTGAATTTTTCATTGACTATAAAAACAATTTGTTAACTGATATATTGTGTACAAACCTGTCCAGGAGGAATTGCATGTATTGTTGACAGAATTGGCACAGGCATTCCAAAATGCCTCGTTCTTCATAGTAGGCCATTTGTCTGTCCACACTTCTTCCCAAAAGAGACAAATATACTGCACGAGAGCCGAAATTTCTTCGGAGGACCATTCTCTTGGACTTGGTGCGTTGTTTGATTCTGGGAAGAGACTTTTCCTTGACGATCCTTCCACTGGTGCTCGCTTGGAAACTGTCTTTCCCGGTGTGTTTCCTTCCGCAACAAAAGGCCTTTTGGAGGCCATGTTGCCTCAATAAATCGGAGAAAAACACCAAGATACCGTGGGGCGCGTTGGGGCGCGATTATTTCCAGCTGTTGATTAAAAGTGAAAAAAACATTCTAGACACTTCTGAAGCTTGAAACGAAAAGAAGTTTTAAGCTCGAAAGAAATGGTCTCAGATTACACCATGTATAGGTGTGTAATTGTTCTTCGTATATAAAATAGTATCACAAACCTTTTTCTACAAAGAGAATACTTCAGACATCTTTATTTAAGGGTACCAAGTAGTTTTCATGCGTAAAATGAATGCAAAACAAATCCTCCTTCCAATGGAAAACTCACTGGAAAACTCACTGTCTTCGCCACGTTTACGCCGCCATCTTGAAATTCAACCGTCCACAATGCCACGCGGTCATAGTGCGTACACCACCTGGCATGTATCTAACAGTACCAATGCGATACTTCACATCCTTATACAGAATCAACTTGTCGAGAACATCAATCTTTTCTAGGAATTTCTTGAAACTTGTTTCTTCCGCAAGACAACTCAGAGAGTTGAACATTGAAGGTTGCATGGGGATTTCAGAGAATGCAATCTTCGAAGCTAAACCTTTGCTTCGATGCTTGAAATCCATAAACATCTCTCACAACAAACAATTTAATGTTCTCGTTATCGCCTGTCTGTGCTCTCTCGATTCACTTCAAGAGATTTGTGCAAGGGATATCCATCTAGAGTTCAAAGAGCTAGTGTTTTTGTCCAAGACCTTTCCTCGTCTAAAAGATGGTCAAGAACTTGTGATCAACACGGCAGACAGCGACTACTTGTTTGATGCCGTGGACATTGCTTCCGATTTTGAGCTTTTACAAGACTTGTTCTGAGATGGAAAACGTTAACAAACTAAGGTTATATAGACACTCATGAAATTAACTTGGAATTAGGCTACGTCTTTTTTTTATTTCTTATTCGTTTTTCTTACAGTATATTTTCCTGGCGGGAGTTCTCTTGACATTGCCGCATCCGCGCACTAATCAGTGTGAAATGGCGATGTTTTTTATCACAGGTTTACAGTTTCTTTGTGAAACCCGAGCAAAAAGTTTGCTAATTGAGGTATTACTGTGGTAAAGTTATGGTAATCTGATAGAAAGTAAAATCCTGGCTTTTTAAGATATGTTATATTTACAAATGCAACAAATTCAAAGTCAAAATAAAGGGATGTTCGAATGGATTCCAATGTATCTACTTTTCAATTTGAAATTCAAATTTCGCACTTTTGGAGCATGGACTAATGACATACGTTGAATTTAATTTGATTAGAGTGATCAGCGCCGGAATAATAACTGCCGCTATTTCCGCGGCCTATTGTTCTTTTGCCCACTTGTTGCACGG
>OZ026598.1:10191023-10193523 GCA_964020085.1 Micromussa lordhowensis | reverse complement strand
TGTTTTTCATTTTTCTAGTGGTGGGGCCTACCAAGAGAGGAGGTGGGTTATATTCCTCCTTTTCTAGCTGTGGAGCCTCCCTAGAGATGACAGGGGGGGTGCTGGTATCCCTAGATGGACACACCCATCAAAACAATATTTTTTCATTTTTTTTTTTTGATTTTCCTTATTTTTACCCTTTTACTGCCGTAAACTAAAAATAGTCTAATAAATTCTATATTCATTCTTTTGCAGCCAGAACTGTTGGACATGTTGCCAATACCACAAGGAACATTTTTGTTTTCAACTTTTTCTCATAACCTTGAACCAGTTTGAAATTTGCTGGTTTTTGTCCAAATTTTTTTGTTCATTTATGCCAATTTATACAAAGAAAATAAAGGTATCAAATTTCAAAATGTCTTCTTTTGGCTAATTTTTTTCCCTGAAAGCCTGTTTCATATCCTTTCAAATGAGGTATGACTTGCCACTTAATTGTAAATACCTGTTGAGAAAAGAAATGAATATTAAATGTTGTCAATTTTGACAGTTTTTTGATGTGACAGAAATGAGTAGTATTTGTTATCATTTAGGGCAGTGATCTCAGAGTGACATATAGTCTGGAACATGACATAACAATGCAGCTTGGAAAAACCAAAGGCATGGATTAAATTGTTTTATTTAGATTCTTGCAGTTAGGATAAGCAGAGTTTTTTTTCCATAGAAACCGAGATAATTTTTATCCTCTTCAAAAACCTTACATAAACCTATTGCACTTGATTGCACTTGAATAGCAGTGTAATTTAAGGTACACAGAAATCAGAGAGCAAACTGAACTTGTAGCACTTTATAAAGAAAGATTCTGTTGCAAATATGATAACATGAGTGGAAGTAGAATGAAAGCCCAAAGAAAAGGAATGGTAGTACACTGCACAATAATTTACAAATCCCCATGATGCTAAAATAACTTGCATGACAAAAGGCTGGAGGAATTAAACCCCATGAAAACCAACTATTTTAAAAATGATTGACATGGTGGCCTTGCAAAAATGGGGTAAACAAGAATGCAACCCCTAGAAAATTGACTTGTACACTTCCTTTGAAGGATATTAAAAAAAATGAAAGGAAAACATGGGGGACAGTTGACCTTCCAATAAAAAAAATTGGTATTGCAATTTATATTCATCATTGGCTTAAAACTCATTTCCGACGGTTGCTATGATTTTGGGTCGTGTACGACCCAAGATAGAAAACAAATCGCCAAAAACTTGTGTTACTTCCGTTTGACGCCAAATTTGTCACACAGGAAGTAGGCATATTTTGCAATCGCTGGCCGAATTTTAGCGAAGACGCTTCAATGCAGCGTACATGACGAATTTTTTTGTAAACACAACACGCAGTGTGCGGATGGCGAAAGATGGCGTCTGCATCAAAGAGAGCAAGACCGGCGAATTACTCTGTTGAAGAGGTTTTAGAAATATTATTTGCGGGTGATGAAGATCACTTGGGAATGTCCAGTGACTAGGAAAAGTGAAATTGACCGAGAACTGGATTATCAGAGCGGAATTTCAAGGTAAGCGATTTATTTACCTTCGACCGCGTGGTGAAGCTAGTGCCACGCAATTGAAAATCTGGTCTTGAAATGCAAGGAAATACTCTTCTGGCTGCCCTCAAACGCTGGATTTCTTGCCAGTTTCATGAAATGTATCCATAAATTCACATTTGAGAGTGAAAAGCTTCTTTCTGAGCGATTTTAGATCAATTCGATCAAGAGAAGCTAAAATATTTAGGAACGGTTCGAGATGTCTCCGGTTTCCTATGTCGCGTTGCCATGGAAGCTCGAGAAATGCGATTGCGTTTGTGTACGTTTTTGCTTTTTTACTGTTTTATTTGGCAACATTTTGGATTCTTATTACAAAAAAGCTAATTTTGATATTGTTCCTTGTAGTGAGGAAGAAGATCAAGGAGTTTTGGAATCAGAAGAGGAGGAGGAGATTGATGTAGACAGTTCTGTGGCTACTGTCCCTGCTGCGCCTGCCCCTGCTGCGCCTGCCCCTGCTGCCCCTGCCCCTGTTGTACGTGGTCGTGCCCGTGCCCGTGCCCGTGCTCGTGCTCGTGGTGGTGGTGGTATTCGTCGTGGTGGTGCAGATGCAGCTCCAGATCCAGGTGATGTTCCATACAAATCCTATAGGGATCCGGATGTAGGTAATCAGGTGCCAGAATTCAAACCAACACCTCCAGTTGGAATACACTTTGGGCAACCCCTTCTTCATCACAGCATGAGGAAGGCCATTGATTTTTTCAATTTGTTTTTCACAGTAGAAATGATAAATAGTATATGTACTCATACTAATAGTTATGCTAATCAACATATTTTTTAAGGAACTCATCAGACATATGCCAAGACTGATGGCAGCTGGCAAGATGTTACTCCAGATGAGATAAAGAAGTTGATTGCCTTACTGATATACTTTGGTCTTGTCAAGGTGGTGGGTAATGTAGAAAAATATTGGAGTAAGAAATC
>OZ026598.1:10178523-10186023 GCA_964020085.1 Micromussa lordhowensis | reverse complement strand
GCCAGTTGTCCAGAGGACAAGTGTTGGTCATTGTTATACCAGTAATTGTAACTCCACCCCAAGGGAAAAAAGTGAGATCACTATTCACAATACTCAAAATCGAAGCGCGAAGCCAAAACATCAAAATAACATGTCCTATGCACACGGGTATGCAAGTGCACGGAGTCCTGAACCCCAAGGGGCAATAATAAATGCTGATGAACACTCCCTCTCCGCTCATTCTCTGATCAGTGCCAAGGAGGAACGGTGGAACGGCCCACCCTTCCCGACCCTCTCTTTGCTGAAAATTCGTGTTTGATCTGCTATGTACTCCACCTCCTTAAAGGCGCTAGATCAATTTTCCCATATCTTAATAACAATGAGCGCGAGTAATTGAGTGATGTGAAATAGGATACTGTCTTGATCAGAGGGATGAGTAGGAGCTGAAGGTTTGTTAGCATCTGTAACTGCAAATAAAAGGGCTTCGGCAGCTTCAATTTCTTTATGGGTGTAAAAGTTGTCAGCTCTCACAGGATCTGTTTCTTCCAAGTCACTGCCTTTCCCAGAGTCCACAGGTGAAGGAATGGAAGAAAGTTCAATGTTCATGGCGTCGGGCACATCAACAGAATCCAAATCAATTTCTGGTAATATAAAAGGAAGCAGCTCCCTTGGGACTCGCATTTCAAAAATGTCAGGAGCAATCACACGCATCCAAAATGCTGTAAGAAATTTTAAAATGTTTCCAATCAAGGGTTCATCTCTTACAATGTTCTCAACAGAATCTGGGCCATTCTTGGCATGCAAAATAAATTTACAGAATTTTCTCTCTGTGACAAGAAGTATGTGCTGGCACTGGTAATAGTAACTATGGTTACGCTTCAGAACACACTTCCCATCTTTAACTTGAAAACACTGTCTGCGAAGAACATCCTTTGGAACTGGGGTGTTGGAGCAAGTCACAGTAGCTATGTGTGTTTGTTCTGTTCAAAGATCTTCAAAGACTTGATTTCAATAACAGTGTTGTCACCTACAAGGCCATCAGGTGAACATGCGAGGAAGGGGAACTTGGGGTTCACCCATAATCCTGTTGAACAAACTTTGTACAAAGTTTCATTCTCAAATTTGAGAATCGCTTTGGCCTCACTTTCCTGACCATAAAGCATCCAATGAGATTGGAATGGCATTACATCAACCCCCCAGATATCCTTTGAAATGAACTTGTAAGGCTTCTGAGGCAGCATTTGGTTCTGCCTCAACGATAAGCTTTCCTACTTTAAAGGCTGGAAAACACTTGGACGCTGTCAATCGACACCATCTTTCTGAAAACCACTGTTCTGAGGTGCTTTGACCTTGAGTACCAGGAATCTCCATAAGTTTGCTCGGTGTTAGGTTGTCACGTAATTTATTTACTTTGTCACGCAATGTAAAGGGGTCAGTGAGGTCATAATCTTTGTAAGTGATTTTAAGCTGCGTTTCCCACATTGATATATTCTGGCCATCACTGTCCTGAGAAAGTGACTGTAATGCTATGGCAAAACGATTAATATGTTCTGGAAAGACTCTCCGATAATCAGATGGCCTTGGATCAAAATTTATGACCGGAACTGCACTTTTTCTCAGCTTGCTTTGATAGACGGCATCTGACAGGCGGCGCGGGTTTTTGTCACGTTTTTTGCCTTTGTTCCATGAACACTCTTTGCTCGTGCACGGTTTTGACAAAACCGCTCCGTGCTTCTTTACTTGATCAAGTATTACAAACAACGCAACAACAACGTGGCTACAACGTCCCAAAGATGACGCTCGACATGGGTCGCAAGAAGCGTGAATAACAGCACCGCTTATCACCAACAAAACAACAACAACATTGTGGGGAAGTTCATTTCGCATGGACAGCCAGACGTGAGCTCGCAAAAAGTAATGTTCGTCGTTAACGTTATCCATCGTGTCATGGACGAACCCAGAGTCCACACATTTCCTTCCATTTTTCATGGGCTTATTTGTCATATGCCTAAGTCCTTCCTCTGAATCATCGCTGTTGACGGCATTCTGGATAGATTCTAGCGCGTAAAAGTGCACGTGGCCGTAGTTAAATAGCGCTGGAATGTCTTGCGACGGAAATTTTCGCCAACCAGCCGACGGAATAGCTGGAAGCGAAATAAGATTTGACTTTCCTTTCTTATCTTGAGCTTTTTGTTCCTGGAGAGCTTTCGCTGCATACCATTTTCCATCGTCGATGCTAGGTTCAAGATTCCGGTGACTGCCACTCGCAATGCAATCTCTGACACGATTTAATGATTCCCCTCTTTTTCCGCTCTGCTTCAGTCCTCGGCACTTCAGCCACCGTTTTAATTGTTCCACAGTATATTCATCTGGTTCCTTTTCGAATTTTGAACCTGGAATCCCATCATCTTCAGTAAGAATCGTAAAAGATTGAGCAGAACTACTCGCGACCGTCATATTCTCATATACAGCTCTCTTAGAATTGGCACGTGGAGCAGTTTGTTTGTCTGAGTCACGGTAGGGTGCCCAAATTCGTGACGTCATCTGTGCGCAGCGCTATTGAGGACCTTAACTGTAGTCTTTTTTTTTTCTTTTTGAATTTTAGCATTTTATTCCTTATATCCATTATTATTTTACAATTTTCCGTTTTATATGTATACACGTGTGTACTTATTATAGATCTTATATAGAACGTTTTCATATTAAATTACTTAGTTAAATTAATTAGTTTAATTGCTTGTATACATTATCTTAAGTACATTTATTAAATTAAATTACTTACAAGGTAGTTCTAGATAATAAGCTAAAAGTGAAGAATTCATTAATCAGCCACTTAAAAGCAATTCTTCATAGGATTTCCATTTATCGCAGAAAGAAATAGTTCTATTCGATTTGAAAGCAATATATTTTTCAGTTTCATATTTCTTTTCAAGAATTCTCTCAAAGTGACTAATTGATGGTTTGATTTGTTTGTGCCTACAACTCCATAAATAACTTTTACCTAGAATTATTACATAGTTGACTAGATCCATCCCCTCCTTCAAGATTCCTATGATAACGTCACTTAGTAAGAGACATCCGCAATTACTAATATTATTCAAAATGTTGGCAATAACATCCATCCAAAAAGAGTACGAAAAGGGACAAGTAAATAACACATGGTTTCTAGTTTCTTTGGTATCTTGACAGAAAGAACAGTTAGGACTTGTTATATAACCTATTTTAAAAACAATTTCATTGGTAAAAAGAATAGAGTTAAGTACCTTATATTGAAAGGATCTTAAGTAGGGTTCGCTACAAACTTTTATGGGCAACAAAAAGGCTTCTGAAATACATTTATCTTCCAAATTAAATTCTTCCTTCATCTTGGCCCATTTCGTTGGCTTTTCATACTCAAATTTTATCAACAAGCTATAAAAATTACGACATTTAAAGTTCTCCATATCAAGAATGACGGTAAAGGAAGGTGGACGTGTACGTAAATTTAATGGCACAGCATGTCTCAATCCTGTCCAAGTCAAAAAATTAGAATTTAAAGACTTTTCTCCTTCAGAAATGTTAAAGGAGTCAATATTTGTCTTATCATAAAGTAAATCTTCGGTATACTTAATACCTTGTAATAGGTATCGTTTATAAAACACACTTTTACTGTCGATCTTAATTTCTCTGTTGTTCCATATAATATATCTATATTTGCCATCACAATCAACCAGGTCTCGTAATTCTGACCACCATAGTAACAGTTCATAATAAAAATCAGATATATTTAGTTTATCAACAGCATAATTACAATTAAATACAAACAATCCTCAGTGACTACTTAAAAGGTCATTAAGATAAAGTTTCCAAAAACTGCTACAACTATCATCAATTATTCTTTTTAACCAACTTAACCTTAAGGCTTTAACCATGTTGATACCACCAGAATGGTAGGGGGCATAAGCGGAGCATCTAGTAACCTTATCTTTTCCATTCCATAGGAAGTGAAACACTAGAGTATTAAATTCTTTTATAATTTCAGGTGGAGTAGTTAACACAGAGCTGGGGTAAATGATTTTTGAAAGCAGGAAGGCCTTAATAATCGTTACTTTACCGTGGATTGACAACCCTCTGACTTTCCAAAGGTTAATCACATTTTTATTTTTTTTCAGTCTTTGTTTAAAATTCTTCTCAACTGACAGTTTAATATCGTATCTTATATGAATCCCTAAGAATTTGACACAGGTTTGCCATTTAACTCCGAGTGGTTGATCTTCACAACTCTTAAGAGAACCAATCCACATTGCTTCTGTCTTTTTAACATTTAGCTTTAAGCCAGACGCCTTCTCAAACTCTTCCAGTAAACTAAAAAGTACGTTGGCGGAGTTCAAATCCGATAAAACCGCTGTTGTATCGTCAGCAAATTGTAGCAATTTAGTCTCCAAATCATTAATTTCTATCCCCCTGATACTATCTTTATTTCTAATGGCAATAGCTAAAATTTCAACTGCTGTTACAAACAGGTAAGGAGAAAGCGGGTCTCCTTGTCCGACTCTGTGCTCTATATTAAAGTAGTCGCAGCACAGACCATTATTAATCACGCAGCTTTGAATATTTTTGTAGAAAATATTAACCCATCTTATAAATTCTGGGCCAAAATTAAATAGTTCTAGACATTTATTAAGGAAGTCCCATTCTAAGCTATCAAAAGCTTTTTCAAAGTCAATAAAGAATAAAATACCGGGTTTATTATTATCTTTTGTGTATTCCATTATGTCAAGGATTGAGCGGATATTTTCGCAAATGCTTCGACCTGGGACGTATCCTGACTGATTCTCATGTATTAAATTCAGCAGCACACGTTTCAGCCTTTCCGCAATAACTTTAGAAGCAATTTTTGCATCAACATTTAGCAAAGAAATTGGTCGCCAATTTAAGGTCACAACGATCTTGATCTTTTTTCTCAATCAATGTAATTACGGCTTGTCTCTGCGATGGACTCATTTCTCCTTTTATAAAAGACTCATTGAAAGATTCCACTAAAAGTTCTCCAACTGCGTTCCAAAAAGTTTGATAAAATTCTATTGGTAATCCATCGTTCCCAGGAGTCTTATTCATTGCAAAAGAATTCAAGACCTTTGAGCATTCATCTAAGGTAATAACTCCTTCACCAGACTGTTTACAGTCTTCTGAAAGCTTTGGTATTGGAAGATCGTCATAATTAAAGGAGGCTTTCGTTTGTTGCGCGTAAACACGAGATTTATATAGACTTTCATAGAACTCCTTTTCAGCTTGTAAAATTTTGAAAGGATCAGAAGTAATAACGCCACTCAGCCCAAGTTTCCGAACATGTTTCTTAACGTGATTTCGTTTTTCTAAGTTAAGAAAGTACCTAGAATTCTTTTCTCTGTGTTCATGCCAGCTTGCTCTGGATCTTACAATTATACCTTCAACTTCTTATTCATACATTTTGTCCATTGTTTCTTTCAGGACATTTAAAGTGACCAAATTTTCCTCAGATGGATCATTCTGAAAAAATGCGCGTTCTGAAATTGTTCGTTTAATAGTTCCTCTTCTCTTCTTCTTTGTTTGTTCTTATTCATAGAGTGTTTTCTAGAATGCTTCTTAATTTTATACTTAACCCAGTCCCAGACTGAACGCGGATCAGATAGGTCTGTTCTACCTTCGTATATCCAGGTAGGAATCATGCGATTTATTTCATTAACATACACTTCATCTCTTAATAAAGAGCAATTTAATTTCCAAAGTCCAGGGCCCTTAACGCCATCACTAACATCTTTAAATTCAATTTTGATAGCAGAGTGATCTGTTTTAATAGATGGTATTATATCTACTTCACAAACATTATCTGATATCGAATTTGAGATAAGCCAGTAATCTAATCTAGACAAAACTAATGGTTCTGGTTGACTCCACGTAAAGCTCCGCTCTGTGGGATTTTTAATGCGCCAAACGTCATGCAGATCAAGCTCCCATTGTAAACTTTCTATAGCGTTGATTACACTTTGCCTAGGCATTAGATTTCCACCTCTTTTGTCTACTATAGGATTTAGTGGACAATTAAAGTCACCTCCCATTATAATGTTATCACTATCGAAATCATTTGTCTTTATACTTTGCAGAACAGAGTGATAAAAATCAACTAATTTATTATCGCGATTTGGACCGTATATATTAACTAAAATGGCTTGTTCACCTCTCAAGAGAACTTTGAGCATAATATAACAACCATTTGCGTCTGTGACTATTTCTTCAACGGAGAAATCAAAGTTATTGCGGATTAAAATATCAACTCCACGAGAGTTGTTAGCTCTGTGCGAACAATAAAAGGGAGCGCCCCATTCCCTTTTCCACAATAGCTCATTATCTTTCGTGGAATGCGTTTCTTGAAGAAAAATAACGTCCGCTTTTTGCTTTCTACACCATGTAAATATTGTTCTTCTTTTACGAAAATTACTGATGCCTCTCACATTTAAGGAAATAAATTTACCAACTACCATTTTTAAAGATAAAAAGGAAGGAAACAAAGGCAACAAACTTAAAACTATCAGGGGAGATGGATCTAGAATAAATTTTGTAGGCACAAACTAAAAGTGCATTAATTATTGTAAACGCATAGTTAAAGCTTTTGTTCAACAAGGTCAGAAAAATAGGTACACACGAAATTAATTTTAAAACTAAAGCGAACATTAGAATATAAACTGACAAAAAAATTTTATAAAATTTACAAAGTTCGCGTCCGTGACTTGCACAAGCCGTCTGAACACAAGCGAATTAGTCGCCTGGTGTTTACCGCAAAGTACACCGCCATCGTCGTGCGCCGAATTGAGCAAACTAATAAACAGTTATTCGACAGGTGCAGCCTTACCGTCTATGAAAAGCTTTCCTGTTGTAAATCGCACTTTCTTCCCTTGGTCAAATGCCTCTTTCATGATCGGGAGTGCTTTTTTTCGGATTTCGAAGTCGTAAGGAGTGAAGTCCTCCACAAATCTAACTCCGTTCAGTGCTTGCTTGTTTTCCCGATTCTTAACGACAAGAAGTAGCACCCGCTTAAAAGGTCTGCTATGGAGAATATTCCGCGGTTTTTCCTCGCGTTTTCTTCCAGTACGGTGAGCATTCTCAATTTCGCCAAGGTCTTCTTCGAAGCCAAGAAGTGTGAGATAGTTTCGTATAACCAATAAACAGTCTTCACCATCCTGTTCAGCCACACCTATCACACGGATATTAAAATCTCTGGAATATCTTTCCAAGCGTTCCACTCTTCTTTGCAGCTCCACATTACATTCTTGAAAAAGGTTACTCGTTTCATTCAACGTTATATTCACCGACTGCTTCATGTCAGCGACTTGATCAAGCTTCTCCACTTTCGGCTTTAAGTTGTCAATTTCATCAATCTTTGAAATAACACTTTCAATTTTGGCAAGTCTGGTGTCAGTGGTGCCTTGAAAGGTTGCAAGTTCATCACTTATTTTTTGCATTTGTTGTGCAAGGTCGCTTCGAAGGGATTTGAGCTCTTCAAGT
>OZ026598.1:10168523-10176023 GCA_964020085.1 Micromussa lordhowensis | reverse complement strand
TCACCACCTTTGGCTAGACCGAGAGAAAGGCCACCCAGCTGAAGGCAACTGTACCGTGGAACACAAGGCATTTATGTGGGGTGACAGAGTAGCCAATTCCATCTGGCTACTCCAAACCATCATACACCAACATCAGAGGACACTCCAACCGCTTAAAACCTCTTTCTGGACATTAAGAAGGCTTTTGATTCGGGCAGTCATGATTATCTTGGGCTATCTGGGTGAGCTCTACGGAGACGCCTGGACTAGTCTACATATGGGCCCGGACCGCAGTGAACCAATCAAGGTATCACGGGGAGTTATGACAGAGCGATCCTCTCTCTGTCCATCTCTTTAACAATACCATCGACTGGGCACTAGACTGCTCAGATCTGCAGCTAGGGGTCATGGTAGGGGAAACGAGAGTGAATGCCGGAGCTTTCGCAGACGACAGCACTTATCGCCAGGAAAATGTGAATTGTCAACGCACACCCTAAATTTCCTAAAGTTCTTTAGCCAGGCTGTTTTCATCTAGGCATGCCTCTCCCTGGGCAATCCCTGGTAACCTCTGGACATCAGGGAATAGGGGCAATTTTCTTGCCACCATTTGTTTTCATTTCCATTTGAGTTCACAGTGTTTGACTTAAACTGGGAAAACAACGAACTGACAAAGCCTCTTCCCAAAACAAAAAATGCCTCCTATATGTGCCAGCTAGAGCTTCCAGAGCCTGCAGTTAATTGTCCAAAGAGAGTGCAGGGCTTGACACTGAGGTGGTCAACTGGACATTGGCCAGTAAAAATTACACTTTGGCCTGTAAAAGGTTGGAAACACGGGCCATTGTGGCCAGAAGAAACTCTTTAAAATGACTTCACATTTCAGATTTATTGAGAATTACTTGCATATGTCACTTGGAAAACTTTACAATATCAATTTCTTGGGCTTTTGAAATGAAAAAACCTTTCAAAATTTGAAAGCAGACTCACAAATGAATGCCAGTTACCACACGTGAAATGTGAATGTCTCTACCATGTTTAAAATCTACCACATTGGCCAAGTATTTTGTCTTTTTGCTAGTTGTGCTCAGTCCTTCTTGGATGGATGAAATAAACACCTTTAACATATGGCTCCCACTGTCGCCATTTTGTTATGTTTTGCTTGTTTTTGCTTCAAAAATTATGGCACAGAAGGGGTTGTCCGACTTTTTCTTGTGTTTCAAAACAAACAAGAAATGAGAATGAAGATAACACTGTGGAACAGCTTGAATAAAATCAGAAAGAGAAGCAAGATGAGAAAGACAAGTAAGAAGTTGAGAAAGGGAAAAACAGGTTACGACTACGTTGTGAAAATTCCGAGGTTAGTGGAAGCAGTTGTATCCTTGGCTGGACTATAATAATGGGAAAATGTTTTGTTTATGTTGTGTTGAGTACGGTAACCTGTCAAATGCTTCATCTTCCTTTGTTACTGGAGGATGTACAAATTTAAAGACTGATATGCTTTAATCCCACGCTATCTCAACTGGTCACCATAATGTGGTCAAAGCCCGTTGTGCCCAAGAAAAGCCAGCAGCTGCCCCTTTAGCAAGAGCTGTCCGGATTGTGTCTGAGGAGGTTCAAAATAAACTCAAAAAATTGTTTGAGATTGCTTATTTTGTGGCTAAATTAGAGCTGCCATTCACTACTTATAAAAATCTGTATGGTGTGGACTTATCGCAATGACAACGCCTACAAGAACTTTGTACTAACAATTTCTGAAAATTTTAAGTGTGACTTGACTAAACTGCTTACAAGTTGTAGATTCATTGGTATAATGGCAGATGGTGTCACAGACGTAGGCACAAAAGAAGTTGAAGACGTTTATGTTAGATTTCTAGAGAATGGGGAAGCTTCAAAGAAGTTTGTAGGGCTGAAAAAATGCCCAAATGCCAAGGCCCGTAGTGTTCTGCAAGCAATTGAGGAAGCTGAGAAGGAAGTTGATCAGAACTGGAAGCAAAAGACAGTAAGTCTTGGACGTGATGGGGCTTCGGTGATGGTAAGTAAAAATTGTGGGTGGATGCTCTTCTTAAGGTAGCATCCCACCCCAAATGTGACCATTTTGGGAAAAAAAATTTTCTCGATAGGAAGACTGACCTTACTCCTATCTTTGTTTTAAAAAAAAATTCGAAAAAATATTGTTTCTACGGGAAGTTATGGACAAAATAGTGTTTAATGTCATTGAACCGGAAGAACGTCTCTGAAACTGTTTTGCTCTTTTTCTCAAAACTATATTTTCAAGGAATTGGGCGCACGTTTTAAGTTTGCGTGCAGCGAATTTTCAACCGTTTTGGCTCAAATTTGGGGAGAAGGTTCCTATACAACGTAGCTCAAAAACCGTGTCGGCGTTTTTCTTTTTTTCAGTTCTTTCTAAAGTTATAAATAAATGAAGTAACAAGAGCGATATTTTTTCGAACCTCGAAGTTTAACCAGGCGTAAAAAACAAACCAGGCAAGATATCAAAATTCGCCGACACGGTTTTTGAGACAAAGGTGTTAAGAACTCGGCGCAATGTTTGTCACTTCCTTCTGATCACTTCCGACTGCACAGGAACTAAATATTGCAAGCCATGTACTTTTGCAAACCGATCGCTATATTTTTAAGACATTTATCTTTTTGCTTTTAATAAATACGGTATGGTAATCTTCAATTATTAAGCTTTCAGAAAATATATAGTTTGCCAGGGTTTTTATTTAATGTCTCGCCTTGAAACGGTGCGAACGCGAAGCGGTCATTTGGGGTGGGATGCTACCTTAAAAGAGAGATCCCTTACATGCTAAGTCTTCACTGTGTTGCCCACAAGCTTGAACTTGCATTTCAAGATGCTGCCAAGGATGTTGTGTTATTCAGCAAAGCAAAAGAGCTTCTTTAAGGCCTATGGAAATACTACCACTATTCGCCAGTAAGGGAGCTGAAGGACTTGGCTCAGTCAATGGGTGACAGAGCTTATAGAACTGTAAAGGCAGATGGCACTCAATGGGTTCCACACCTGGAAAGAGCTTTGACTGTTTTGCTCACAAAAAACTTCCAGCTAATTGTTTTGCATTTTGAACATGCAGTAGAAGCAAGAGACAGCACTAAAGACATGCAAGGAAGATCACAGAATTACCTTAAAAAGCTTACATACTTGTCCAATACTCTGACAAATTTATGCATAGCATTGCATTGCATTGCATTCTGTTGTATTGCGTTGTTTTTAATTGTATTGTATTGTTAATCTATTGTTATGTGGATATAATACAATACAATGCTATGCATAAATTTGTTACTTTCTTCACTTCCTGCTAGATGTGACAAAGGAATTTAGTCATGTTTTCTTGTTGTTCCAGAAAAATGTTTCAGTCCTAGAAATCCAGGACAGGTTAAATACACTAAATGCAGCCTTAGATGCCATGCAAGTCAGACCTAGGACTCACCTCAGAGAATTTCAGCAGTCTGTTGGAGAAGATGGGACTTTTAAGGAAGTAAGTTTGACTAGGCAGCCAAATGTTGTTGTCTCATTTACTAACATCAGGGAAAGTCTCATTAATGCCACAAAACAGTACATGAATAACAGATTCTCAAACTTTGTGCAAGAACCAGTATTAAAAGCTGTAGCAACTGTAAGTGACCCTCTAGGGTGGCCAATAGATAGGGGGCAGCTACTCACACACGGAGAGGATGACATTAATGTGCTTATAGATCACTCCAACTCAGTGCTTGTTAACCATGGTTTTTCTACATCTGATTGTTTGCATGAGTGGCTTGAGCAGAAGATGCATGTGCTTAGGAGGCAGGAAAAAGTTTCTCTAAGACCCTTTTGGAAAGAAATGTTTACTGGCTACTCAGACAGGTTTCCCAATCTTCTGATGCTTGCTGAAATATGCCTGGTTCTTCCAGTTCAGAAAGCATGTTGCGAGCGTGGCAATTCTTGTCTGGCTCTTATTATGACGGACTGGAGAGCATCCCTAAATGTTGATGATACACTAGAGGTCTTGATGAACATTTCAATGAATGGTTGTGGGTTCCAGGAGTATGATGCTGCATGAGCTGTGCAACGATGGCTAGGCCTTTTTCAATTATGCTAGCATTTTTTTCGGCATTTTTTTCTTTTTTTCTTAAAAAATTGCTAGCATTTTCTGTTATTTTTCATGACTGTGATCCAGATTTCAGCACTCTGAAGGATAAATAATCCTAAAGTTTCACAATTTGGATTTTTTTCTGTCTGTTTCGACTGTGTGTGCATTGTGTTACTTGTGTACTTGTGTTACTTGTGTGTCGGTTTCCATAGTCGGTTTCCAGAACATGACGTACTAACACCAATGGAAAAAAAAGGTATGGGTGGTCAGCGGGCCACGAACTTGTAC
The DNA here is from genome assembly GCA_964020085.1 of Micromussa lordhowensis. NCBI lineage: Eukaryota > Metazoa > Cnidaria > Anthozoa > Scleractinia > Lobophylliidae > Micromussa > Micromussa lordhowensis. Next base: position 10,171,668 of record OZ026598.1, on the reverse strand, counting down.
GATAGACCAGTTCCATCATCTTAGCAAGAGATCGATCACTACAGTCCACCTCCGGTAAATACAAGCGACAAGGAACTAGCGACACTGTGAAAGCGCCATTACACGAGCGAGTACAACAGTTTCCTGATGAGAACTTCATTGTTAGCTATGCTTGTAGACAGATCCTGTCGACGAAGAAAAGTGTTCTGAAAATACACGTCTCATCTAAAAAGCACCAAGACGGGAAGCAAAAGATGAAAAGATCCAAACGAAGGGAGCAGACCATAGCGAAAGCTTTCTAAAGAGAAGAAAGTTTTAAGTCAAAAGATAGCACTTTGCCTGTGGAAGAATGTCTGTTGAATACGGGTCAGAGGAAATTCATTGCTTGCCGCTACGTGAGATGGTCTAGCGTCAACCAGGCAGCACTGAACAAAGTATCCTTCATATTCCTGAACATGGTGAATGTTGTGTGCTTCTCCCACACATCAGACAACATCGGGAACCATTTTGAGATCCCAAACCTGAAAGAGTTTGGTAGCCTGTGGATTAGAATGTTTCGTAACAGTTGCAAGGCGTAGCTGTTATGAAGGATCTGACGGGTATAGTACCGCTCAGAAATAAGCAAACCAAAACATACGTGAAATACGCGAATTCGCATACGTGTATATGCATATGCCCATGCACGTATACGCGTTTGGTCATATGCGTATACGCGTATGCTTATACGCGTATACAAAGTATACGCGTATGCTCATTAGTTTTTATGAGCTAGCTTATTGTTGCTTTCTTTGTAATACTGTAGTTCAATGTTGTTTCAATGGCCCGGTAATACTGGGATTATATGGGCTGCCTAAATCGCTACGTGCCAAATATGGTAGCACTAGCCACAGTTTCACAAAATATTTTTATAGAATGCATTCTGTTGCGCTACAATAATTTTATTGCAATAAACTGTTGTTACATAACATATCCGGAAAAAACTTGTAGTCAGGTTTCCATCAGAACATTTTACCGTTCGTTTTAATCATCAACTTCATCTTGCTCCAAACAGAACCATTTCACATCTTGTCGTGACGCTTTGAAAAACAGCAGCGACAAAAACAACTAGCCGTTGCCTGTCAACAAGATTCACGGCAGTAAAGTTTCGCGGTGCATCATAACTACTTCAATCAAACTTTCTTTTGCAGATGCAGATCATTTCATTGTTGAAATCAGTGAATTATGCTAAATAGAACCAGAGACGCCATCAAAATTTTCACTACACTTCTTGCTGCATGACGCTTCAGTCAACAAAATAAGCAAGCGAGAGATCATTTCACTGTTTAAATCGCCGATTTATGGCGAATAGAACTTAAGATATCACTATTTTCACTACTCGCCAAGACGCTTAAATCAAGAGGCAGGTACAATAGTCGGACGGGATCACCTCGGATCGCTGATTTGAATAAGAATAGCACCTTTTCAAGAACGAGGCATCCAACAATTTAAATCAGCGGTCTGAGTTTATCTGCCAGCTACCCAGGCAGCCGATGAAGAATCTGTGATCTTCAAACTGCGTTCCAGGTCAACTTCTTCGAAAAACTTTGCTGTTCAACTTGTCCGGTTCTTCTTCATGCTGCACGAGTTGTAAGGAAGGAATGTCAGGGGAGTCATGAACAAACTTCTCCTTGATGCGGATAACATTGCTAAAGTCAAGGACACTGTTTTTAAGTTTTTTCCAGTGGCTGCAAGTCAGCAAGACATTTTGTGGCGCGATGGCCGCAAAGCAATCGATGCTTTTTTGCGAAACAGAAAACCTGTAGACGTAGTGCGTAGCAATTAGAATTTAGGTGTTTTTAGTTACTTTGTAAGAAAAACGACTTGTTTGGTTGTATCTTCTTTGCATTGTTTGAGCCTTCTGTTGTATTCTCGACAGATATGAAAATGACCATTTTTTATTTATCAAAATCAGTTTGTAAGTAGGAATGTTTCAATTGAATAGAACATTTTACGAGTTTAAAGCTGTCTTGGTTGAGGGGGACATTGGGGTTTGCGGTATTAGGGAACTTTTCATGCAGTATTTCGGTAATTCAAATCTAAAATTTCGGTATTCTCATAACCTGCGGGATTCAGTTTTTCAACATTATGGGTCATTTCGGTCGGTATTAAAAACATTTTTTTGCGGTATTGCGGTGTTCAGAACCTCCTACAGGTACCCCTCGTTGTTGTTAGCCCAGCTCTCCCGAAGATTGAGGTCCAGCGGAATCAGCGATGCATCATAAAATCTTTGATAAGCATCGTTTCCATCCATAGATAGAGACAATGTGCCTTGCCGGCGCATGCCAACAGACAAACTTCTGTCTCGTAGAATAGTTGATAAATTTTCACGGTGCATCATAAAAAACTTTGACAAAACAGTTTCTATAGATAGAGACCATTTCACTGTTTTAATCACCAATTTACGCCGAACAGACCCAGAGATATATTTTCACTACATGTACTAATGTGACGCTTTAAAAAACAGTAATCACTCGGCAAGCAACTCACGGACACGTACCAAAAGCAAAAAATTTATCGTGCAAAATTAAATAGTTAATAAATGTTCACGGTGCAGGGTAGAAACTCCGATAATACATCGTTTCTACGGATATAGATTGTTTCACTGATTTACGCCAAAATACAAACAAGATATTTTATTTCACTTCCTCTCCAGTTGCACAACAGCGGGTTTGGGTTATCTTTTCAGTTACCTTAGGAGATAACCTAAGATGGATTTTGGCTTCCTGAAGTCCAAGTTTTCCTTTTTTCTTAGTTAGAGATGCAAGAAATGGCAAACAAGGCTTCCCATTTGACTACAGCAACAACTACAAGGTGATAATAACTATGGGGTTTTTGCTTATTCATTTTTTTTTTCGAGGTTTCCTAGTATATCAAGTGTAATTGCATGAGCAGATTGGAAGTTACGGTGGAATTTTCAGCTTTCTTTTGGAGCCTAAATAGTGGTAAATAGCCCAAGTGTAGTAATGTATTCAGGCTCAAATTCTGAAAGTCACCATGTCTACATGTCCAGTTGTTATGAACTATTCCCGTAGCCATCGGTCAAATAAGGCAAAGATATGCATTTGAACAAAGATATGCACATCTTTTCAACCGCAGTTATTTTGTTGTGATGTCAGTAGAAACTACC
>OZ026598.1:10161023-10163523 GCA_964020085.1 Micromussa lordhowensis | reverse complement strand
AAATTTAAAGTAATTAATTATGTCTCCAAAAACCCATTCAACAGCAGTGCATGTACCATTCATGGCTGTATTGTAATTTTTTTGTCTTGGGTTAGAGCTGCACCCCTAAAAGGTCCTTGCAAGTGTGCACGCAGAGGATATGTGGGGTCGCCATATAGACACATGGGTGTTCCAGTTATAGGGGAATTAGAGAATCTTTGCAGCTCTTGTGAAAGACCCGATGAAGCCAGCATGCTGCTATCGTGGCGCCTCCCTTCTACAGGGCCATACAAATGATCAACCAGTCCATTAAGCAATGCATCAGACTGAAACTTTATGGAATGCACCCGCTTGTGTCCATTGTAGAGAACCTTTTGATTGACATCTGGCCTACACACTGGCCAAACAGTTCCATAGATGAAACCCCAACAATTGTCTAAAGCTATGCCTCGCTGATGCACAGCATCAGCATAGAACACAAGGTTTGCTGGCGAAAGTAGGTTATGATTGTAGGTAGTCAGCAAATGATTCCATCCATTAAAAATCCAGTCAATCATGTGATTTGTTATGATGCAGACAGGGGGTTTATTAGAAGCCGGGACCCAGGTACCGGCACCCGTGTACTCTGAGTACAGTACCCGCCTTCACAAAAATGAGGTATTAAGTGGACAAATAGAAGATTTATCAAAACTCAGACTAACCGATTCTCCCGCTTTGCTAGCATAAGTTAGTTAACCAGGAATTGCATCTCCGAATTACAGTCCTTTTTTCATGTAAAGTAATATTTCTGTGTCCGGATAAACGAGGGTTTTGTCAAGCAAAGTAATAAATTTCAAAGTTTGATCGCATCGCGTGTCTTCGCGAAACGCATCGCCTACGATATCACAGTAGTTACCAGGACCCCCTCTTGTCAGCTGTTGCATAACATTTGCACGTGACATTTCACACGACTGAAAAGCACATGGTTTTAAAATGGCTGCGACGAATAAAAGATCTGCTCAAGGGGTCCTTGACAATTTTTTTGTCATTTCAAAGAAGTCAAAAGGTGAGTTCTTAATGCTTCACGCAAGTCATTTCTTCAACATAATCAACTTGCACTGGCGGATATAAATAAAGTATATTTGCATGTCTAAAGAGTCAGTGAACCGCGACGACCTTTCAATATAAACAAATCATCAAAATCGGCCTTCTTGAAAACTTTTGTTCGCCACCGATTTCGCCGCTTTGTTTACTTCTTTTCGCCCTGACTACTAGGCCCCTGTGTCTCCGAAGATGCATACAAAATATAACTAATCAAAGACTGGCTCTTCTTTGCTTATTGTGAGAACCCTGAGAGCTTTCAAGCCCGCAGAATTACTAACAGTTCAAAAAAACAAACACTGCGTGCGAGTGCGCGGCGTGGATATTGTCCGAGGAACATTGCAGATTGCTTTCAGTTTTTTGACAGAGGAGTCAGTTAAAATTTTAAGGAAAAGTGTTAAGGTTTGCACTGTTTCAAGAACTTAATTTTCGTGATATTGTTTTTTTTAAGTGGGTTTTTGACTGAAGATATGAAACCTAGCTTGTGTACACACAGTTTTTTATGATTCTTCCCAAACTTATGAAACAAACGACACAAAAAAAACTACAAAAAGGTAAATGTAATTCTGCAATGGAAACCTGCAAAAAATGTGAACTCAGCACATGTGACAAGGTGAGGCGTATTTTTTTTTCTAATTTGTTTTATTTTTTTTTTTGCAACACATTTCACTACTTACATTACGTACAATGTGTACATTACGACTCTTGCAATACATGGTATCAATTACACTTACAATAACTTGGTAAGGTGAGGCTTATGCATTGTTATATTGAACACTTCTTTGGCAGACAATTCAACCATGCCTTCGGTACAAGAGGCTACTGGACAGGCAGAAACACAGTCTTCTAATGAAGCAGTCTCAGATACGTCACAGCGAGTAGAAAAAACTCGTGGGACAAATGTTTCTAAAGCAATAGCAGATGACATTATGTTATCAGAAATAGAGAGATGTGGACTTGCTAACCTACACAACCACTATGAGTGCAAACAAAAAAGCTGCAAAGATTTCTCAGAAGAAGAAGAGGCCAGGCAGAAGAAGCTGAAGAAGAGACGATTTCATCACAGCTGGGTTGAAGAAAGAGAACTAGCCTATGATAACACCACAGGCATTTGGTGGCTTTTTTTCTCAGAAAACCAAGGCATGTTTTGTTTTCTTTGCTGCAAACATAAAACTTTGAACACTCAGAACAATGCTGCAGTATTCAGCACTACACCCAGCACAAGATACAGGAAAGAGGCCATCAGAGAACATTCTTTAACCAAAATGCATGAAGCTGCTGTGGGAGCTGAAATGAATCAGAGCGTGTCAATGTTTCATCAACAGTATGAAGAAAAGAAAGCAGTTTGCAATGATGTATTGTACAATGCTTTTGCAGCCTTGTACTGGTTAGCAAAGGAGGCAGTTGCCAATGTTAAGTTTTTCTCTTTGCTAAATCTGTT
>OZ026598.1:10136023-10156023 GCA_964020085.1 Micromussa lordhowensis | reverse complement strand
AGCACCTGAGAGGTTCTGAAAATTGTCGCTCCCTTTGTTCAGAAGATTGTTTTAAAATCCTCGACTCTGCTCCAACAAGTTTCCAATTGAAAATCAAAGAAGTCATGCACATCCTTTGGGAGCAGCCGTCATTAAATTCCCAAGTCAAACATCTTAATTTATCCCTTTCATACTAATTAGTCTCTTTTCTTAGCTTAAATAGTTCAATGTTTGTCTTTATTCTGTTCTCGCCTTCATCCTTAATTATTCATATTAATGTCTCACTATATGACACTATTTATTGCACAACTTCATTTTATTCTGTACAACTGACGATGTCTGATTAAACAACATGAACTTTAAAAACATCGTTTGGTTTATAAAGGCCAATTATTATTATTGTTATTATTGTTGTTTGAACAGCTGGATGTGGAAATATTTTACAAACCAGTTACCCTTTTGGGGACTAACTCAAAGTCTCCATAAGAAATCCAGATAGAAGGTGATACAGCTCAAATCACTAATTGTGCTCAAACTCGGCACAAATGTTTGGTTGGGTGGGTGAAGGATGTGGCAAAAACAGTAGGTCAGAATATTTTATTCCCTTCACGTAAGAGGTACCCCTACTAAAATGACCGTTTTACATTATTTAGGCATATTAAATTAGTCATCTTTGGTTTAGTATTCTACCACAAAAGCCATGTGAAAATCAAATCTACTGGACAATGTTCTACAACTATCAGTCTAATACCACAAATATTCATTTCAACAGGGCAATTTGATTTCTCTCCATGACACGATCGTAAGTAAGGTGCACATTTTGTTGTGTTTTGGATAGGATTTAATTGAAGGCAAATTTCTGCAATGGGCAAACCCAAATACACATTATTCTAACATGGAACTGACAACGATCAATAACGTTCTCAAAAAAGACAATGTTTGGGGACTTAATTTTTTTTTTCTGTGCTGGCATACTGTCTGTAAACAATTTTACAATTTATGGCCATTTCATAAACATCCACTAAAACATAACTCCAAATCAACAAGAAATATCCTGTCTGCCACGGGTACCAACAACTACACCACTGCCAAATGGCTTGATAAGAAGCCCCTGTTGGTCAATTGCCACACAATATCAGATAGCTTCTCTTTCACTAGAAAGATTCAAAACCTGGACATCAACAAGAACACCACAATGGTATCCTATGGTATTACATCTTTTTCACACATGTACCCCTCCAAGAAACCATCAAAATCATCCCTGAAAAGGTTGTCGTAAACAATTGTTTGAAACAATCTTAATATCACTCAACCTGATCTGATAAAACTGCAACAAAAAGCACCAAAGCACTTACTGTTCCAGATTGATGGCAAACTTTACGTCTGGATTATGGGCTCACCTTTCAGAACCCTGGTTGCAAACAGATGGGGAAACTGGAACAAGATTTCTATTTCTTCTGATTTCTACAGAAGCTCTGTGGACAACATGCTTTCTATGATGAAAGATGTATTAACAGCAAAAGCTTTCTCACCAACCCTTAACAACTCTCATATAGTCAGACATTCTACTGCAGAACTAGCATTTTACAAATAAGTTATCATTTGTCAGTATGGAAGTACTTAAGAGGGGCTTTAAGCTGAAAACTGGTGTTTACCAGAAACCAAAAAAAAAGGTGGCCCACTGCTACATCACAAAAGCCATGTTGTTAAAAGATAAATGAAATCACTAATCAATTACTATCCAAGACTATGTAAAATCAAGCTTTCCTCCTGTCGCCCATGTGAGAGTTTCATAAAATGTGATTGCCTTTGGTCAATGTTCATGAACCTCAAGTAACCTGACAGCCACATAATCTCTACCATGTTTCACTTTGTCACCTCCGTATGTCTGTAGATTAATGTGCATGTCGAACTACCTCCAACAGATAAACACTGTTTGCCACCAGGTAGTGCATTCAAGACCAAAAGTTGGCCGATGCAGTGAAAAAAAAAAAAAAACAATCTGACTTAGGCATGAAAATCAGTGACAACACTCAGTGAAGAACTCAATATGCCTGAACCCAAACCACCTTAAATAAACTGACAATGCATGGTCCATAATTCTCACAGATCTCTGCGACGTGGAGTATGTCGCTACACTAGCCCTGATGTATTGACAAATGACATTTCTTTTAGCAATTGGCATTTTTTTGTTTATGTATGTATGTAATATAATGTATTTAGTGTATGATATTGTATTATCTTTCAGTCTCAACAGAATTATTTAATTAATTCTTGGCTCAGTTAAATTTATTGCAAATACAACCTTCTCTATACTTTAACGTTTTGTTGATTTATAGGTAAGGTCATCATTCCTTTTTCTCAATTAACATTTTCATTGGTTAAAGGTGAGTTGCATAGCATCAGATACTTCAACTCTTTTCTTAAAAGTTAGGAATCAAAGACCCCCAGTTGATCATTTACGAGACATAATAATAATACTTAATAATACGCGTGGCCGAGTGGTTTAGGGCACTGGATTTGAAATCTGGAGGTCCCTGGTTCAAATCCTCCACCCTAACACTATCTGGATTTGTTCTCGGTAGTCCCGAGTTCAACTCCTCGACCACGTTGTGTAAATACCCAACTGGTCAGCCTCCCACCAGTTGGGATTCTTAACAATTTATGTTCTATTTGAAATATTTGTTTGTTTATTTATAGTGTCCCCGATTAGCACAACAGTGCTAAAAACATGCGACACTTAAACAAAGTTATTATTATTGTTATTATTTGTATAGCGCTCACATCCATTACTTGTCCGAGGTGCTTTACAAAATTTTCCTAAAACAACAATTATACTCTAAGAAACATAAAAATTAAAAATTAAAATAAAAACATGATAATGAGTTACTCTCAATAAATTTAGTAAAAAGGAAGGTCTGGAGTTTTTTCTTAAATAACAAAACTGTACTGGATTGGCGTATTTCCAAAGGAACAGTGTTCCAAATCTTCGGAGCGCAAACAGAAAAGGCTCTATCACCATATGTTTTAGTTTTACAAGATGGCTGGATTAGCAGGTCTTGAGAATTCGAGCGAAGAGACCTAGCTGTGTAGTAGAGTCAGATGTAGCTTTTTCTTCGATGTTGGCAGTACACTATTCTGTGAACTTGAATTACTACTCCACCCACACATGTATATTCAATACTCAGGAAGATGTGTTGGGAATATTTCCAAGATGAGATCCACTTGCTGGTAAGAAACTGATCTCCTCTTAAAGCTAGTCACAGTTCTGCAATTTTTAAAGCAAAATAATTGACCAGAGACCCGGGTTAAAATTCTTCTGGTCTATCAGACTGATGCAGTTGTAAATTATTAACTGTAGCTCTGGTGTGGGGTGCAGTATCTGTACAGCAAGCTAGTAATATTTTTGAGCATGATACTTCACTCTGTATGGTCAGCACTATTACTTAGCATAATTTTACATTGGTAAGTGGTATAATTCTACTGCTTGAAGAGCTGGATCACATTTTAGCACTGTTGAAGCTTAACTCATCTATAGCCGGCCCTTTAAATTTCGTTCACACAAGAACGGTACCGAAAAAATTCATTAATTTTTGTTACGTTCGATTCCTCTGAAATTTTGAGGAAAGGGTGATTGGTAATTTAGCCAATCACCTGCGCAGTTTCTGGCAGGAACTCTAAATTTACCCTGCATGACGACCTTTTGCAAACCACACGATTAGTCTTCATTATGGCATCTGCTGTCAAGTCCACAAGGAGAGCTCATGCTCAAATTTTCTCTATCGAAGAGGCTTAAAACAGTGGTCTTAAAAAGGACAGTGATCCTGAAGGGATGTCAAGTAGTGAAGAAAGTGAGCTGGATCAGGAACTCAAAAATGAAAGAGACGAATGGAGGTAAGAGATCTGTAAACAATTGAACACAAAGGTTACGCAAGTGAGCAAATGGTCTCAAAGTATACTGAAGTTAAGTTTTTCATCTGCTTTTTTATTTGAAACTGTGTTCAATGCTTAGAATGATATCTCTGGATGTGTTTATGAGGAGAGAGAAATAGATGAAGTGTTAGGAAATTTGCAATGCAATTTCTTGAAGACTTTTATGGGTATTTGTGGGGAAATTATGCATTTCGTAAAAGCTTATTTGCTGCCCTTTCATATGAGCTATAGCTTTCTATTTAATTGTACATACCTGTTGAGAAAATAAATAAAGAAAAGATGTGGTCAATTTACCATGTTTTTGGTCTCTTTATTGTATTGTCACTAAAAAAATTATATTGAATTAAATTACTTGTTTCCAGCCAAATTTGCTGACGTTATTGCCAATATAACAACAGAGAATATTTCCTTTTTACCTCTCACATTCTGAAATAAGTCGCTTTTTTAATTCAGTTCTTGCATAACTTTTTGTATAATTTTTGCTAATTTATGCAAAGTTATACAAATTTAAAAAATAATGCATATTTTGTCTCCACTTCACAACAAATAACACAGTAGTGTAAATCAAATAAGTTTATTTTGGGATGCCTCCCGGGAACCAACACGAGGCGTACATGTATACAATCCATTATACCATATACAATCCATGCACAATCCTCGTTTAAAACAAAACCTTACACACTCAATATAGGGTATAGGGCACTGACATCTCAACTCTAACAAGACGAGATTAAAAGAGCTGGGCAACCACTTACAAAGATTTTACTACGGTTAGACGGAGGCCAGAAAAAACCTGCCCAAAAAACCCCTTTTGGGGAAAAATACGACAGGAAATCTGGGTAGGAACCATGACCCAAACTCTATGCAGTTAGCAGCTCATCCTACGAGGCTTTACAATTCACACAAAATAGAACTAAAAAGAAACTTGGCATCAGCCAAAGGTTGACAGCTGGTTCTGAAGGCCTAGATGGATACCACGCGTTATACTCCCTCTTATATACCACAGCGTCACTACCCATGACGCTCGGGCCAAATGCCCAGGCCTTGTCGTATCACGTGCCGACAAAATATTTATTTCTACCTAATTTGCAGGCTCAATCGTTAGAAATACCATTTTCTGAAAGCTTACTTCATGCCCTTTGATTTGAGATATTGCTTTCCATATAGCTGCACACGTGTGATGAGAAAATTAATGTGGTCAATTTTTAACTATTTTCCCTGTCATGGAGACGAGTTAAGCAACATTGGCAGATTTTTGTGTTCCCTTTAGTTTTTTGCTTCACTGCTTCTTTCACCTTTACGTCAAGACACATCTTTTCTTACATTTTATGATAAAACATGACAGCTAATGTAACCAAGATAGTACCTGCTGGCAATGACAATCAAAGAGGGACAGTCCAAGGTTGCAGGGCCTTTGCATAATACAAAGCACACTGGGTGTAAATCGCCACACAAGGGTCACACCTGGGGCAAGCTGGTTTCATATTACACTGGCCTGCAGGACAGAGATCTCTTTGATGATCAGAAGGCAGAGTCTAGCTCATGAGTTGAAACACCTAAAAATTGTGGAGCAAGCAATGGAAAAGGTGGTCTGCATAATAAAACAAATGAAGAGAGAGCCATAGTACAGAGCCACAAGCAGCTCACGGAACTACAGGAGCTTCATGAATCGGTGCTTAAGCAACAAAGATTCTACTTCAGGCACCCCTCAAGCCACAGCCATGTGCAACCCTGCAGCTACAAAAACCAACCCTTCTACGGCTACTGCTGTGGTTATTACAACATATGTGACATCACTTCCTTCTCTGTTGCCTCTGGCAGGAACTCAGCACATCTTTTATCTGCTGAGATATCTACCAAAATGACTCCATGCACACCTACACCACTGGACTCACTGACCAGACCCACTGGAGCTCAGCACCAAATTTGCATGGTGCTCAGTCCTCAAGTACGATGACCCATATCATTAACTTGTATCGCATCTAAAGTCCTGGAGCATATTGTTCATAGCCACGTCATGAAACATCTTGATTCCCACCAAATTCTTACCGATGAACAGCATGGTTTTAGAGCCAAACGATCAACTGTTACTCAGCTGATAACAACCATCCACGACCTAGCTAAGACCATTCAAGATAACAAATCCGTTCACGCTGCCATACTCGATTTCAGTAAAGCTTTTGACAAGGTATCACACCAGCGTCTCCTTCGTAAACTCAAGTACTACGGTATCCGAGAGAATTTACTTAAATGGTTTGAGTCATTCCTAACAGAGCGTACTCAGTCAGTAATTTGTGATGGAAGTCGATCTAATCCTACCATGGTGTCATCTGGTGTCCCGCAGGGTACAGTTCTAGGCCCATTATTATTTTTATCATACGTAAACGACCTGCCAGAGAATTTACAATCTTCCGTTAGACTTTTTGCTGACGATGCTCTCTTGTATGGCATCATTTCCAGCGAGGATGATTGCGATAAACTCCAAGCTGATTTATCTGAACTGGAATGCTGGCAAGACAGATGGCAAATGAAGTTTAACCCATCTAAGTGTAAAATAACAAGCATTTCTACGAAGAAGTCACCCCTCTGAAGAAATACGTGTTTTGTGGATCCGAACTAGAGGAGGTTGATTCTGTATCCTATCTCGGTGTTACCTTGACAAAAAATCTGAAGAGGTCCCAGCATGTTTCATCCATCTCTGGCAAGGCGAGCAAAGTTCTTGGTTTAATTAAAAGGAATTTCTGGAACTGTCCACGATCAGTGAAGGAAACTGCATATACAACTTTGGTTCGCCCAAAATTGGAGTATGGTTGTGAAGCTTGGGATCCCCCATTTTAAAAAGGACATTTCATCTCTCGCGTGCAAAGGAAAGCAGCACGGTTTTGTTTAAATAACTACCAACCTACAGCTAGTGTTACCGAGATGTTAAGTGAACTAGGGTGGTCCAGTCTCGAAACAAGGAGAACAATAGCCTGATTAAATCTAATGTATAAAATATGCCATGGCAATGTCGATATTGACAAAAATAGTTACTTGTGCTCCTCTAAAATTTGCGGAACCAGAACTCGTTCTAGTCATGATTATAAATTTTTTAATATAAATGCCACAAAGGATGTATATTTTTATCCCTTCTTTCCATGCACCCTCAGGGTATGGAATAAACTTCCAAAAGACGTTGTTGATAGCAACTCTTTAGAAATCTTTAAGACCAAGATTTCCAAGTATTTTATCGAGCAATTCTAAACCTGTAGATATTATTTTTATTGTTGTTATTTTATTTTTTTTGTAATATTTTTAACGTTGGTGTGATGTCTAACGACTTTACCGACGCATTTAAATGTAGATGTAGATGTAGATGACAAATTTTGCCATGAACACGCTGTATACAATTATCTGTGAAGCTGACCTCAATTACCTTCACACAGTTATTTTAGAGCCTCTAGCAACCAAATCATCTTCTGTTGGAACTCCTCTTGCTACCAATTTGGCTAGTTTACTGGGTGGTAAAGTATAACTTCCATTCATTGTTTTAATTTAGTTGAAAAAAGTTGCAGTGGCATCCGATGGGGCAGTTGTCATGACTGATGGACATTCAAAGTCAGACAACTGTCCTAAAAGGGGTCAACAATAAAATTGTAATATCTTGCTGGTTGTGCCAACAAACTGGCCTTGTCAGCAATTATACCATGAGGGGTTGATCCAGAAATTCAGAAATAGGGGGGCCAAATGTTTTCCAAAGATAACCTGGATATTTTTCAACACTTTCTAATGTTGTCAGGTTTCTGACACTTTCAGAAGACAAGAGGCACTGGCTCCTCCCTTCAAGTAACCAATCAACAAATAGCCCAAAGATGTAAGTAATCTTTTTTGGGGGCTGGAAATAGATGCGACGCCACATAGGTTTGGCGTTAATTAGTGATTATTTAGAGACCTTGAGAAGGAAGAGATAGTGTTGAGTGTAAGTCTTGTTATGAAAGCGATTAAACTGTGAGAGAGAATACTCTATGCTGAACTTTAAGTGAGAAAGTTTAAGTCATTAAAGGAATTCATGACATTTTTAAGTGCTTACCTTGAAGCAAGCACATAATTTTTGAACTAGTTTTTCCCCGAAAAAAAATACCTCTTAGGCTCGGGATTCTGGTAGGTGGTACATGGTGGTAGGTAGTACATAGTGAAAATGAAGATGCAATGTATATCTGTGGATATGGGAAAAATTACTGCATAGATTCTCTTGTTCATCATACACATCAAAGGAACATTATTGTTGACAAAGATTCAAATCCACAGCACATGGAGCCTATTAAAGTAGTGGTTCTACGAAATGGTGTATTTGTTATCAGACCTATAACAAAAGGTCTTATGCTTTATATCCATTATCATGAGTCATTCAGCAGGACTCAAAATTAAAAGAAATATGTTAAGTCGCCATTTTGCAATCAGCTATGACCAGTCCCAAATAACCATAAATTAATTTTTAAAATCAAAATTTTTTAAAACATATTTCAATACACTATCTTTGCAGGAGTTCCGTTAAGCTGCCTATAGACAGAGGAGAGAATGGTATCCCATACTGCCACGTGTCACCCGTCACGCATTACAGTAGGAAAATGGCATGTTAAAGCACAGAAATACTCATTTTTCTCTTCGACTAATTTTTATTGTTATTCCAGAGTAAGGTGAGTGGTTTTCTTTTTTCATTAGTTTAGTCCTTTCTTGTCAATTTGCTTGCATTTATTTAGTTCCTTTACAACTTAGGTAAAAACAAATAACCAATTATTGGGTGGCTGCAATAATGTGTTATGTATTCTGTCAGGTGTTCAGCTCTTTTCTCGGGAAGTCACCTCTTGTTGTAAAACGTTCACCTCTACGAATACACAAATCTGACCCTCCATACGATTCATTAGTTTAGTCCTTTCTTGTCGATTTGCTTGCATTTATTTAGTTCCTTTGCAATTTAGGTAAAAACAAATAACCAATTATGGGTGGCTGCAATAACGTGGTATGTATTCTGTCAGGTGTTCAGCGCTTGTCTCCGGAAGTCACCTCTTGCTGTAAAACGTTCACCCGTGCAAATACGCAAACCTGACCCTCCATACAAAAAGTTCCTTTGAAACATAGCAAATTGGGTGAAACCGGGTTTCGAACTGCCCTCCACATCCAAGAAAGTACTTGTTCAAGTGTATTTCTTACTAGTAAGTAATCAATTTGTTGTATCAAGTAAAACTGCTGATATGTAAGAGTTAGTACAGACATCACAGTGGGGTTTATTGAATATAAACATACTTCAACCTGTAGTTAGAGTAAGACATTCCCAAAATAGTTACAGAAATTGCCTTTAAATTTTGACTTTTTCTAGATACCAGAATACAAGGCAGTCTTTTGTTGAAAGTCAAGTTCCCTAGATTAGAGGATGCAGAGGAGTATTCTAATTTAACGTTAAGCACTTGCTGAAATGAAATGGGACACCAGCTCCAAGAGAGGCAACAGTTCCCCAGTCTCCAGCTGCCACAGTCGATAAAATCATGCAAACAACAGCCCACCAAGAAACTGCAGTGATCAGTGCCACTACAACAAACATCAGAACTTTCCAAACATCCAGCGTTCATTTTGCAGCAGTTATATTTTCCATGAATGACACTCAGCTGACTGAATTGGCATACCTGTCTTTCCTGGAACTTGCATTAAAAACTGGCATCGACTCAAATCCTGCGGATTTTGCATCACTTTCAGTCAATGCCTTGAAAAAGTTGTAAGTGCAGAAAAAGAACAATCTTGTGCACAGGTTTGCTTTTTGCATTGCTCAAAATCGACTAGGATCAGACGAGACATTGTTTCCACTGGACTGCATGCCCTTTGGACTGGTGGAATACCAGACTGAGTTTTTTTCTGCCAACAATACTATACAGGTGTAATAATTTTGTTTTATGAACTCTTATGTAGAAATAGTACAGACATCAGCACAGTCTCCAGTCATTTTATCTTGTCTTGTTGACCTTGTTGACCCTTAAACTAGGCACTCATCATCAAGGTGAGCTATATTCTAGGTCAGTGAAGTCACCACACACTCCTACACACTTAGGGGCCAGGCTAGTAAAAAATGTTGTACAAACTATTGCTGAAAAAATAATTAGCCTTTTTTTTTTAAACCCTTTGTACTTATAACATCTAATTTCCTTGTTGCCTCTCTATGAGACAGGGATTGATGAATTTTATAAGAAAAATTAGAATTAAGGTTAATCAACATTTCGATGTATCAAACATCATTCTCAAGATTGAGGTTGTTCATGCTAATGTCAAAGTTGTTATAAGAGTTGAAGATTTTGAATTTCTAATGAGCACATTCCACAGTGCTTGATGTTATGTAAATATCTTAGTTCAGCATCAGTGAATAACTTCACGCAGATCGAGTCTGACTGTACATTGAGTGATGGTTTTAGCTCTTTTATGAGTATGATTTCATAGAACACAAAGTCCACTTTATTCTGGCACTTTTTTATAAAGGTGAAATTGTCTGCAATAGATGGCCGTAGGACTCCGTGTTGTAGCTTCATGTGCTTGCCAATTGAAGATCTTGAGTTGGTGTTCGTTATTGCGCTGAAAAAGGTGTCAATTAGTAAAATCAACATAGTCCATTTCGCATAGACCACATTCAAAGTGATAAACACCACATTACTCGTTAATGATCATCAGTTTTGATTCATGGGTTTTGAGGGTTTCACTAATTTCCTTTCTTGTGAAAATAGGTTGTAAGGAGACACCGATTTTCAAACTGAGGTCTTGCAGCCGTCTTCTTGTGCTGTCTACAGCGTTCTGGCTAATGAAAGGGATTGAAAACATATCCATTGGGGTAGAGTCGTTGTTCCTGTTTCTATCACTCTGTACATTGTCCATAGCAAAATTAGCAATAAATTGCTTTACAGTGGTTTCGATCAATTACGACGGTTAAAGGAGGTTTGAGAATGTTAACTTTACGGCCTCGCTTTCATCAATGAAGTGCTTCCAGTTACACAACAGTCTGTATGCCCTGTTTAGATGGACAGGGTAAATGTATACCCTCCACAAATATGTCACATGGATAAGATCAAAGCTGTTTTCAGCCTACAGAGCCCCCTTGAAACAACCAGGTTGGTCTACTTCCCTTTGCAGTCCCATGTGACGTTTTCCTTCAAGACCTCTTAAAGAGAAAAAAACCTCTTCATGTATTAGTTGGTTTTTATTTTCTTCCGGCATTCTAAACTCTATTTTTTTCACTGCAACGTCCAATGGTACAGTCTGATCATAACTGATTATACCCTTCTATTCTAAGGTTTGCAAAACATGTAGCTTTAACGCCTTTTTAGTGTGTTTAACACTAAAAAATTTTAGTTCAAAACAATGTTGACACATTCTCAATTAGAATGCCAAAAAATTGCTTCCAGTTGAAACTACAGTTTTTTATGAAGTTTTAAAGTGGTGAAAATCACAACCAAGTAGAAGATTTGGCAGGAGGATCTGGGTTTAGCACATTTCGTATCATTCAAGGAGATATTAAGTTGAGTTGTTGTTAATATCATTCTAAATTAGAAAATGCATATAAAACTAGTTCTCAGCAGGGTGCACTCCATTCCCCTGTCTGCACTAAATAATCCTGTATTACAAAATATACAAAAATTGTAATTTTAGCCAAAATAAATTTTTTTTGTGGCATTTTGCTCCATACGATACAAAGATTTAAGCATGCTTTTTTATGGTTATACGCAATTTAAACATTACAGTAGTTACCCATTTTTAGGTGGCCAAGTTTATTTATGGCTTTTATAGCTATTACGTTTGATATTTTAAAATCAAAGTGCTCTATGAGCAAACCCATTGATTTCCCAATGGATGGTGATTGACGTGTGGCTTACAGGTTATTCTATATGTAGTTGAGTTACTATACAAGAGAGAAAGACCATGGTTGCCGCTGGTCACATGATCACCCAGAATCTGGGTGGTAAAAAATTCTGTTGGGCAGGAGGGGTGGCAGAGCATTTTGATTGTTGCTGTGGCACACTTGGTAGGTTTCTAAACCTCTAAAAGCTACTCACTCTATCACTCTATCGGGATTCGAATTCAAATCTTGCCAATGAAGAATGCTAAATTATTTCTGCTGTCTCCAAAATTGCCTGATTTTGGATCAGTCAGTCAGAATTAAAGGAAAAAAATGGAGAACTCTGGAACTAGGAGGCCCAGTACCTCAGCATAATATCTGTGGAGCCTGGAAACAACAAGACAAGGTTACAAAGTCAATGTGGCGACAATGGAGGAAGGAAAGATCAACACTGTGGTTAAACTGAAAACTGAAACATGAACAGCAAAAAAAAGATGAACCACCAAAAATGCATACTGATCTGCCAGCACACTGTTCAACAGCTGCTGGAACGGGTCCCCAATATTTCTTATATCAGTCACATGCCATGTGGGATTGAAAAAGCGTGGCAAACAAATACCCACAGATTTTGTAGAGGTGCAGTTGAGGTGCAGTTAAGTGACATCTTTGTTGTCAGGCAAGATAGACCCGGTAGAGAAGCTCTATTACTCATGAGGCAAGTTTGAAGAAAATTGCTGTTGGTGCAACACTTCAGAGCCAGAGGCAAGAATCAACGACAAGACAAGAGCTATCTACAAGGTCATGAATCCTGTGTGCCAGTAATGTGTAGCTGGCGAAAGGAAACCAGTGTCAACCTCCAAAAGAAATTGGATGACAGGGGGCAACAACGACTAAGGTGACTTTGTTAAGTAATTTTCCTCTCATATGGACAGAAAGCCCCTCCTGTGGGATAGTGAGTGTTCTCAGTAGTTAAAGTAAAAATAACTGAGAATCTCTATGACATAACATTGTCTTTATTTCAGATTAAAGTAACATTTTTTTTGAAATTATGTCCCATTGCCTTCTTCATAACTTTTTTTTAAAAAACGCAAAAATCTGGGTACACGCTGGGGATTTTGTGCCTTGTTTCCGGCCACAGAAATGTGCAAAAAAACTTTTGGCCGCCATATTGGCTGCACAGTGTGAACTCCAGACACTGGAAATGAGATTTAGTAAATGCTCCCCAGTCCCCAGGGGTCAAGTTTGGGCGCCTGGAATTGAAATTTCTGGCTTCTTCGTCGCTTTGCCTTTCGTTTGATACCAGACTTGTCGTGGTTTTGCTGTAGTCCTTTTCAGTATTGATTGTCTCCGAGCTACAATTCTGTCATTTCGCAGTCAATAGCAGTTTTTGGCTTCAAACAACATTACGAGGAACACATGTGCCTTCTTTGTTCCCAAGCATATTAAACTACCACACCAAGGTAAGAATTTGTTATTTTCCAAATGTTGGATTTTGCGCCCAAGTTTTCAGCAAAGTTGTAATGGGTAGACCTCATTTTTCACTTTTACCTTTCAGGTTCCATATGTTGTGTGCCTTTGAGAGGAAATAATGGCACACAGAATGGGTTTTTATACACGATTACCTATTGGTAAATATAGGGCATCAAAGAAATTGGAGCAAGCTGAGCTTGTGAGAAAGATGCTAGAAGCAAACACCGACCTGAGCAGGAGGCGGGCAAAAATAAAACGTAAGATAGAGTAAGAGAGTGCTATAGCCTTGCTGCATCCAAAATAAGCTTTATTTCATAAATTTAAACTGTGTGTATAACTGTTGCCAGCATTTATTCACCTATATGTAATGCTGTAATTTTGATTTCCCTTTGTTTTAATTATGGTCATTACCATAAAATACCACACAATGACAAAGCACCTGTAGCAATTCAGGAAACATGGTGATCAGAGGTGGGAACTGGTGATTTATTTATCTATGTGTACTCACATTATTATTCTTTTATCATATAGGTGAATTCTATTGAGAGAAGCACAAGCGAGTTAAACTACAAGGTATGTGTCTGGCATCAACATTATACCCAGAAGGGACCAGCCATTATTAACAGGGAGGGAGGCTCGTGCAACGGTGGGTACGTCATGTTTGGTTTTTCCTCAGACCCCCTATTTGTAAGGTACAATTTTTCTGCCCTCCCCATTCCTGTCACCATCCCAATCTCTCCCAGGCTACATATATTTGATACTGTGTACACAATTAAATACACAATGCACATGAGGATGGTGGAACTGATGATTTCACTAATTGGGCTATTTTTTAATAAATATTAATTGGGCTTGTTTACTGATATTTTGGTGACCCCTTTAAGTTGAGTCATTTACTTTATTAGATTGCAAAGAAGAAATCCAAGAAGAAAATATATTTCCCTTTTCCCTTGTTGAGAAGAGGTTACAATCTCCAACAGCCCTCTCTGAGAAAAGAAATATATGTGGGCCAAAAAGAACTGCCACTAGAAAGAAAGATGAGACTAGACGGGCAGCTATGGAAATCCAAGGAGGAAGCCCAATTGTGGTTCCAGAGTTTGTAGCCACAAATAAAATTATCTTTTATCAGGACCAAACTGTAAGGAGGATTGTGAACCCATCAGACACTGTGTGTAAGTTAGCTGACGAAATGAATGAAGTAGAGAAGAAAACTCCTCTGTAATGTTGATGGCAAGGACATCACAGTATAATTCTCTTTTGAAATGTTCCCGGATGACATGAAATACTTAGTGTTTCTCGCTGGTGGACTTTCCAATTCTGCAAAATATGTCTCATCATTCACTAATATCAAGAAAGCTGATATTGGTGATGTTACTGCCTCTTTTGGGGTTGAAACCTCAAACAAATGGCAACCTTGGGCTTATCCACAGAGAATTGCAGTAGCAGGTGCTGTAGCTAAAAAGAAAGAAGAACTTGCCAGTTCACACCTCAAGCCAGCTACGATTAGAACGAAGGTAACTTCATTCATTGCACAAAAAAAAGTCTCGACAGGAATTGCCCCCTCCCCCCCTCCCCCCTTGCTAGGTAAGGCAATTGACAAAGTTAAGGTGGAACCCTTGCATGTTAAAAACAATGCATGGCGACGGTGGCATGCAACAGGGTTTGACATCTCCGCTAGCCCGATAGCCCGAGGCTAGTCAAAATTTTGTCGGGCTAGTAAAAAAACATGTTTAATAGCCCACTGGCTAGTAGAAAGATCAAAATAAATTAGACATGTTAGATACGATTGGTTTAGCTGAAGTTTACAGTTGATTAAAAAAACAAGAAAGTTTAAAATGTAACGATAATACCAATAAAGAAGGCATAAACCTATCATCTTCTGGTGTCTTTTTTATCTTGTGTGTCGTTCGTAAACATCGCTAGATCCCAGACTGAGCTTAATGGTCAATGTCTTCCCCAGTCTTCTCCCTACCAATGTGGTGATGCCTTGCACATCGCCTTGCACGATCACTTAGCACTTGAAGCGATTGTGTGATTAGGTGATAACTAAAAAAAGGAAAAAAACAGATGCCATTTTTGCACCTTATTGCTTTGTTAGCTGCTCTCCTTCTAGCTTTAGAGCTCGGAGGAGAGGAGCTACCGTTTCCAATCCAGGAAACCGGTGGCAGGGAGGGAGTAGCTGAGGAGCACGGGGAAGAATAGTGAACATTCCCCGTGATGTATATACACGTTGAAAATATATCACTTGTTGTGTTTGAGAAGTTCTAGTCGTGAGTAAAGACTGACTGCGCCACTAGGACTCTTTGTTGCAATATCAAAGACTGACTGCGCCACTTACACTCTTGACCATGTTGTTGTCTTGTTCATGCGCGGTTAAGAACCCATCATCTCAGGTTGTGACGGCCCAACTGAGAGAATATCATCATTTGTGGATACACTACTCCAGCCTATCGCGCAAACACAACCATCTTATATTAAAGATACAACTGATTTTATCAATTTCATAGAAAAAACAAAGATAGGCCAGGATACTATTCTAGTATCCATGGACGTTACAAGCTTGTACACAAATATACCTCAAGAAGGTATAAACACAGTATGCAATGCATACGAAAAGTTCTACAAACATAATATACCAATCCCTACACACTACCTAAGAGAAATACTTGGCTTAATCCTCAACGAAAATTCGTTTCAATTCAATGGGGAAAACTTTCTCCAAACAAGTCGAATTGCTATGGGAACTAAAATGGCAGTATCCTTTGCCAATATTTTCATGGCGGAAATTGAAACGAAAATAATCGAACAATGTGAAACCAAGCCAAGAGAATGGAAACGCTACATTGATGACGTTTTCTCACTTTGGGATTGTGACAGAAAAAACGTAGAACAATTTATTTTCCAAGCTAACAAATTCCACCCGACTATCAAATTCACGGCCGAAATATCAGAGAACAAAACCACTTTCCTCGACACCACAGTGTTCAAAGGAGAAAGATTCACAAAGCACTCCATCTTAGACATAATCACTCACTACAAGCCGACCGAGACCTTCCAATACACACACTTCGCCTCATGTCATCCACCAGGTGTTAAATACGGCTTTATTAAGGGCGAAGCAATATGATTGCTCAGAACCAACTCTTCAAAAAAAACATTTGAAGAGAACCTTACAAAGTTCAAACAACGCCTCAAATCACGAGGCTACCCAGAAAAAGTCATAGAAAGGTCTCTGGCAGGGGTAACTTTTGCCTCTAGACAATCGGCTCTCACACAAAAGAAAAAGGGCCAAGAGAGGTTGCTTCCTTTTGTCACGACATACCATCCGGCAATAAAAAATTTAAAACAAATATTGATGGAACAATGGAGCCTTATACAAACTCAGCCTTTGCTGAAAACAGTCTTTCAAAAACCTCCAATAATCTCCTACAAAAAGGATAAATCCCTTAAAGACACGCTCGTTAGAGCCAAAATATGATTCAAGGCAACCATCACGCGACGCGACACTTAAAGCCACAATGGGAGTCAGTGCAGGTCTGTCATTACCTTTCCATCACATCAAGTGAATGTGAAAGGAACATTTTTTTTAGCTTTCTCCTTAAATGACACATTATGCTATCACATTGAAAGAAAAATGCCATTCTTTATTATTTTAAAGGACCTTGCCAAAAACTTTAGAGGAAGGTTTGTGTGTTTGGGGTTGAAGTAGACCTCGAGTACAGATATTCAGACATGGGTACATCTCCCTTTTCTGGCTTAGGGAAAATGGCTGTGATTTGGTTAAGCACCAAGAGTAAGTATAAGAATAAGTATAACCCACCAAGAATAAGTATATCCCTGCACGATGCTTTACAGCTAAATTTTGCCACTGTGGTAATCAGAAACCACATGGGGAAGCTAAATGTTCATTTTGTAGTCATCCTGTACAGCAGATCATTGACTGCTCAGCCGAAGAGTTTAGCAGTTTATGCCAGGGGTCTAATGCAATACATTAGTTATATTTATTCTAAACAAGTATCAAAACTCTTATGTTTGATACTCCGTTGTAAACTGTAATGGAATTAAGTAATGTCAATCCCTATTTATTGTTGGGCAACTGTCAATTGTTGAAACTTTAACATTTTTTTTTAACACTGAAATTATGCAAGTTATATATTTTGCACATTGAGACTATGGAAATAAACTTATTTATTGTTCCCACAATTGAAACTGTTGAGAAAATGTAGTCAGAGATTATTTCACGAAATGGAAAGAGGCATTTCCTATTCCAAGCCAGGAAGCAAAGACCGTAGCAGAGAAGCTGGCGAAAGAAGTCATTTCCAGGTATGGAGTGCCAGGGACGAAACTTCGAAGCCCAGCTGTTCCAGGAAATATGTGTGCTGTTCAGCATGGACAAGACCAGAACCTCTCTATGCCACCCAGAAAGTGATGGAATGGTTGAACAAATGAACCGTACCTTGCAAGACATGTTGGCTAAGTACGTGTCTGATCATCAGCGTGACTGGGATGAGCACCTGCCGCTGATAATGATAGCCTACCGTTCCAGTGTACATGCATCCACACAGTACACTCCGTTTTATCTTCTGTTTGGCCATGAGGTACGACTGCCAGTTTATTGTATGTTCGAACGACAACCAAACCACCAGCCAGAAGTGTCAGACTATGTGAGGAACCTATGGGACACCCTTGAAGAAATCCATGAGCATGACAGAGAGCATCTTCCAGCTGCCCAAAAATGTCAGAAGGACCATTATGATCAGCGAATTGCTGGAGAGCAAATCAAGGTTGGCGATCAAGTATTCCATCGTGACCCAGCTGTGAAGAAAGGGCTTACTAAGAAGCTCCACTCACCATGACAAGGTCCTTATGTTGTGATCACCAGGATTGGCGATGTGACCTATCATGTTCAGGCAGTCGACAACGCGAGGAAGAGGAAAATGGTACACTTCAACCGTCTGAAACTATGTGGTGTACCTAACCCGGTGGATCAGCAGCACGGTCCTAACCAGACTTCTAGTCCAGCGACAAACACCCCAGTGCGAAGAGCACATGTTCCACCTCCTTATGTTCCTGATGAAACTGATCTCATGTACATGGATGAAGCAGCCGATGTGGACGTTGCAGCAACCGAACGTCCCAAACAATTCCACGAGCCGCATGCTACAATAAATGACCACTTAAATATGTTCCATTAAATACCCTCCTTCAAATTTACCGTTCGCTGATATTTCCCTACACGCTCTACGGTATACTTGCTTGGGGTCAGGCTTCTCAGTGTGAATTAAAAAAGATTCTCACTCTGCAAAAGCGCGCACTCCGCCTAATTTTCTTTGCCAGTAATAGATCCCATGCCATCCTTCTTTTTGTTGCTTCCAACATCTTACCTGTTAATATGCTCTACATTGAAACGGTCTCCACCATAATGCATGATGTTTCTACTCATTGTACACCTAAAAATATTCGTGAACTTTTTATACATGCATCTGACGTTCATGCATATAATACACGTTTCTCGGGTGCAGATAATCTTTTTGTACAGAAATCTAGATTGAATATGAAACTTTTAAGTCATTTCCTGCGTTCGGTACGAGATTGTGGAACTGTGTACACCCAGATTGGCGTAAGCTCACGAAAAGAGCATTTAAAAGAAAGATTCATAAGTTGCTTCTAACTGTACTTGAGATTGAGGACTATTATGTTGATGCCCATTCTGTAATATTGAATTTAAACACAAGTAATTATTACACCCTATAGCTATTAATTTCGCATGTAGTCGTACTTTTTACTTTACACATTTTAATTTGCTTTACCCTTGTATTGTTTTTGTACGTGTATCTATTTAGCAACTGTATCAATTCACTTTTTGCACAGTAAATATATATTGTAAATAGTACAACCCGCCTAGATTAGCTCTGCTATAAGCGGGTTTGTAATCCTTTAAACTATAGACTCAATAATACTAAATGGTTAATAAATGGTTAAATGGTTACTTAGTAAATGCAGACAGACCTAGACGTGACGTTAGACCGCCAACATGGATGAGAGACTTTGTATCTTGATCAGTAATTTCCTAAGTTTATTGATTTAAGCAAGACCTTTATTGAATCATGCGTATGATTAGAAAACGCTAGTTTTGTTATAATCTAGTTAGTTATATTTCCCTTAGTTATATTTCCCTATAGCTCAGGCATGGGGACATGCCTTTATCAGGGGGGGGGGGGAAATAGTGTTGTAAAGTTAATCAAAGAGTGACAAGCCATGACAAGCAATTTTAGGATAAGCTTTGATTACATAATTACAGCTAGAAATATGTTCTTTGAACAAGCCTTTGTAGTTAAAGTATCCATACAAATATTTCTACTAAGTGTCGCGCGGAACATACAAAACTAGTGAGTGCTTTCCATTCTAAAACATGTAGGAACACTCTCACTAGTTCCGCAGGATTTACGCAAGTGTTTACCCATATCTGTAAAATTGCGGTTTATGCCAAAGGAAACTCTTACTACCTTCTCCATTTTGTATCATGTATAAGTTTGCTACCATCATGTATATAAGAACCTTCATTCAAGCAATAAATGAGATTAAGTTGATTGTACAGTAGTTAAGTGTCCTTCTCACTCCATGTGTGAGCTCGCGATAAGCCCAGCATTCGCCCAAGCAACAAAACAGTTTGACGCTAATCAACCCTTGGCCGTAATTCTACTACAATAGCTCATCATGTTAAATGAACTATACCCAGAAAGCAAACAAAACAGTGCAACAATCGCAG
>OZ026598.1:10113523-10133523 GCA_964020085.1 Micromussa lordhowensis | reverse complement strand
TCAAGAGAGGGCATCGCGGGCGCAGCTAATCTCCACCCCTATCCCCAGGGTAGCTGTCGAAATCAACCCTCAAGTAGAGTGGAGTAGAGAGAATCATCCCACCCTAGACGGTTGCATCTTTGTCCTTTTCAACAGGGCGGTTGCTGGGTCTCGAACTTAGTGGGTTTCCCTTCAAACAAGTACAGTGTAATAAAACATTGAAAAGGTAAGGGAATGAGGTAAATACATATTTTTATTGTCATACATTGTGCTTACCTGCATCGCATTGTTCATAAATAAAAGATAAATAAAAAGATATTTTGATACCTTCGGAGATGGTGGCATGTCGATTGGTTTGAATACTTTGTACTTGCGTTCATTTATGCCATGTCAGTATGATTATTGGGTTATGCGTTGAAAATATTTGTGAAGCAGTGGTATGTTTCAATTTCAAAAACGACTCAAAACATGATGTTCCTCCGTTCCTGAAAGCTTAAATTTAATTAGAAAATCTTTCTGTAAAAGGTCAACTGTCCAGGAAAATGTTACCGTGTAAATTATTTTGTATTCAACAGATGTCGGCGGACATATCCTACTTGTGTGATGCTATAAGAGATATCATCAGTGATATTGACAGACTTGAAGTCACTAGGGGTCCCTCAAATGACCTTCAACCAATAATCGGTAAACTTGATTTAGTGCAAAGATTAGCAGTTAGCCTGGATGTAGATGAAGTGGTTGCAGAGGATGTTGGGTCTGCATATAGGAAGTTAGTGGAGACCGAACAAAGTAATCAAGTTGGATACCAAGCCCCTTTAAACTGTGGTGGAAGACATGGAAGACCATCTTTTGAAATAAGTGAGGAGCAGCTACAAATTTTGCTTGAACAAGGTTTTAAAGTAAAGCAAATAAGTAGCATTCTTGGAGTTAGTTCCAGAACAGTTGAGAGAAGGATGTCAAGCTTTGGTTTGAGCATATCAGGTCGGTACTTAATATGCAACTGTACACAAAATACGTATTCGAATTCATAGGTATCAGGGCTTTTTCACCAACTAGTACTGACCCTTGGCAAGGCTGCTGCCTAACAAATATTTCAAGGAGCCAAGAATGGCAAAAGCCGAGAAGTTAGGAGCCCAACAGGTAATGTTGGGAGCTGCTGCAAAAACTTTAGGAGCCCAAATCATTTTCTTGGGTGCCCCAGGCTGCTTGGCTCCTATAAGGCAGCAACCTTGCCCTTGGTAATTACAAAAGCGACCTGCTGTTATGCTCCTGGGAAAAGTTCAAAAGAAAAATTTTTCCTCTAAAAGATGCATCAAGTACAGTACCGCTCAAAGGTAAGTTACCACAGTCTCGCGAGACGAGTCTCGAGAGAAACGAGATGTGTCTCGTTTCTCGCTAGTGCACTGGAAGTACTAATACGCGAAAGGATTGACCATCAAACCTTGACTCGTTTTTTATTCACACTTGTAAACATGCGGAACGACGCTTTAATCCTCGACCAACGTTTTATTTAAACTTGTGAACAAGCGACACCACGCTTTGATCACGAAACCCTGACTCGGACTTACGACTAACATTTTATTCAAACTTGTGAACATTCAACACCACGCTTTGATCATGAAATCTCGACTCAGACTAACATTTAATTTTTATTTAAACTTGTGAATAAGCGACACGACGCTTTGATCATGAAACCTTGACTAACATTTTATTCAAACTTGTAAACATGAGACACCACACTTTGATCATGAAACCCTGTGAAACCTCGAATAACATTTTATTCAAACTTGTGAACATGCAAAACCATGCTTTGATCGTGAAACGTCGACTAACATTTTATTCAAAGTTGTAAACATGAGACACCACGCTTTGATCATGAAACCTTAACTAACATTTTATTCAAACTTGTAAACATGCAAAACCACGCTTTGATCATGAAACATCGAGTAACATTTTATTCAAAGTTATAAACATGAGACACCACGCTTTGATCATGAAATCTCGACTAACATTTTTATTCAAACTTGTCAACATGCAAAACCACGCTTTGATCATGAAACCTCAACTAACATTTTATTCAAATTTGATTAAAATTCCTGTTTTCAAAGATATGGTGTTTTGGAGTTTGAATGAATGATTTATGCCAAATAGAACGGGAGATATTTTTGTGTTTGCCGTGACGCTTCGGACAACAATAGAGTTTTTTACACTACCGACTCATCGTCTTGTGCCGCTAGACAAAACTTTCCCTCGCAGAAAAATCTGAAATTAATGCAAACAGCGCATCTCAGAAACTTTGATTAAAACTCCTGTCTTTAAAGGTATAGTATTTTGGCGTTTGAATGAACAATTTATGCCAAATAGAACGCAAGATATTTTTCGTGTTTGCCGTGACGTTTCGGATAAAGTTTTTTACGCTACCGACTCGTCTTGTGCCGCTAGACAAAACTTTCCGTGGCAGAAAAATCTGAAATTAATAAAAATGGCGCATCTCAGAAACTTTGATTAAAACCCCTGTCTTCAAAGATATGGTATTTTGGCCTTTGAATGAACGATTTATGCCAAATAGAACGGGAGATATTTTTCGTGTTTGCCGTGACGCTTCGGACAACAATAAAGTTCATTACGCTACCGACTGGTCGTCTTGTGCCGCTAGACAAAACTTTCCCTGGCAGGAAAATCTGAAATTAATAGAAACGGAGCATCTCGGAAACTTTGATTAAAATCCCTGTCTTCAAAGATACAGTATTTTGGCGTTTGAATGAACGATTTATGCCAAATAGAACGGGAGATATTTTTCGTGTTTGCCGTGACGCTTCAGACAACAATAAAGTTCATTACGCTACCGACTGGTCGTCTTGTGCCGCTAGACAAAACTTTCCCTGGCAGAAAAATCTGAAATTAATGGAAACGGCCCATCTCAGAAACTTTGATTAAAACCCCTATCTTCAAAGATATAGTATTTTGGCGTTTGAATGAACGATTTATGCCAAATAGAACCGGAGATATCTTTAGCGTTTATGTTCACGCGTTTATGTTCACGTGTAATATATGCCATACTAAACGCATCAGTGATTCTCGAGAGAAATGAGACGCGTCTCGCGAGAAACGAGAAACATCTCACGAGAAACGAGACCCGTCTCGCGAGAAACGAGACCCGTCTTGCGAGAAACGAGACGAGAGGTGGTAACTTACCTTTGAGCGGTACTGTATATTTTTGGTAAGGTAGGGCCTGGAGGGGAGTAGGTTAAAATAAGCTTCTAGTTTGTATCTTCCGAATAATTTTTTATTTAATGATAATTTCAGTGTTTCCAAAGCAGAAAAGAAAGTAGGTTACAAGTATAAAACCTACAAGAGAAAGAAATATATTGAACTGTGAGGTTGTTTGGGCTTCACAAAATTTTTTTTCCATGCCTGTTTTCATACACTTACCAAACCTCATCAAAGTATTTCTAGTTGTAAATAGATGGCCCAAGACAATTAAAAAGGGTATACTTGTAAATGCTGTTCTTTTCGTCAGGTATGTATAGTACTATAGATGACAGCCAGTTGGATGAACCTGTTCGGGATGCTTCAAATGAGCATCCTGGCATTGGGATTCGAATGCTTAATGGTTACTTAAAGAACAAAGGGTTCCGTATTCAGCGTGAAAGAATACGGTCATCACTGTTACGAATTGACCCAATTGGCTTAGTAGAAAGGTGGAGAAGAACTGTCAAGAGGAGATGCTACAATGTGAAGTATCCTCTATCTCTGTGGCACATAGATGGAAATCACAAACTTATAAGGTACTCATTGATATCCCATTACCTAATTTGTATTGTGGGTTGGTTAGCCATTAGGCAAAAAGCTTGACAGGAATAACTTATTTCTATGCAGATACATTTTATCTGAGGGCAAAGTTAGCACAGTGTACTCATAAAGGGAAAAAATTGTGTTAACGATGTTAAAAGTAGAAGTATATTATCTTTCGAATAACTTAATATTGAAAACATGATAATTTTCAGAAAGTTCTCTAAATCTATTGTGGTCACTTTTTACAACATAACAATTTGTTATTCCTATAGATGGAGGATTGTCATCCATAGTGGAGTGGATGGATACTCAAGAATACCAGTTTATTTGAAAGCCTCTAACAATAACAAAGCAAGCACTGTGTTAACATGTTTTCAAGAGGCTATTTCAGAGTTTGGTCTACCCTCCCGGGTACGTTCTGATAAAGGTGGGGAGAATGTGGAGGTGGCAACATTTATGCTCAATCATGTCCAGCGGGGGCCTGGCAGAGGAAATATGATCACAGGTACATAATGCTTTGTAACTGTTTGTAACTGTTTGAAAAAAAAAAAGGTTCCCAATATATGTGCCCATTAGTCAGTAATTGTGCACAGTTTATCAAGATGACAAGGTTAAAAGGGTGTACTAAATGGCAATAGACCACTTTCATAAATGGCTGCCAATTTAAAATTCTTTTGTATGCATTTAAATTAGCCTTACTAACCTCGTTTCAGAGTGAAAATTCTTTTGAATTACCAACTTCAAAATGAGGTTAGTAAGGCTAATTTTAATACTTTCAAAAGAATTCATAATTAGCCTCCATTTATGAAAGTGGTCTATGAGCAGTAGTAAAACCACTCACATATAATTAGAGCTAAATAGATAATAAATACACACCAACATGCTTCTTCAGTATGTCATTTTTTTAAATTAAAATTCACAACCAATGGATCGAACGGCTTTGGTGAGATGTGTTTGGTGGATGTCTTTTCCTTTTCTATGATCTGTTCTACTCATTAGAAAATCAGAATACAGTACCGCCTGAAAGTATTTACCCATTAGCACGCGGTAAAACCTCGTCTCTGCCGAAGGGTTCTGCCGCGAATTCACCGCAGTGGGACGAATTCCTCAACCTCGTCTTGAACGGACGCAACCGAACACCGCGGCAAGCTAGATGCGGTACACCGCGGCGAAGAAACAATAGAAGCTAATTCTTTTGTTAAAAAGTGTGTCCTTATTGACTGCTCTTATGCGTGAAATTTCCGTGCTTGTAACTTGTTTTAAACAGGGCTCGCGACAAAATATATAACTTTTCAGCTTGCTGACGCAGGGGCTAGTGACAGGTTTAATTCACTAGCCAAAACAAATTTTTCACTTGCCAGATACTGTACTGTCATCGCATCCAGTCAAGTAAATGCTAGCCTGTGTAGCTAGCGGTATACTTTGAATGAACTGACACATACAAAGTTTTTGCGTCCTTGACTCTCAAAGAACCGCCGTCAAAACCTCGAAACTGGCGCCGCGGAAAAACTTTTACCTATTCATGATTTTCACGAACATAAAAAATCGATGTTATAATTATAAGCGTCGCACAACAAGGAAAACCAAAGTCTTTGCCCGTGAGAAATTCTCACAGATCTTCACAGATGTCTTCACAATTACAAAGTTTTTGCGTCCTTGATTCTCAAAGAACCGCCGTCAAAACCTCGAAACTGGCGCCGCCGAAAAACCTATTCATGATTTTCACGAACATAATAATTTGTTCCGACATAACTCTATACACTGCAGACGTAGGCATCGATGATATAATTATAAGCGTCGCACAACAATGAAAACCAAAGTCTTCGCCCGTGAGAAATTCTCACAGATTTTCACAGACGTCTTCACAATATACAAAGTTTTTACGTCCTTGAAACCGCCGTCAAAACCTCGAAACTGGCGCCACCGAAAAACTTTTACCTAGTCATGATTTTCACGAACATAATAATTCGTTCCGACATAACTCTATACACTGAAGAGGTAGGCATCGATGTTATAATTATAAGCGTCGCACAACAACGAAAACCAAAGTCTTCGCCCGTGAGAAATTCTCACAGATCTTCACAGACGTCATCACAATTACGGCCATCGCAAAACATTTCCTTTCTTTCAAAATGCCGCTTCACAATTTCTCATGAACACAATAATTCGTTCCATCCTAACTTTATTTACAAATTTCAAACGTAGGCATCATTCTAACTTTCGAACAACTGCGATTCTAGAAGTTATTATGGATTTGCAGAGGACGAATATTCGGCAAGCTTGTGCCGTACCATAAAATCACATTGGTCTTTATCCGATTGCGTGTCACGGTCTCAAATAGACTAAATGCCCCGCAGTCAGAAATATTCACCGAATTCCGACTGAAATCCTCAACCAAACCTACATTGAAATTATTTGCTGTTTCTTTAGAAATTTCAAGCGATCCTAAATACTATTTTCGTTTTACATTCGACGAATTTACCGAACTTACATGTATGCCGGGCATTTAGCCCATTTGAGACCGTGACCGGCAGTCTCACAAATGATTGTCAATTACGCAATTTCACCGTACACACAAGCTAGGTAAATTCATCGAATTTACCGAGAATTTACCAATGTGATTTTATGGTATGTTCAAGCTTTCGGAATTCGTTCGTTGATCGATGCAAACTTTCAGAAGCTTCACAATAGTATTCACATAAACAACTCTCAACGCATACCGACACAAGTGCACGTGACTACAAAAAAACGTGATTTGTCATGCAACATGAGTTCAAGCGTGTGAATTAAAAAGCTTGCTTTAAACTGTAATGTGGCTTGTCGCTTAACGATTGTTTTTTTTTCCGGACTCTGAAGAAACTATTTATTTGGAAGAAAGTTTTATCCCTGGAAGTACTTTTGTATCAAAGATGAAATACTCAAACCAAATAGAGCGGCATTGAAGCTACATGTAAGTACAGTATTTCGCACCGCGGCGCTGACAGCGAAAGACAGCAAACTACATGTATTTATCTTGATAGCGACGTATCTTTAACCAAAAAAAAACGTATTTCCTTACATTTCACTTCCCATTCACCGCAAGAAAGTCATGAAATGTAGCGACATTGTATTAATGGATTCTTGTGAAGTTAACAACGCTTCAGCGGGGTCTTTTAGTATTATGACGAATACATGATTTGTCACACCGGAGCGTGAAGATGGCATTGTAAAGTTTAATTGAGTCAAAACAAAAGGTCTCTTGGCCTATTCAACTCTGCCGCGTCTTACTGTTTACCGCGGTATTTTATGTCGCGGCAAACCTAGGTAAAACCTCAGTAAAATTTCGGCACGCCGCGTCATTGCCGAGGCGAGAACGCGGTGTTGATCTGCGAATCGGCCGCGGCAAAACCTCGGTAAAAGGGTAAATAGTTTCAGGCGGTACTGTATGCTAAATCCTGATGATGAAAGGCACTTATGGTGCTTGCATTATGTGTTTTTGCCCATCATAAACTGACACTTGTTGAACTGGAAAGATGCATTTTCACAAGACTGTAAACTGGACATAACAGGAACAAATAAAATAATTATAATATATTATAATAAAATAAATTATTTAAAAGACTGATATAACTTTGTCCAAATGATGAATTTATGCTTGAGTCACTAATAAATTCATTTTCACAAGACTGTAAACTGGACATAACAGGAACAAATAAAATAATTATAATATATTATAATAAAATAAATTATTTAAAAGACTGATATAACTTTGTCCAAATGATGAATTTATGCTTGAGTCACTAATAAATTCATTTTCACAAGACTGTAAACTGGACATAACAGGAACAAACAGAGATAATATTTCAGAAAAGACTTAAACTGGGAATCATGTAAAACTGAATCCCTTTGCTCCGAAATTCAAGGCTATGTTCATGTTTTTTGGAAATCCTCATAACAGGTGTGGTTTATTGGGAGGATTATAGTCTTGAAACATGTTTCAGCCATAGGCAAGAGATTTGAACCATCATCAAATTTAACAAGTAGTGCAGAGTCCTTGCCAGTAGGAAGATTTCTTGCACCTGTCCAGAAAGTGATTAGATCTTCAATCTGTGGTCCACCTTGAGAATAAGACAGTTGCAGAGAACGTTATTGTACTGATTGGACCCCAGTGTTACTTAGAAAACAGCTACAGTGATTAAAAATTGCTTCTGAATGTAATGTATTTGTGCAATCAAATTGTGGGATTTCAAATAAATATAATTTAGTGATAACCTGAATTTTGTGTTGAGCAATTTTAACATGTCATGCTTGTGGTTTCAAATGGAATAACATTCAGTATCTAAAATAATTTTATTGTTTTGATATCCAACCTTTGATCCCTACTTCTAGTTCATCAATGTAAGATTCATAAAACTCAGCAGTTCTTTCATTCTGTTCATTTTCACTCCTGTCTTCAAAGGTCATTAACTCTTTCACCTGGTCTGCAAGGATAACTCTCTCTGCCTCACGGGGGAATACAACCTTGATTAGTGATGGGGTTCTTCTTTAAGAAGGTTGTTAGTGAAACCTCATCCATGCCTATGGATAGAAATGAAAGATTTTGGAGTACAATCAAACCAGTTATCTACATGTGCTAAATTAAGAAGTGTGATAGTCCCCTTATATCCATGATTCAATAGTCATAGGACAACTTAACTTCACCTTGATGACTATTTCTACAAAAGCCAGGCCTGAAGTGAATTGTAATTTTTAACTTAGCTGATGCTAATTATGCAAACTACTGTTTAGAAAATACAAACAAATAACAGTTACCTCATGCCAAATCATCTACAGTACCGCCCAAATGTAAGTTACCACCTCTCGTCTCGTTTCTCGCGAGACGCGTCTTGTTTCTCTCGAGACGAGTCTCGTTTCTCTCGATACGAGTCTCGTTTCTCGCAAGAGTCACTGAACCGTTTAGTATGGAATATATTACTTGCGAGAGGTCGTTGTACTATCTATTGTATCAGAGATTTCCGTTTGCACTGTGTTGTCAAATCGGTGAAGTCGAAATTAAAACAGAAAGTTTGTTTGTTTTCAGCTTCATCGTACTGAATTTGCAACGCCTCCGAACATCGGTCTAAAAAATTCTTGCCGTTCGAACGGCTCTTGCCGTGCGTTCAAAAAAATCGCTAGCCGTTCGGACAATTCAAAATAATTATTTTGGGGCGTTCGTAAGGTCGTAAGGTGCGTGCTCAACTGTCTGCTGTTCGGATGGCTTGATCGAGCTATCCGTTGCAATCTTGACTCGTAAGCCCCGGCGCGCTACACGATCAAACATTTTCATCCAACGTCGTGTTTTTCAAACATAACGTGGCTAAACGGACAAACAAATTGGCTCTCCAACAACTTGAACACAACTGAAACGAATGATTCCTTGATTGCCGTGAGCTGCTGTTTACATGCATGTTCTACAAAGTAAACGTATAGCCAAAGAAATTGATTCTCGCGCGTACCTACGAACAAACAAATTGTCGACCTTACTACGTATACGGCCACCGTTACACAAGAGGTCTTAAGTTCTAAAGTGTAAGCCATACAAATTTCTAAGCACTGTTGAAGTCATTCTTGGAGAGAGTTTTCATTTGCGAATGAATCATTCGGTAGATTTTATCACACTTTTGGTCACGTGCTCAAACCTGTGAATCGAGAGTCTCAAATTGAGAGAGAGATAAGGCCTTAGGCTTTTTGTTCGGTTGTAATTATTTTCATCAGTTTAGTAACGGTACATTTTTATCGGTTGGTTCTGAATTAGATACTGGGTTCGCTTTGTTTTGCTTTTTCGACATAGTGGAAATTTTATTGTTTACAATTTTTGTTACGATGTGTCCCGGAATCCCAGACCCACGGTGTGGTAGCGACGGGAATGAGCTTATTTTCTGTCCGGAATGGCCCCTGTAGCAATGGTTATAAAAAAACATATTTACTGGGAAGTAGCTTTCTAGAGTAACCCAAATTTCAAAACAAGCAAGTTTCTGAGTCGGCGAGCACACGCAGAAGACTATACATGCATGCATGACAAAAGCGTGACTGTTTCACGCATCAGTAAAGTTTTCAAGGCGTCACAACAATTTGTAGTTGATTCGCTGCTATGTTCTACAATCGAAAATAAGCTTTAAATCTATTTTGAAACGGCATTCTAGGAATATCTACGTACAAAGCGTGCGTGTGGTCGCTACAGCCGAACAAAAAAATCAATGTAAACATACAGGGCTGTTGGCAAGTTTCTGACATATGCAAATTACGCTTTTTACTGCCGGTCCGAACGCAAAATTATTTGCCATCCTTTTCTTAAATAACCATTGACGCCATGCTTTTGGATATTAAAAGAAACAAGTTTCATTCAAAACTTACTGAGGTAATGACCAGCGTTCGATAAAACAAAGAACATTTCTCAATGTAAATGTGGCTAGACGTAGATGTGACGATGGCGCCACTCAAAAATAATTATTTTGAGATTGCGTTATTTTCATTTATAAAATTACTTAGAACACTGAAAACGGCTTTGCGAAAGCAGCGTTGTCAATTCCTATACGTTGTCAAAGTTTCCGTTGTCAATTCCTATACACACTTGGAAAATCTCTTGGTTTGAACGGCTGATTTTTTTTTCCAACACAAATCGGAGCCGTCTAGCGTCTCTAGCGACGTTTGTCACAGAAATAGTGTTTATGTCTTTTTGCTTCTGCCGTCTAGCCGTTTGGCGTTCGAAAAAAAAATTGCATCCATTCACCTGTTCGACTTAACCGTTCGAAAAATATTGCATCCGTTCACCCGTTCGACTTTACCGTTCGAAAAAATTGCATCTGTTCACCCGTTCGACTTTATCGTTCGAAAAAATGTTGCATCCGTTCAGCCGTTCAACTGACGTTTCGAATGGCTTGTCTAGCCGTTTGTTATCCGTTCGCTTGCCGTGCGTTCGGCCGTTCGAACGGATAATGCCGTTTGTACATTCACCTAAAGGCAAAGCGTTGGTACTTGCAGTGCACTTGCGGGAAACGAGAAACTTCTCGAGAGAAACGAGACTCGTCTCGAGAGAAACGAGACGCGTCTCGCGAGACGGTGGTAACTTACATTTGAGCGGTACTGTAACTCACGGTGTCTTTTTTCAATCACATGGTACACCATCAACCCCTCCAGAAGTAATTTCCTGTTTCCATACAGGTTGTCTGGGTCAAGGCCCACTTCAAAGAGATATGGTTCTATTGAACATCATAATTCTGGAGATGGGTGATCTTCCTTGGGCATGACATCCAGCTGGAGGGAGTAATTGTAAAGTTCAATCAAAACCAAAAATCTTTAAAGTCATTTTCTCTTTTTGCCACCTGAATTCCACATAAACCCTTTTTTCCAGTTTTTAACAATAGGTCATCTGTGAAATTCGGCATGGTACATTCAGTTAGCACGTGTAATTTTTTGTGTCATTGTTGTACCCAGACTTCCTCAGACAGAAGCTCTTCCTTTTGGCCGAAAATGAGGTGATCGTGGCAAACATTTGCTTATCACTCAATGTTTAGGGGTTTTCTGTCAGAGTCAAATAATTTCTATACTTTCAACTTGGGTGAGTATTCTGGATCATTTGTGATATTTGTGTTCTTCAAGCGTTGAATTTACTCTTTCATGGGAAACAGTTGAGTGTTAATTTCAAATCCTCAAGTTCACTCCATCTAAGCAGACAATAAGGTCCTATGAGAAGAAAGACTATTATTTTTTATCTTTAATTAGGGGTCTATCTCAAAAATCAAAGACAAAACTAACCTCTGATATCAGGTTGCACAATTCTAAGTCGACAATATTGGCTAGTTCAATTGGTGGTGGCTGATGATCATCCTCACTTCTTTCCGATGACAGGTAGTGTTTTGCAGCGGGTGACAGACCATGGAGTCCCGGGCCACCATGGAAAACAGAATGACCAATGATCCGTCCTAGAGCCTTGAAAGTCCCTGTTAGTCTAAGAGATTGGTCATGGACTGGAAGGCGATGGTCGGCTTCACCCTCCAGGAAAACAAGTGCTTTGCCAGCAGAATGGATACCTTCTTCTATAATCCTAATGGCATTTACAAAGAACTCCCAGACTGGTCCACACCCCACACCATCCTCACCCTCAAAATGCACCCTTGGATTTGCAGTCAGTTTGGTTTTTGGATTCTTGTATAGCCCTATAATACAGTACCGCTCAGAACTAAGCGAACATCGAACGCGCGTTCGTAACGCGAAGGGTTAAACGCGCTCACACGTTTTGCTGCGTTAGACTGCGTTTGGACTTCGTGTTATAACGCGTTGAAGTAAACGCATTAGTATGTATGAGCTTGGTTATTGTTCGTTTCTTTTGTTACTGTGTGAAAGGAAGTTAAAAACCTTTTCTAAAGATAACATTCGGTATGAATATGTGTCTTAAAGGAGCAGACAAATTCTAATTCTTCCGTACCGGCTGAATATGGCGGCGGTTACATACAAACCTTTTTGTTCTGTCTGTTTGGATTCATCGAATTTGCATTTCGCAAATTCAACATTATAAAGATAACAGGCTTTCAAACGGCGCCGTGAAAGAAAAATTCAACAGACAACGTCGGGAATTTTTTATTTCTGAAAAGATCGTTATCGTGTCTAGACACTTGGCCGTCGGGAAGTGTTTCTAAAACCCTAGATGTTTAATTATCGAATTTTAACACAAAAAGTAATTCGATTCTTCTGAAAATAGTAGATCTTTGTTTAGAAATGTCAAGTGATTTCAAGTATTAGGGCCATGTGCACGGTGTTGGTGTACATTCGCTAATCATTGACAAATGTCCAACTTTTACTCAAATATTTTTGTTATGGACTGAATAAAAACGAAAACAATCGCTGTAATAGATGCTCTGTTATATCAGCTTGTGGTGTTGCCGTTTGACTCTCCTGTCTTTTGCCGGATTAGCGAGGAATGAGGAGAAAGGTTTACACGACTCACTGAAATTCTCGTAGGCGGCGTTACATTTCAATCGAAAACGGTGCAGAGTTTGTTGCGTTTGCAGCGTTTACAACGTGTCTTTAACGTGCGTTTGGTTTCCCAGAGTAAATCGTGCCAAACGTTCCGTTTCTATCGTTTCTATCGTTCGTTTGCCTTCTATAGTTCGTTTCGTTTGGAACGTTTAGTTGCTATCGTTCGTTTGGTTTCGAACATTTAATCTGTTTTGTCTAGACGTAAATTCTTAATCAAAACATCAAGCGAGAATTATTTTACAATATGACACCTACCACACTCCATTTAACGTTCAGAAAATTAATAAAGCTGCTTAACTATTCAATTTGTACACAAGAAAGTGCCAAAGCTGTGCCAAAATTATACAAAAGAACCATGTCATCACATCGCAGGGGATTTCCAGGGACACTTCACGCCGCGAAAAATTGGCTATAAGTAAACAAAACGATCATCTGTTTTCAAGTTTCAATAATTTCAAGTGTTTGTTTAAAAACTTTTACTGTCTTCTGCTGAAGTCAACATAATTTGCTCTATTAGCTACAATAAATGTCATCACAAAAAATAAGATATATCAACTGTTAAAGCATTTAAAGAAAAAAAATATATAAATAATTCTGCTTCATTCACTGTGGAATATTTTGCTAGCTGTGGGAATCAAAGATTGTGATTGGCCAAACTGTAATTGTATCTTATCAAAAGTCAACAAACATGAGTCAACACAGACATTTCGTCTGGGCTCCGTCTAGCTTTCAATACGAAGGCACAAAAGTTTCATGAGTAGTTTAGAATCAATTTTTCTTCCCAAACACGCCTAAATGTAACAGAAGTTGACATGACATGAGTATGATGCTGGCACTGTAAACCACGACACTTTCAGCTGATCCCAAGTTCAGTGAGTTCAAGCCTCTCATGGCACTGGCTTGACATCCAAATTTTAGGAAGAGTAGCATGGTTCCAGTTCAGTTTGGAAAGAAACATACTTCACCAGTCAGTCTTCCAAGTACCATTTTCAAGCGCTGTAAATTTACTTAACACATTTTGCACGTTTTTATAATGCATTCTACAGTCTGCATTTTGTACTGAACGAATGTTGAACATTATCTTCATTAATTAAAATTATCTACGCGTTGGAAGAAACTCAATTTGTTCTTCTTAAAATATGTAAAAATGTGCATTGTTGGACATATAATTAATGCGCCAAAGTCGCGCCTAACCTGTGCCAAACTGTCAAGTATATATGCAAATTCTGGGGGTATACCTCATAGGCGAATGTCACAAATGGAACAAATTAACTTTTCTGTATCCCTTGTTCCAAATGATACATGTACTCAAAGTAGAAATGAAGCGAACGATAGAAACATTGCAAACGATAGAAACGATCCAAACGATGGAAACGAAACGAACCAAACGAACGATGCAAACATTTTCACATGCAGGACGAAACGCTAATGTTTGAAGTTGAATTTCGAACCAAAACTTTGGTTGAAGAATATGGATGTAACGCTAGAAAATCAGTTTTATCTCTGATGATGTTGACTTTCTGTGAAAAATACTCATTGGACTTGATTCTGCAACTCATGTGCACCTTGATTTTCAAGACTTTTGTCTCAAAATTTTAACTTCAATGGAAATAATCTCTAAAATTTCAAACACGTTCACTCCTCTTTTTATCGTTAATTTCATGTATGGTGTTTTCATTTTGTTTGCAAGTAAAAGTAAGTAGATATTCAGGAATTGTTTCACTAGGAGATAAATGCACATATAATTTACTTTCCTTTTATGTTGTCAGATTGTTCTAGCCGTCTTTAAATTTTATACCCCACCGTGTTTTTTAGCGTTACATATTTTGTAACGGTTCTGTACACCAACACCGTGCGCATGGCCTTATTTTGGCTTTATTTTTGTGGAAATTTTCGAGTTGAGGCATACTATAAAATCTCAATGTTTTGTTCTTTGAATCCGGAGTCAACTCTCATGGACTTAAGTCTGCACAAATCACAGTTGAACCCATCTAAGAGTACGCAATATTTGTTTAAAAGCCAAGCGAAATTATGTCTCGCTTTAATAGTGGATGAATTACTATAAAAAACTTGACTCACGGTCACTGTTGTTCAAAAAGCTTGACACGATGTTTGTTTTAATTCACACAGTGTTGCCTCTTAAGCCATTCATTCGCGAAAATATGTCCTGCAGTTTCGAATGAAACAATATTATAGGAAGTAGCCTGAAAAGCGCTTTCAAACTATGACAACTATGCGGTTGGAGAAAAAATTTTACTGACGGTAGAAAAGACAACTGACGAGACGCAGACAAATGTTTTAACTTCTATCGTTCCAGCGCACCGTCCACGATCAGTGCATGATATTCGCAAACTATAGAATCGTTACGTACACGATTTGTTTTTATTCATTCCATCGTAAATGAGACTCTGGTTAAAAGTAAATATCAAGGCATCAAATAGTTCTTGTAAATGTAAAATTATCAGCTTTAGACGCTGTGTAAACACCGCAGTGGACGTCATAATTTTCAATCAATACGCTGCTTTTATTGCTTGAGCGGAATGGAACTGATAACCATATAATAAGCTTTAACTTTAATTCTTTGGTGATTTCCTCCTTGCGTGATTTACAGTTCTCCAGGTAGGTCGCGTATCTGGCGCCGGGTTAATTGAAATTGTCTAGCTTTCAATCTGTTGTTCATTTTGTCGCGATTTGCATAATTTCTCTCAGCACGCATATGTCATTATTTCAATCCGATACTGCGAAATTGCGCTGAGTATAAATGTCACGATGTGTTTGAGAACAGAGTTACATTTTCACAACGCAATCGAGTTTTTAACGGCAGAGACAAATGTCTCCTAGTACCAAACAAGCTAGAAGACGGTTTCTTTCAATCTGTTCTTCATTTTGTCGCGATTTGCATAATTTTTCTCAGCACGCGTATGTCATTATTTCAATCCGATACCGCGAAATTCTCGCTGAGTATAAATGTCACGATGGGTTTGAGAACAAGCTAGAAGACGGTTTTTTCTTTCTGTGGAATAATCATGAAATCAAGAACGTGAACCAAAACCTCGTGCGGCATAATGCGGCAACATCAAGGCGCCTTATTTCAGTAGCGTTACAAAGCGGTTCTACGAACGGTCAAATTTTCAACTGGGCTTGTTAATTCGCTGTATTGTTTTGATTTGGATTTCGCTTTGCGTGGACTTCCAAATCACGCATTTGTTTCGAACTGAAGTTGTCCTTTGTTCGCCACAACAAAGCATCACAAAAGGAATATTTAACAATTATTCGCCGAAGGCGAGGTGAATATTGTCGAATAATCCCCGAGACGAAGTCGAGGGGATTATTCGACAATATTCACCGAGCTTGAGGCGAATAATTGTTTTAGTATAATTTCAGAGCTGAACAACAGAGAATAACGGACTAAAACATAAAAAGAGGGACCCAATTGTTCGTTTGCATACAGCCCTATTTTGTCTTAACAGTACATGAAGCTTACATGTAAGCTTACATCGATTGTGAATCAGTTTACTCATCGAGTTTGGCAGTAAAACAATCAAGCAAAACACTACGAAAAATACATTCTCCCGGTACCTTTGTTTTATCGCTGTTGACTTCATCTGCAGTTGTTATCATTGTTTCAAAATGAGTAGCTTTAACTAGTTTGGAGAAAAACGGATTTCGGTCAATCGATCTGACCCGCTGGCAATCAACGTAACCACTGCGTTTACGATTCTTAATTGCCTTGAACACGAGTTCTTGAAAGGATTTTCGGTCCAAAGATGACAGCAGTCATTGTGAAAATTCTTCATCCTTTCAAATATCCTGGACTTAGAGTGATAACTTGCGAATAGATGAAAAATTCATTCACCAACTGCCCACCATGTTTACTTGCCGAGATAGCAAAGGTGGCGCGCTTAGTAGCCAGGCCTCGCAAATGTTATATAAACCGCCTGGAGCGGTTTATATAGCGTCATATAAGGAACCGCTCGACCAATCAGATTGCTGGAAACTCTTTGTTCAGCTCTGAAATTATACTAAAATTGGTTATGAATAACAGTAGCTAACGCGTTGGCAAAAACGCGTGGGGCTTTTGCGTTGGCAAAAACGCATTGGCCATTTTAAGGCGTTAGGGGTTCGTTGAGTACACGCGTTTTAGGTTCGCTTAGTTCTGAGCGGTACTGTATCTGCTTGCAGTTCAGCAGTTCCATCCATTCGACTCACACTGATTTGTTAAGCAGGTTGATCGTGTGCTATAACTTCCTGTTGGAAACGCTGCAGAGCAATAGCTGGTGTCCAGTTTTCATAGTCAGCTGATTTAAGTGTAGATTCTTTGCCACCAAGGTCAACAACGTCCAAGGAGCAACTATCACTAACACTTGTGGCTTGTTGGTTAATAAGAAGGGAATGAAAGAGAAGAACAAATAGACTAAAAATAAGCTAGGTGCATTTGTTCCACCTTAGCAGGGAATCAGACTCACAGTTTCCTTAGGCCACATGTTAACAGTGGATGTACACTGTACATGTAACCCCACAAAACATTGTCTCCAAGTAACAAAGAAAAATGAAAGTCCATATTTGTCTCTGCCTCTATCAATAACTGCACAAGAACAAGTGCTGCAGACATTTATTAAAGAACCATTTTTTATCCTTACACCACTTGTGAAACACCACTTGTACCAGGCAATTCAAAGGGCTGTGAAATAGCACATATACCGGGCCATTCAGAGGGCTGTGAATTACCACTTGTTCCGGGCATTCCAGAGGGCTGTAAAATACCACTTGTTCCGGGCATTCCAGAGGGCTGAGACGTACCACCTGCACCTGGGACACTTTGCACGCTTAGAAGGCAAATAAACAATGCCTTTAGTCTTGGTAAAAGATTTATTTTGAATAAATTTTCTAACTGAAAAATGTTCTTTGACATTAATAACATTAATATTTAGCATCGGCAAGTACATAACAGGGAGTCAGATCACCTCCTTTTCCTATTTTACAGACAATAATACTCACTGCCAAGAAGTGTACAGGAAATGGTCTGGTCTGACCTCTCTACCTGCACTTTTATCTTAAATGGTTATTTGATAGTATTGTCTTCATTGATTGCCATACTGGCACAATATTAATTAACACCAACTTTCATTAAAATAATGTTTTCTGTACCTTTCAGTAATGTGTCTATCCAATGTTCTTTGTTTCTGTTGGAATGAAAATTGGTACTTAGAAATACCAAGGAAGGTCTGGGATATTGTTTTCAATAGCTTTTTTTCCAAAAAAAAACACTCTTGTTTGGCCCCTCACACAAGTGTCCAAAGATAAATTGAAAACAATGCTCATGCTAAATTTTGGAAGAGCAACAAAGAGTGTCATGGTATTTTTGAAAAAGGCCTATATGGTAAGTGAATTCCATACAGTTTATTGTAAAGTGACCAGGCGTAAATAAATTCACCAAT
This sequence comes from Micromussa lordhowensis, assembly GCA_964020085.1. Taxonomy (NCBI): domain Eukaryota; kingdom Metazoa; phylum Cnidaria; class Anthozoa; order Scleractinia; family Lobophylliidae; genus Micromussa; species Micromussa lordhowensis. Next base: position 10,115,317 of record OZ026598.1, on the reverse strand, counting down.
ATGCAAGAAAAATATGCTTCCTTTGCAAATAAAAAACCAATAGCTACCTTTGCAGCAGGTGGATTTTCAAGGTGAATCTCCTGGTGCTGCCGTAAAGTTGACATTGCTACTAAGGCACCACAAGTGAAACATTGAATCACCGGGCCAGGATTTGCAGTCTATTGTAAGAAAAATAGCAAAATTTAAAAGGTTTATTTTGTCATCAACAGCACATGTTTTCTAATTAATTGTGCAAAGTACTTCAAAGATTGATTACATGTAACAATATGTGTTGTACAGCATGTTATTTGTCTATTTTGCTTTTCTTTTGTTTCAAAATTACATGTATTAGTGTTCATTACTATACCAACCATACAAGTTTTAATAAGTTGACACAAACCAAGCACGAGAAGCTGGAAAAAAAAAACTCACATTGGCTAGTAATATTTAACGTGTTCATTCACTCACTTCTTCAACTGCTTGCTCTTCGTACTCAATGGCAAGATCTTTTTGGAGAGGACAAATGTATATTTTTGCTTGACCACTGAAATCCTTTAACCAAAGGGGTGTAAGGAGGCTTTATTGGATGAAAGCCAGCATCATCACCACTACCTCTTTGATGTAAAAGAAGTTCATATCCTCCAGCCACTGCTAACTTTGGATACTTTTCAAGGATTTTGCTATGGCAGTAATCACTTCCTCCATTTATCTCAAAAGTAATACTACCATCCCCTAACCCACAATTACAGAGTGCAGTTTTTTCTCCCACACTAAGTGGAGGTTTTGTTGCACCTTTGGATTGAAGGCATACAAATTTCAATGTGCACGTGGGGGACTTTTTTCCCTTCCCTTTATTTTTTCTGTTGTTGCCAGCAGCCTGCCTGCCAAAAGTAAACAATCTTCTTTGTTCAGCTGCTGCCGCTGCTGCAGTGGAAACGACATTAGAAGATGATGTAGAGTTAGTTGATGTAGATGATGATGTAAAGTTTGTATGTCTAAATCTTTTGGAGATGTTGCTGTCACACCTGATAACCGAATGAAAATACACATGATATTTAACAACCTTTTTTAAAATGAAATGTGATTGTCATAGTGGTATTGTAATACATATTTTGTTTTACTTATATGATTGTAAAGCAGTATAGAGCTTTTCATATTCCTCCCCTCTAAATTAAGTTATCATTATTAGTATCATTATTATCATTATTATTATATATTGTTATTATTATTATAATTAACAGTTATTCCACGTGCGCACGTTGGATACGAGATGATAGATAGCCAACGAGGCGCGTAGCGCCGAGTTGGCTTTAATCATCTCAAATACAACAGGCGCGAGTGGACTGAAATGGAAATAAAAACGCTCCCCAAAATTCACGCGTACGCTTCTCATATTTGCAGGGCATGGTATAATGGCTCAAATACCATGGCCACTAAGCCAATCAAATTCCTTGAATTGCATTATACAATGATCCAGTTTGTAATAAATTGCTATAGAGAAAACGGTAAGAAACCATTCAGTAGGTACTTGTAGGTACCACGAGTGGGAAGCGCCAAGATAAAGCATGATAAACGAGCTCTAATAAAAATATCAGGTTCAGGTACTTACTTGGAGATGATACTTCCTCCAAAGAGGATAGGCGGTGAGCCACCCTCAAGAGCATGTCTCTAACTTCGCTTAAACTTGCAGCGCTCGCATCCGTGGTATGCTCACGTTCCGCCATCGTTAACACACGCGGATTTTCGCCTAGGGTGGGATGATTCTCTCTACTCCACACTACTGGAGGGTTCATTTCGACAGCTACCGTGGGGATA
>OZ026598.1:10101023-10108523 GCA_964020085.1 Micromussa lordhowensis | reverse complement strand
TATAATTTTGTTTACCTTCCGATTCAAGTTATCCACTTTCTGGTTTAACTCTTTCACCTTTTTATTTAGTTTAGTCTTTGTTGCATGTAGGCCAATGGGATAGTATCCTTCTGAGATAGCCTTTGTACTCCTCGTATATTTCTTGCCTTTACGAGCCATTGAAGAACAGTTTTCAAGGATATTTGTTTGGCACAATTAGCACCATGAACCTTGAAATGAAACTTGCCAAGGACTCTTCAATTTGTCGGAACTAACAGGCAAGACCTAGGGAGAAACACAACACCAAATTGCGGTCACACTTTTAATGTGGAAGAGGGTAAATTTTTAGCCGAGGTCTTTCGTGTTTTGGGGTCTCCATTATACTTGCCAGGTTTTTGCCGTTTTAAATTTTCTCTGCTGTACGTCCATCAAAACTTATTTGGGAAAGTACGACAAGAAATGGTAATTCAGGCGCCTCACAACGCGACAAAAAAGAGCGTAAAAACACACTTAAACGTACCTGAAATTCAGCAAATGACTTCAAAAAAGAAGTTTTCCTCGTGGTCTCGCAGCCAGGCCTCCAAAATTCCCAGAAATCCCTGTATTTGATAATGTATGTCATAGATTTGGTTAATAATTAACCTTTCGAATTGGCTGCCATTTTGAAAAAAAATGCTGACAATTTTCGTGGCTGATTCCGCGGGCTCAGCAGCCCGGCGTGATTTGAATAAACCCCAACTCGCTAACCGAACGCTAACCAAACTGCTGCATACAACCGCACACACGACATTTCCAGCGAAGTTCTAGTGTGACATTACTAACCAGCCAACTGGAATGCCAGTACAACCAGTACCGGAAGAAGGTAGACAGCCAATGACGAAGCTGGTTTGGAAGACTACCGGATTACTGGAAAATTTGGTTCATTGATGAAACTCCTACGTCAGGCTTGCACAAACGTTGACAAACTGGATTGTTGTGAAAATGCGAAGTATATGTCTAACCAAGAAACTAAAGAATTCCAGGATGCTTCTGCTGTCGTCATTGCAAAGGAAATAGCGAGGCAGATTCAGCAAAGTCGGTCTTCAGGCGTTATTCACGGCTGACCAGCCGTGAAGAACGCCTCAGCCGCTCCACATAAAATCAGTCGAACTTAATCTTGGGTCAATTGGTTGGGTTCTGTCCTCGTGTACCGGTACACAAGAACCGATACAATAGACCCAACAATATGCAACAGCTAAACAAAGGCTTGTAAACAAAGGAGTACAATAGTTATTCCCTCTGTGTACCGGTACACCAGGACACAACCATTGGTTGAATTGGGTTCGGCTCATGTGAAGTACGGCGTTTAACCCGGGCCTTAGGAACATGAACGACGACGGCTAACTTTTCGTATTTCCATTTGGAATTGAACGCTATCACTGAGCACGTTTTTAGAGCCATTGTCAAACCGAACAGATTATATTAAGACAATTGTGAATTTCATTAGGTAAAACAGAAGTCTTAGCTCTCTATTTCGACGACGACTCTGTTTCCTGTGCAAACAAATATCGTCTATAAAGGTCTTAAACAACTCCTATTTATTTATTTGTGTATTTATTCATTGCATTTTCAGAAAAGCGACAGAAAGTAAGCTATATAAACTGCACCTACCTCAGCTTAAATTGGCGCGACGGCTCGTCGTGATTTCGCTACGAACGTGTTCATTTCTGGAAGCCAATTCGACGAGGACTTTGTTTCCTGTGAGAAAAAGATCGTCTTAAACGACTCCTAATGTGTGTATTTATTCATTGCGCTTTCATAAAAGCGACAGAAAGGAATGACTTATCCCTACCTCAACTGTTTTTGGCGCCTTCGCAGTCCCTGGCTTGTGAAGGCCGACAAATCTCTTGTCACCCACGTGACACGCGAAGAAATCATTCGTTCCCAGTCTGCGGGGCGGAGCGGGGCGGTAATTTATGAAGCGGTTTTTATATCAAAAAATTAACTTGCCAACTTTCGTCTTTCTTTGTACAAAACTTTGTACAAACAACGACCACACTTTGCAAAACAACGTCAATTTTGGGTTACGAACGACGACAACTTTGTACGAACAACGACCACACTTTGCAAAACAACGTCAATTTTGGGTTACGAACGACGACAACTTTGTACGAACAACGTCCACGTTGTACGAACAACGTCCACGTTGTACGAACAACGACGACTTTGCATAAGGACAACGACAACTTTGTCAAAAGTTCATGTATGACCCCATGAAAAGTCCTGAGCGCCTATCACCTGTGTGTATGGCCCCGTGGAATTTCCTACGGCTGTAGTAAGTGTAGTAGCCGTAGTAGCCGTAGGAGCTGTACTACTGAACTGTAGGACTTGTAGCAGCTGTAGTACGGCAAGTATAAAACAGGGACTACAGACTACGGACTACGGACTATGGACTGGATATAAAACACTGACTAGGTATAAAACGCGGACTAAGCATTACGGACTCAGTATAAAACACAAAGAAAGGTTCTACACTGAATAAATTCTCGCACGAATGTTTTTATAAATGGAAGATGCTCATTTCCCGAAAGAGCCCGCTCATATATGAATACAGGTTTAACCATACTCGATCGATTGCCGAAAAAGAAAAAGAATACACTGAAAGTCACAAAATTGACAAGCTGTATGGATTTTCGAATGATTCAAGCTGTGATTAAATGTTGTGAAAGATCAACAGTCGAGAGAATTCGAAAGACTTGTCCCGCTGTTTATTTATACTTACGACAATGTAAATAAATACACATAAAAACGGTCATGGCGAAATAAGGAACAAAAAGTTGATAAGTAGAAGAAACGACATTACTAAGCTAAGGATGGCAGTTCTGCAGTCCTTAAAATCGCCTTGGAAAAGGAAGGGGAAAAAAAGAAATAAAATTGTTATGGCAACACGGGGTATTCGTAATTGGTCACCCACCCAACCCTTGTGGTATAGTGACTGAACGCATTTTTTTTTAAATTTCTAAGATGAGAAAAGGTATCGATAAAACATATCTGATACTGCATGGCTGGGAAAGTAGAGAAGAAAAAAATTAGAGGAATACGGAAATGATAGAGTCCCTATACCAGAAGGACAGCGACATTTTTCGTGAGTTCAACAAAGTTAAGTCCTGTTCGGCGAGGTTAGTACTTGGGTGGGTGACCAATTACGAATACCCCGTGTTGCAATAACATTTTTTTTTTTTTTTCCCCTTCCTTTTCCAAGGCGATTTTAAGGACTGCAGAACTGCCATCCTTGTGTAATGTCGTTTCTTCTACTTATCAACTTTTTGTTCCTTATTTCGCCATGACCGTTTTTATGTGTATTTATTTACATTGTCGTAAGTATAAATAAACAGCGGGACAAGTCTTTCGAATTCTCTCGACTGTTGATCTTTCACAACATTTAATCACAGCTTGAATCATTCGAAAATCCATACAGCTTGTCAATTTTGTGACTTTCAGTGTATTCTTTTTCTTTTTCGGCAATCGATCGAGTATGGTTAAACCTGTATTCATATATGAGCGGGCTCTTTCGGGAAATGAGCATCTTCCATTTATAAAAACATTCGTGCGAGAATTTATTCAGTGTAGAACCTTTCTTTGTGTTTTATACCCGGGTTTTATACTGAGTCCGTAATGCTTAGTCCGCGTTTTATACCTACTCAGTGTTTTATATCCAGTCCATAGTCCGTAGTCCGTAGTCTGTAGTCCCTGTTTTATACTTGCCGTACTACAGCTGCTACAAGTCCTACAGTTAGTACAGCTCCTACGGCTACTACGGCTACTACACTTACTACAGCCGTAGGAAATTCCATGGGGCCATACACACAGGTGATAGGCGCTCAGGACTTTTCATGGGGTCATACATGAACTTTTGACAAAGTTGTCGTTGTCCTTATGCAAAGTCGTCGTTGTTCGTACAACGTGGACGTTGTTCGTACAAAGTTGGGATCATTGCTGCCATCTGGGCACAACAAACGAAATCGAGTAGAACGAGCACGTCAAAAATGACGAGCACGTTCTACGAAAGATCGAGTACATCGAGCACGTCAAAATGAACGAGCGCGTTCTACGTAATAACGAGTACATCGAGCACGTTGAAAAGAACGTCCTCGTTCTCCGGACTCCATCGTACAACGAGCTCGATGTCACGATCTTTTGGAACATCGCGCTCGTTATTAACAACGCGCTCGATGTCACGATCGTCAGATCGTCAGATCGTCAGATCGTCAGATCGTCAGATCGTCTACGTTCAGATCAAAACGTCGACGAACTCCAAATCGTCGCGTAAACGTCGTACACGATCGTGTTTACGATCTACGTCATCGCTACAATCGTTGGCATCGACATCGTGTGTGCCTCAACGACAGAACGTCACCGGCATCGGATTCTTTTGTTTGAGTCTCATTTCCATGCAGGGCGTTCAATTAAAGACGTTTTTACTGAAAGACTGGCATGATCTAGTCACTTTCAGCATACACCAGAGAATTTAGCGTGGGAATAACGAATACTGCAGCCTGCAGTTTTTGACGCCGAGTCTTATCTACAGAACATGAAAATCATGCACTTACTATCTATCTTTGTTTGGTGGCAAGCTTTAAGATCTCTCAGAATAATTCGTTTAGTGAAGAAAAGCAAAAGAAGTTCCATTTCCATTCGCGTGAACAGCGCGTCCAACTAAAGGCGATTCTTATTCCATGACACTCTTTTGCATTTGCTCATCCCTGATTGCTTGATTGTCCCACTTTTATTGGATTTATGTCAACAAATGCGAATAAAGAGTTGAAAAGGAAAACTTAAGCCTGCAGTTTTTGATTATAGAGATATTGATTAACTATTTGGGAAATAAAGAGTGATTCCTCAGAACTGTTGCTGGTAAATCGGTACTGCATTCACAATCGTTGTTTTAAAATTTATTTTAAGAAATACAAATTCATATTTTCTCCGCTATAACTCCTTACTATTATGAACAGTCCAGCCCGCGGTTACCGGCAGGAAGGAATTACGGCATGAACTACGGATATCATGAATAGAAGATAAATTTCATCCAGCTGACTGGGTCATCAGTCCCATCAAGGGGCTGATAGAATCAGGAGAGAATGAGTCGTCATTCTCTAGCCTTGTCAGATTGGCAAACTTAAACGTGAAATAATCAACTTCGTTTTGTCTCCATGCGAAAACTGTAACTATTCTGTACTTCATTAGATACACTTCACGAGCAATAAACTTTGATTGGTTTACAACGAGTAACCTTTGAACTTCCAAGCGGTGATATGATTAGCAATTGTCCCTAACAGCAGCCATGAATTAGTTGTAAATTTGCAAGTTAAAGTGAATTTGGAGTGATTTCAAGGTAAAACCCTAAACCTGGTAACTTTCTCTGTTCTAATTGCCTGTATTTTTTTTACGATAATTTACATGTTAATCACTCCTGGGATTTCAAGGATTGAGCAGTCTCTTCATGAAGTAAGACAGGTTTCTTTCCATGGATTTTAAAACTCAGATAATGTTGATCTAAATTTTTTCGGCCTAAACTGGGTAAATTGGAAAATAGAGTGAAATAACAGGAGTAATGTTATCAAAAACATCGGCGTCCCCTCTCCAGTCTCGCCACATGTGTTCGTTAAGGAAAGATTGCAAGTCATAGTTCCTGACGCCCTTCCTCATTTTGACTTTGTATTTTAACCTGGACCAAGCCGATTCTACCTCTTGTGTGTGCACGCCAGTAACAGGGTCCACAAAATTGGCAGCATGCACTACCACTCGATGAGTCTGTACAGTGGGTGCATGGGCTGGCATATTCGAATAGGCCCCCCAGTCATCGCTGTGGACCTCTGTGCCGGGCAGCAAAACCCTCTGCAAGATGGGCATCAGGGTGGCTCTATCTCTACGATCCACAACCTCGAAGTATCCTCTCGCTGGAGAATAGGCAGTGGAGACCACGCCAAACACCCAGTTGTCTCTTCTTGCCCTTCTTCCTCGGTTTCCCTATAAGTAGATAAAACTTTAACTTTTTAGTATATACCAAACAAGTGAATAATACTTTGCGCGCGCGCTGATTGGACAGCCCGTAGGTGATTAGCCAAGTACTATTCACCTCCGAGCAGCGGAAGAAACACAAAATGGCTTTTTTCTGTCGGTATATTGCCACATGTAAAGTTGCTCTTTGGGCCACTAGTTATTCAGCTTGTGTGGTATATACTAAAACAATTATTCACCTCATTGTTGGTGAAAGTGGTGGATATTTACCTCACCGCTTCGTGCTAAGGCAGTTCTTCATTTTTTCAACCTTATCAAATATTTTTATCGGTTTATTCTTTCTCACCTTTGCTTTGTGATTGAATTTACTTTCGTCCACTTTTGCCACGAAGGGAGCGCCAAATGGAATAATAGGACGCTGTTGAAGGTCCCAGGAAACCATGTCTCTCAGCAACTGAAATATCTTCGATATCTCGCTAGGATTGATGTCCAGCATGCGTGCTGCCGTGACTTGTCTCTCGTCATTTGACCATAGGTACAAGGAAACCAAGACTTTCCCCATCGGTAACCTTGGGAATTCTGCAAAAAGGGAATTGCATCTCACACTTCCCTTCTTCCTGCATCCTCTACAGCGCCTAGAAAGACATGGTTTCGGAGAGATTAATCTCTGAATGGCAATTTTAGTCCATTTCAATTTTCTTTGTTCATCATTGGTTCATTGGTTTTTAACACATCGCGAAAGAAGTATACAGCTAACTTTAAACGTTCCCTGATGTAAGAGTCAAGTTGGCAAACATAATCTGGCATTAGACACGGTAAATCAAACACCATTCCACCGCCAGGTCTTGCAGACTATTTCCGCATTCTTTTCCTGTCACCGTGATTGCTAATGTGCCTCATGTATTTATTCAATGCATATCATGAGCACGTCCCATGCTTTAATGACTGTGGTTTTAGGTAATGCTATGCTATCCTGCGAGCAGGCTTACTTGTCAGGTATCGCGGGTAAAGGATCTGGCGAAAAGAACGGTTCTTTGTCGCCTTTAATTTGACCGTGATACCCTACCCAAACAAGTGAGCCTGCACGCAAGTTAATTCTATGCAAGAGACACTTAAACCTTCCTTTTGACCATAAATCGAAGTCATTCATGGTGCATTTTGCAGAATTTGGATTAGTTCACTAGTTGGGTGATAACAGTAAACAATTATTGGATGAGGTTTTTGTGATATCCAGAATAATCATGGACGGCTGAGGCTGATAACCCTTACCGAGACCTTGATTATTCTGGATATCACAAGAACCTCATCCAATAATTGATTTATTATACATTGGACCAAAAAATATTGAAGTCATGTTTCTGCTTCTTCACTGAAGGGAAGCAACACAAAGCGCGCGAACTTGCCATGATTACCCTTAGAAATAAATTGCACCGCGGTCATGAGTATTGTATATTCTACAGTTATGACGTCACGAGCGCTGATTTCGAAAATTCACTGTACGCTCTCGGCCAATCAGAAAGGAGT
>OZ026598.1:10038523-10096023 GCA_964020085.1 Micromussa lordhowensis | reverse complement strand
ATTTGTTGACATAAATCCAATAAAAGTGGGACAATCAAGCAATCAGGGATGAGCAAATGCAAAAGTGTTTCATGGAATAAGAATCGCCTTTAGTTGGACGCGCTGTTCACGCGAATGGAAATGGAACTTCTTTTGCTTTTCTTCAATAAACGAATTATTCTGAGAGATCTTAAAGCTTGCCACCAAACAAAGATAGATAGTAAGTGCATGATTTTCATGTTCTGTAGATAAGACTCGGCGTCAAAAACTGCAGGCTGCAGTATTCGTTATTCCCACGCTAAATTCTCTGGTGTATGCTGAAAGTGACTAGATCATGCCAGTCTTTCAGTAAAAAACGTCTTTAATTGAACGCCCTGCATGGAAATGAGACTCAAACAAAAGAATCAGATGCCGGTGACGTTCTGTCGTTGAGACACACACGATGTCGATGCCAACGATTGTAGCGATGACGTAGATCGTAAACACGATCGTATACGACGTTTACGCGACGATTTGGAGTTCGTCGACGTTTTGATCTGAACGTAGACGATCTGACGATCTGACGATCGTGACATCGAGCGCGTTGTTAATAACGAGCGCGATGTTCCAAAAGATCGTGACATCGAGCTCGTTGTACGATGGAGTTCGGAGAACGAGGACGTTCTTTTCAACGTGCTCGATGTACTCGTTATTACGTAGAACGTGCTCGTCATTTTTGACGTGCTCGTTCTACTCGATTTCGTGTGTTGTGCCCAGATGGCAGCATTGATCCCAAAGTTGTCGTCGTTCGTACAAAACTCTATAAATTTTGGTGCAACACTTTTCCAAATAACGCGCGAATGTAAAAACCGCACAGACCTAAATCTTGGCAAGGTTGTTTATGTATGAATCATCTATCATATCCCAGATTCTTGACTTAATTTATTGAATGGTTACGATTTTGATTTTTGATTGAGTGACACTGCAAACCAGGTATAGAGCACTTTTCCGTGCTTATGTAGTCGCATCTAGACAAAAGGAGGGTTGGGAGAATTCGAGACAGCTATGCAAACCCGAGACGTAACATAACTTCCAAGAATTATCCCAACCCTCAGAGTGTTTAGATGAGGCTATGCAAACAGACCAAACACGAAAAAAGTGCTCTATTGCTTTTATAAAATAATTCTTGAAAGTGAATCTAAAACGTCACAACCGTGTCTACATACTCTTATCTAAACACACCTATCGACCAATGAGGACCTTTTAAATATTGGTAATCTGTCTATTTGTTGTTTTTTTTTTTTATAAAAAGAGTTTTAAAGTTTTACTTCGGTCTCTGAGAGCCAAAATTAGCCCTATGAACGGGACGGGAGGGGGGCAGCAGATGCAGGGGGGAGGTATATCGAAAGGATTTACATAAATGTTCCATTGAAAACCCGATTGCACTCTGCTCATAGAAATGTTAACCAACTATAAGAGGCTTATAAGAATGGTAGAGGAAACAATGCTCAGGACCATGATGCAAAATTTTCACAACTACACATCTCTAAAGCTTTCCTCTAACGTACGGTATACTTACAATGTACTAAATGTTATCCATTTTGAAAGTACTTTTGGACTGCGACCAAGTAACCGTTACTATGGGTGCTGAATATTCATGTTTCGGAAAAAATGTGCATCAGAAGGTGCAAGATCACCTTAGTCGTTAAGTAAATCGTTTGTGGAAAATATGTGATTCGAAGCATACATGTATTTAGTAAAGCTCTTGTGAGACTGCAAGCCCACGTTTTCTAGATAAGGCCGTGGAATAGTCAACAAAGCATGAACGAACAAACGAATTAATTTTAGTTGTAACTAACGTGTAGTTCAGGCGGCGTGCTTCTGCCGTGCCGACCTTAATTGAAATGAAGTTCGACTTCAGCACAGCGGAAACACTACTCTGTTTCAGACATCGTGCCAGAGTCGTACCAAATCTAGGATTTACTGAAGCTTCGTAGCAATTCTCCTCTAACTCCTCGCAGGTAGGCAATCCCGCCAGAATACATTAACATCATTTACAAATTTTGTGTGGCAAGACGAAACGACTTCAGACACCGTCTCTTTGCCGTGCTTAATTACTGAACTTAGTTCGGCACAATAGAAACACGACGTTTCAACTGGGCCTAAAATAATCCCGCGGAGAGAGAACCCCCTCGGTAAATAGGGGACACCTTAAACCTATGACGCGTGGAGGGATCAGGAAAATGGGCTGCAGCTGAATCTTGCTAGTCTCTCGGTAAATGGATCTGCAAAGCCCTCAGACCCTGACAGGGTCGCCTGAGACCACGCCCCTAGTGGGATCCAGATCCACCGAAATTACATAAGTTTGCAACGAGATATAGAGCGTAATGATCCTTATTAATTATAACGCAAGGGCGAAAAAGGCTGTCTTCCCTGGTTCTAATGTACACCTATTATCAATTAGATAAATTGACTTGGACGAGGTGGTAATTTGTTTCCCATCAGACACAGACCAAGACGGGAGATCGGGGGAGTCCCGTGGCATCGATCCATCTTCTTGCCCAAAGAACTGTATAAGCGATAGTTTATATCACAGAATTGTGATGGTAGTCGAACCTACAATGAAACAACTATTAGACGAACGAAAACTCAATGCTTCTACAACGTGTTTTCCCATTACCATTTCTATGAATTCCAGATTGGTGCAGCCTTGAATAAAAGGCCGGAAAAAAATCAACCAATACATTTCGATAGTTTGGTTCAATTTGGCCTGGACCCCACACAAGAAAACGCAGAAATCTGGCTATGGGTCCGGGACATTATATAGACACGAGTTGAGAGGAGCATCTAATGACAAAATGTTGTATGGACACAAAATGAAATATCTCAGAATAACTCTTCAGTCCTTTTGGTGAATTTGTTTCACCCTCGGACAGCGCGTTTCTCGCAGTGGACAGGAGTGGCTATAGCGGGACAGGATTTAATGCTTTCTACTTTTGCTGAAATAAACAAGCAATACTCTATCTGAGTCCAAGGCCTAGGTGTTCTTCATTCACCGCACACACGGGGTGTCTTAACAAGACGTAATCGATCCTCGTTTTCACATGCTCAAAGATACATTTGGCTTTTATTTCTGGCAAAATCACGAGCCAGTTACTAAAATATGACAACTAGGTAGATAACAAATTCGCTTACTTTTCGAGAGGTTTTCATGCGTTATACATACTTAAATGTTTCCTCTCGAGACTATAATGTCTGCAAGTTATAGAACACAAAATAAACTTAGTAAATTACGTAGGCTAGCTAGACTTTTCTGTTTATGAAGAAGCCAATATAAATATGAAAAGCAGCACTTTTTACAAAGTAAAGGGTCCGACATGGTCAGCAGAAAATAAAACTGATATCTTCGTAGAAGACAAATAAAGGTAACCTGTCCTGTTATATTACTTATGCTATATGGTTTCACGCAAAGTAGTTAAAGGACCTGGTTGTGCTTACCTACTTGTGTGCTTTGAACTTAAATTCAGAAGGAAATTAATTGGGAATGGACAAGGATATACAATTCAATTACATCTAATTTTGAGCAACGAAACATTTCGAACGTCCGAAAAGAATCGGTTGCGATGATGGTTGTGTAATGCATCGTTGTCGTTTTTGGAAATCAGTAAAATAATGGAAGGAGATGGCGCTTACCATTTGTGACTTTTTGTGTGTGGGGGCGGGGGTGTAAACACACGATACAGAAATTTCTGACGCTGAGATACCAGCCGGAATAAAGGACTACCTAAAAACGTAGTCCACAAACAAAATGCCGGGAAATTACTGTTCCATTTGCTGTTTCACGCCAAAATTTCGGCACGCCTGGTCTTATGGTAAGCACCATTTATCTCCAGTGACAGGTTATTAAGTTAATGAAAGTTCACAGTTATCAGTAATGGTCTCATACATTTGTCTCTATTTGGTTTGACTTGCAGCTCTTACTGTAGTAAACCTCAGATTTGCGTTGTTCAGCAACCCGGACACGACCACGAACACTGTTGGAAGTTTCGGGTTGACAGGTCAGTGCCGAGTTGGAAAAGCAGTTCCAATCAAAGAACTATGTGTACTCCTCTTCGTTACTAACATAGCAGGTTTTCGGGGCATTTGTAACACGAGGTATCCTTGCCTTGTGACGTAACCTTGTAGAAAGTGACGTCACGATTTTCCAAGAGGTTAACTTTTGTTTGGAGGATACAAATCGGAAAAACATCGGAAACTGTTCCAACGAAATGGAAGAGGGTTCTCTTACGAGTAACCAGTACGAAAATTGAAGACGATGATGCAGTGATAAGTGCGATATCTATGACTTCTTCCTGTAACTTGGAAGTTTAGCTGTAGAAATACAAACGTTCCACTCGTCGTTTTTCACGAACCAATTATCTCCTCCTCTCCAAACACGATTGGCATGGTTTAACACTCGGTTACACGTTGCATATTCAATCAGACGGCGTGCCTTTTTTAATATCACGTTATGTTTCTGCGAGCTTGGTGTCACATGGGAGCACGTTCCAGCCGAGACTTGCATCAGCTTGAAGGTTAATCTTCCTGTTCTTGAAGTAAATTCTTCTTACACAGCCAATAAAACCACTATCATACTTTCTGTAAGTCGTTTCCACAACGTTGTCACCTCCTCCTGTCGATAGACAGTAATAAAACAACCATTACGACATTTAAAAAAAACAACAACAAACAAAAACAGCGGGAACAAAACGCATCAAAAAGGAAATCCTTTATTCATTAGGACTTAAAATAAATAGTTTGCAGAATTATAGAGACTTTTTTCGCAAATCATCGTGAAGAAACTTTCAACCTCGAATCGAGTTTCCTCAGTCTTAATGTGCCTAATCATTACAAGAAAGAACTTCTTACTAGACACGCAAACATGAAAACTTTGTTATTTTCGGGATAGCTTTTAAAGAGGAAAGCGTAATACTCTTTAAGGTCACTTCTCTGAGCGGGTTCCAATTATAATGGAGACAAATCCAGGTCGTGAAGAAATACAAGCATCGCATGTTGTGTTGCACTTCAAGGACTGTGTCAAACTCGTGAGTTTCGCTTTCCAGTATTCACCTATAAGTATGGGTCCCTTTATGTTCAATCCGAGGCTTCCTTCAGCTGATGTGCCGTTGACAGGCTCTGAGTCGTCCACTTTAAGAGAACCTTGCCTGTAACTCCTGGGAATGGGAAGAAAAATAGAGAGGAAAACGGATTTTTCAAAACATATATACCACAGCAGCTTTTCAAAATTAAAATTATTACGCAGATAGAGGGAAAAAACGTCTGCCATGCAAAAACGTACAAGGAGTGAAATGATGAACACCTTCAATAACATTTGATAGTGAAAAAAGTTTATACGATAAATTGTTTGCTTTTCTCGTTACAGTAGTCATTTTAGGCGTTCCATCACAATACGAAGAATTACCACTAACGAGCACTAACGCATTCGCCAATCTTCGTGTATATTTTAGTTAGGTACGCAGTTCCTTACCTGAACACTTCGATGGTATGCCACTGACCGTCGTTGACTGGTAACCAGGAGAGGAGAACAGCGGGACCCGAGCCCAGCTCAAACCTAAATAGCAGAATAAAACACCAGTTCCTTTCTGAACAGAAAGCAGCAGGCATTAAATGTAGAGCTTTCTATTTTGTTTCATGCAACCTCAAAAGATTACTGAGCTCCGCCTGCCAAATGAACACTGGATCAACAACCCGGCATACTGACCTGAACTCCAGGAATCCTTGTATTAAACCGATCGCGAAGTGGTCTCTTCTCTGCAATAAAAGTAGAAATCTGATGTGGTTAACGTCTTTTCTCGGTCAATGGTTAACGTTTATCGTGTCTTTGTGCATTGTCTCTTAGTCAAGCTCGATATGATAATATCAGGGTAAGAAATATATCGTAACGTCCGCTATCTTTCAAGATTACCACTGACAGCATTTCTACATTTTTCAGGGATCCCGTCTTGAAAGACTTCAACCGAGAAGCAACGCAGCTAAGGAATCCATGAAAGTGTGATTAAAAAAAACCCTATATCTTCAAAGATAAGATGTTTTTAACAACACAGCGGTGAAACAATATCGAGTCTAGCGATACTAACCTGGCCTTGCCATAAAATCACTCCATTTTGTGCGTCGGTTTTTATTTCGAGTGACATGTAATCTGGTTTTCTTACCCTGAAAACATACGAAATACACGCATCAAAGTTTAATCACTTGATCTACTCAACAAACCAAAGGTTTCTAAATGATTTGCAGAACATTATACCAGGTTGATCAGTAATAACAACTGCGCTTTATTATCCGTTTAGAAGTTTTATACGATTAATTACTATGATGAAAAGTTAAAGCGATACCACCTTCCTAAAATAATAGGGAGTTTTAGCATTGACGACGGCGACGCCGAGAACGATGCCTTGTGAAAAAAGTATTTATATTTTACCCTCGAATGTCTCAACTGTGTAGATATGTCTGTTCAGTTCGCCTATCGGTCTAAAATCCTGCTCAGGCTAAAAATGTAATGACAGCGTTCAGTTCCAAAGGAAGAAACGAAAAATTAGCCATTGCGGTTCTCGTACTCCAAAACAGTACGTAGAACTTGGTCATTTCACGTTGTTGTTTTGCAGAGGACGGCAAAGAAATGTACAAAGAATCAAAACGCACGTGCAGAACCATTGTCCTGCTCATTAAACCTTTTGTTTGCTGACGTTCTCGTTGCCGTCGCCGTCGTGATTTGCTAAAAACTTCCTAAAATTTTAACAGCTAAAAATGTCAAGGAGCCGGTTTAAATAACTTTTGATTAATGAAAAGAAAAATGGTTCAGACTAAACCACTCTAATCACGTAGTGAATATGCAGAAAACAGTGATTGGGATAGGCTCGATAACCAGCCACTGTTTCGGTTACCTTTCACTTCCCCTCTTCTCGGGGAGGAACGTGTCCGGACCCGAGTGAGCTACGGAAATCGAGCCTGTGATCGGGAAAGCTGAGATTTTTTTTTAAGTGGGACTTATTAGCGTTTTGTAGTCTTACCTCGGTCCACGCATCAGAGTCCCTGGAAACTGTAAATAACCATCTCCACTGAAGGAAGCACTGTCAACAAGTTGAACAACTACGGCGAACAATATATAGTAAATTAGCAAAGGAAATCATTTTAGATATGATTGGAAACATTAGTTGCGGGCGCAGAACCAGAATAATTCAAATTTTGGGAACGTTAGATAATTTGGAAAAGATTTACCTCTATTACCAATCAAACTTGAAACGTGTTAAAAAAACATGAAAAACTGAAAGCACGACCACTGCAGTGCTCAGATTTACTTTGTTCAAATGTGACCAGCATTGTAATGTGAACCAGTCATATTTTACTCACATTAAATAACAACTATTTCATGAGGTCGAGTTGGATATGAAGTGATAAAATAACCAACGAGCACGTAACGCGAGTTGGTTATAATCACTTCATATCCAACAAGAGCGAATGGAATAATTGTTTTAGTAAATTCTCAAACCGGGTTTTGCCGCCGATTTTTATTTCGGCCATTATAGAGGGCTGAAGTTGAAAACTTCGTGCTGAAAATTTTTAAACTTGGCGCACTATTTTCCATATGCTCATAGTCGGAGTTTTTTAGCCAATTATCTTTTTAAGCGACGAAAGAAACTATTAAGCGCCATATTACTGAGACACCTCCATTTAGCAGAATTAAGGCCTAACCTCGAATTGTGATTTCTTCATAGCAGCTATACACGTGCAATCCCCTCGCATAATAATGCGACAAAACGATATAAACGCAAGACGAAAGAATACCTGTCATTGTCGGATCGAATACTTACAACTACGTTTAATGGAAAACAAGGACTCAATAGGTAAAGGTAAAGTCTGCATACGAGCCTAGTGGCTCATCAGGCCGGAGCTTATCCCAGTTTCAGTACCATGAAGCGACTAGGAATATTTCTACTCCCCCTGGATGGGATGCTGGTCCATCGCAGGGTTACCCGCAGCATTAAATTCGCGGGTACCCATTTATACACCTGGGTGGAGAGAGGCACCGTGAGAGTAAAGTGTCTTGCCCAAGAACACAACACAATGTCCCCGGGCAGTGCTCGAACCCGGAGCGCTCGCTCCGGAGTCGAGCGCGCTAACCATGAGGCCACTGCACCTCCCCTACACCTCACTTAGATTATGCATAAGCCTAGCAGTGGACATCTGTTTCGTCCTACTTGGGACTCGTTAGCACTGCGTAAAGCATGGTAGTCATGGTATTTTTTTCACTCCAGTGATCCAGCACATCTGGTACACCTGGTAGATCTTTGGATACAAACGCACCAGTAGTCTTAGACTTACGCAAAACTATACTTACAACTCTCGCAACGCTCTCCTCCATATCCTAACCGGCACGCACATATCCTATCAGAGCTAGGGAAAGCTATTCCATTATTCAGACAAGTCTTGTTCTTTTCCGGTCCGACCATAGTGAACTCACAATGTCGTCCAGTGTACCCTTGTGCGCAAGAACAGACATAACCAGTTTTGCCGATCGGTATGCAAGTGGCATTGTTTAGACACGGTTCTATTTCACAAGGTAAGAGGCATTCTGTACATTGTTTAATGTCACGTAATTTGAGGTTAGACTTGATCAAGTTAATTTCTCTGTCGTCTACGGACACGGTAGATATACAGCCGACCAGTCCGGTGTTAACGCGAACTTTGCGAGTATCTATCATTGTGAAGTTTTCCAAGCCGCCAATGAACAAGTCCAAAGCGAGGTTTAATCCTCTTAAGCAGCATGGTGAGTAGTTTGTGACAGCTGGATCACTATCAAGTGTAAGCGAACTCCGGTCAAGAACACGTTCCACTAACACAGTGTGCCACATTCCTACGGTAATGTTTCTGGAGCTTTGTACAATACCAGGACCACTTCCCAAATTAAACATAAATACCACTTTACCACCAATGATAGCAAGCGAGATAAAGTCTCCTTGTTTAGGGTAACGTCGCTGACCATTATACAGCAGGAGCATGTCGCCTGATTTTTGAACCATAAATCTAATGGTGAGTTTTAACTGTTGAACAGCGCCTTCGATGCCTGGGAATGACATGAAGGAATTACCCTCGAACATGGGCGTTTCTATGGGAGTTCCTAAAGAAAGGGAGGAAAGAAATCACAATCAATAACATAACATACCGTTTGGCTAGCATTGTTCACTTTAGCCATAACCCCTGAGGGTATTGGACCGGGCATTGTTTCGTCAAAGACAAGCAAAAATTCTCGATATTTTCATGAGGAGAGAAAATAGACTTCTTTCTAAAAGTATTCACAAGAGACAGGACTTGTTCGGGTCATGTATGTGTAGATTAAAATCGATACTTCAATTGATGCTAGATGCGCTACCTCTTAGTCAACCAACTATAGCTATCTCTATTCTACTAGGGAGCTTAATGGACGAGTTCCTTTTTAGTTACAACACACCTTCTTCACATCTCTCTCCAGAGTAGCCTGCTGGGCATATGCATGTGAAACTGTCCTCCCCGACATTCTCGCAACGCCCTTCATTGCAAACCCCGGGAGAACATCGCCGACCAGCGCCTCGACAAGTTCTTCCCGAGTAGCCAGGCCTGCAACTACAGACGAAGCCCCAGGCTCTAGTGACTTCCCTGCATGAACCACCGTTCTTACAAGGCCTAGTTGCACAGACGTCGCAATCGTCCAGGCCCACTCGGTTAATGGGATCACCTATGTAAGGTGAAAATAATGAGGGTGCAATATCTACAGAGGTAAGCGATTAAATTAAGGACCGAGCGCAGCGAGGTTTGTACTAAAACAACCAATGGCCGACATTCTATTATCACGGCCGAGAGCAAGCTTAGTAAATAAGACTGAAAATAACCACCACTGAAAACCCGTGATTACGGGCCGGGAAGACCATGTAAGGTACCAATGCGAAGAGAAAGAATTTAGCAAGCCATAAAACTACCAGAAAATCTTCCAGAAAATCTTCCAGAGTGGGTCCTTTGGGATCATTTGGAACAATACGAAGTCCAATATTAGGAAAATAGTATTCCACTAATGGTTAATTTGCTTGTTATTAACAATCTGAACAAATTTAGTGCCGTAAAACATTTTAACACCACACCCATGTCCGTCGATATTTTACGGTTAAGAAAAGATAAACTTATTTCCGTGCTTTAATTATTATCGACGGTTGCTGTCCACAGCTGTTTTGAGTTCCCTGAAACATTAGCATCTTTCTGTGTTCCTATCGAGTTAAATATAATATGTCGAATTATTCTTGCATTTTGATTGGTTCTTTTGCACGATCAATTGGAGGATAGACGCATAGGTGACTGATCACAGAATACATCAAGATGTGGTAAGAACAGCAATGACACACTCGGTCATCGTATGGCATTTTTTATTTTTTACCACATCTTGACGTCATCTGTGATCAGTTACTGAAGAGACGCGCGGCAACAGTGTAACAGATCAGTGTACGCACTTGGTATTACGTTTCTTAAGAAATAACGATCACATTGTTAGAATAACACTTAAATGCAGTTAAGGCGGGGGTAAACATGAATAGGCGTGAAATTTGAGGTGATATAAAAAAGGAAATTGTTAGAATTAACCCTTTCACTGCCAAGACCCACTTATAGATTTTACTCTGTCTCACGCCAGACGATTTTACTCGTCAAAGGGAGACCCCTTGGTAGTGAAGGGGTTAAGATGGGTTGGAAACACTACCAGACAGTTGACCCCCGCAAAAGAGAGTCCCAGGTTGCTAGGGGACTGTTTGGTATCCGTCTACTAATTCTTTACTTCAAATTTTAATTTTCCAAATCTATCAAATCTTCAACATTTCATATTTTCCTCAATTTAACCTATCCTTTGAGAAAAAATATCTCTTTCCCAAAATGCCCAAAAATTTACACAAAACCACCAAACAGTGGTTAATGAGATAAGCAGAGAGATTTAGTGTCGCTTGAAACGTGACTGAGATATTGCCAGAAAGGCCGTGTTAAGCGACCTCAAAACAGCCTTCACGTGTACCCCTTAGGTAAAAAAAAAAAACTTACCAAGATTCGCAACGTTCCCATCAATAACCAAGTAGCTCAGACAGCCAACGAACCCTGATTCGAAACCTGACGAAGAACTTATTGAGGAAAAGTCAGGAACTCCTCCCACGAACAAATTCTGGTTCAAGTTCAATCCAGTACTACCTCCCTTAGAAATTCCTGTCACAGGTGGCTTGCCATCGACAGTCAGATTTCCAACTTTCTCGTCACGTGATAGAATAACAGTATGCCACTCGAACCGACGCAGTGGCTGCTGGCTTCTGATGATTACAGGCTCGAAGCCGAGGTTAAATCTGTAATTTAACGAAGCAACTAAAGCTAATTGTTTATCCAGATTGTAACGAGATATCGAAACACAAGGTTAACAACAGGCCTTGGTTTTCATTATTGATCATGAGATTAGGCTCACATTCATTACATTAATTTGTTCAGTGATACAGTGCCAAGACCCTGAGCCGGGAAGCAGAATGATAGTCAACTTTCCCGAGGATTTGTCGACTTAGGCCTTTAACGCAGACATTTCTCTGGCTTACTGCGCGACGAGCCAAAAGAATGTCAGCCCACGAGGCTACATAAAGTTTGAGGTACTCAAATTTTTGGAGAGTCGACGAGAAGTTTTCGCTTGTTTGACAGGCAGATGGCGTCAATCATCGCTCGCTTCTTCAACTGGTTTTACTGCACATTATATGGAAGTCGATAACAAAAAGGCTTGTCCCAGGTTCATTGTTTCCTCCAAGCATTGTGTACTCTTGTGCTAATCATTAATCACTCATTTACGCTTTTCTCAGTAAGCGCTTTAAGTATACGTTATTTAAAATCTGTTTGTAATCTTAAAAGTAGCCAACAATGGCAAATTACGAGTCACATAAACTAATACCGCTGTGATTTGGTTTAACGCCAAATTAATTTGGAAGGTCACGAGAGGTTCCTGATAGTCGGCGTGTTTATTTGATAAAGTCACGTACCTAAATTCGGCAAATCCATCCGACATTCCAAACGATATAAAGTCTCCAACAGAACCTTTGGTGAGCTGATCGTTGTATAATATGAGGCCATTTGCCAGTTCTGGTGCAAACACGATCTCGACAGTGAAATTAAGGGGTTCATTAGTTAATATTGGTAGGCTCAGATAGGACAGCGGCTGCTGAGTGAACTTTGGTACAGTTACTAAAGGAAAAGGATACAAATATTAGCTGCTTTTGCGGGGGAAAGAAAGCAGAATTCTCCATTTGGGTAAAATCCCTAACATTTCAAAGAGTTGATTAAAACTGCGGTTTACTTCAGATAAGGAAGGAACGTAAGCCATTACTGACGTCAAATGTCCAATCAATCAATCAATCAATCAATCAATCAATCAATCATTTATTCACCCACGTATCGTCTAGTGATAAAGCCAAATGTCGAGTGAAGAGAAAGAAACTAAAGGGGATTCTGGAAAGGGCATTGGGTGGAACCGACATGAATAGGAAATTTCGAAAGCCAGAAGGTCCTTCTTTTGTATATTTTTGAATTCACCTGAGTGAAAAGTTTCACTTTTCACTTTCAGGTGAAGTTTGAGTTACATAGGAGAGAAACTTTCACAAACAATGCCCTGATTAAATTTTTCACATTCTACCTTTAATTTCTAGAGTTCCGTTTCCTTCTGCTGTTCCTTCGACATTCGAAGCTTCACAGAAATAAATCCCAGCATCCTCCTGGGTCACGTTAGCTATCCTAAGTACTCCATCACGCACAGTGCTATTGGCAGGAAGTGAACCGTTCGATTTCCGCCATGTCAGTAGTGGCGAAGGTGATCCGCTGGCAATGCATGTTAATTCTGCGGGCTCACCTATCTTCATACGGGATATTTGAGGCGTAACTGTGACTTTGGGAGCCTCTAAAACAAAGGGACAAAAGGGAAAAATCATAGTATTTATTAAGAAAATTATTACTATTGTATCCACATGGACCTTAAAAGGGTGGGGTCAAAGTCTTCTTTAGAAGGGTGAGAGTGAAAATGAAGGAATAGACTTCATCTAGATCAGCCACTGTCCAGAATATTCGCCACAGATTTCGAAAATTTTCTCAGGTTATTGACTGAGAAAAGTAGTTGAGGACACAAAAAATAACTGGCGATTTTTGTCTGGAATGTTGCAACGTCGCAGAACACAGTCAATAAGCTTATATAGGTTGTTTTCAAAATGTTTTGCGACCGCTATAGAATAAAAACGGCTTGGATTAAAACTTATCCAAAGAAACACGAACCTTGTACAAAGATGGCAACCTGTGATTGCACAGAGCCTACTCTGTTAGTCACATTGCAAGCATAAGCTCCTCCATGGTAATGCTGGGCGTTGGTGATTACCAGAACTCCGCCTTCGACAACTATTCCTTCTGGTAAGGAACTATCAACACGGGCCCACTGAATTTCGGGTTTCGGGATACCAGTCCCGCGACATTCAAGTGTCAGTGACCCGCCTACAGGTACAGTTTTGACAGACGCTCCGCCTGTTATTGTCACACTGGGAAGGTCTGAAATGAAATGCAAAATACAATCCAAAAAATACTTCTGGAGGGTACTCCGGCCAAGAATACCAGCGACGCAAAAATTTCCTTACTTTTACTGAGCTGTTAACAATAGCTTTTTCTGTTATTCACACGTGGAACATATCTAGATGTGGTGACAGTAAGACAAGAACTGAAGGAAGGTTAAAGGAAGGAAACGTCCATACACAAGCGAATGCTGATTTTGCTTAGTAGATATTCTGAGCACCAGACGAACTTTCTAGAAAATTCGAACTTCACATCAGCCGCATGAATGTCATGGGTACATGGGACTTCGAAGATCTGAGTAAGACTGCGGTTGGACTGCAGTTTCAACAAGATAGACGTCGGTATAACTTTTCTAAATCAGATACCACAGGGACACCTATGGGAAACTGGAAACGAGTTCAACCTCTGTAAGAATTCCAGGTGTTATCCTCGCATTACATATTAGGCTCTGTTACAAGCTTTACAAAACGACATTCCATAAACGTCGCTCCCAAAAACATTCAACGAAAATAAATAAATAAAAATAATTAAATTACAAACCTTCTACGGTGAGCGTGACAGGTTTCTGAGAAAATCCGGCGGCATTAGTAGCCGTGCATATGTAGCGTCCCTCATCTAAGCCCACAAGGCCATTCAGAGTTAACACATCGTTTGCAACCAAGTGCCTTCTGGGAAGGTTCGTCCCTTCTTTTGTCCACGTGATCACAGGGTCTGGTATGCCGGATGCATTGCACTGGAAACTAACATTTGATCCCGGCGAGGCTACCAAGGCCTGCGGGGAGACCACTACCTGTGGTGCAACTAGGACAAAATCGTATAATTGAGTAATTAACTTAAAACGGAAATTTTACTTTTTTTTTTTTTTTACAATACTGAAACTGTTGTTACTAGATAGGGGCAGGAGCTCATCGATGGGGGAGATGAATGTTGAACGAAAGTGTCGCAGCATCAGCTGCAACCTTCTTTACGACAAACAATTTATTCTCGACTCAGAGTTGATATAAGGTAAATTTCTTACGGATGTAGGTAAGGCAAAACACTTTCCTCTTCCTTTTTAACAAGAGATTACCTTGATAATCATAGTGCATAGTGCTTCGAATATAAAATATTATTTGTCTCTCTATAGACCCATTTCAGTTAATTCCCAATCTGGAGGACAAAACAATAAGACTGTTTTCCATTTGAAAGGATTGTTTCTCTCTGGGGAGAAAACAACCATTGTTTGTCCTCCAGAAATGGGTCTATAATCTCAGATACTAGTTTAACACCCAAAAAGAAGTCCGAGAGGTAAGATTTCTATAACATGGAACTCAGGCCATCTATGGTAGTTTCAGCGTTTAGGGCGTGATAGGATATTTAAATTTACCTAAATATTGTCAATTTGGAAATCCTTACCAAACACGGTGACACTCGTAAAAGCCTCACTAGAGCCAGCGGCGTTACTAGCGTGACAGCGGTACTTGCCCGTGTATTCCACTTCCACCTTGTTAACAATCAGTGTTCCTTTGCCTTGCTCACTTCCGCTTGGGATACGTCCGTTAACTTTCGACCACTTGACCGGAAGTAACGGTCTAACGAGGCAAAAGAGGCGAAAGGAACTTCCTTGATTGACGGAGAGCTGGGAAGGAGTAACCTCGACACGAGGAAGAACTAGGATATAATACAAAGGCGTTGTCAATGTGATGGACAAGGTGGAGAAAAAATTCATCTCTTCACTTATTTCGATAAGAGTTGAATTTTGAACAATAGATCTAGGTATGGGACTGGAACTACAATGAGCGACAAAAGTAGTTGAGACAGTTGCCTGAATCGAGTGAATTTCATTTATTCTATTTGAAATTCGGTTTACATTGAGACCCACACCCCCTCCCCCTTTTCAATGTTGTTTAGGAAAAAAGCAAGTTCTAGAGACATGAAATCCAACATTGTTTGGGGGAAAGGGGTAGAATCGTGGGGTTGAGGGGGGAAATTGGCCTTAAGTACTCCAAAATGGCAAAGTGTCTCAACGCTTTTGTCGCCCATTGTAGCTTGCAAATGAGGCTAATGCGGGGAGTCTTTTCAAATGCAAATGACATTTATCTCTTTTTAATGATATTCCCCCGCATGAGCCTCCATTGCAAGCTAGTTCCAGTCCAATACCGAGAATACGAATATGGCCTATTATTATCCAACTCTGCTTCGTAGAGTACAAATATCGCGCGAAACGAGTACAAATATCACACGATATTTGTACTCGTCTCATTCCTCCCGGCCGCGTGAAGTTCAAAAAGCCTTGGCAAGTCAGAATTTTGGGAAAAGAAATCGTTGGATAATAAATCTCTTATTAGACGTTTTGGTGTGTAGTATCGCTGTATATTTTTACTCGTTGTTTGTATTTTGACTCGCCCTACGGGCTCGTCAAAATACCGCACAACTCGTAAAAATATACAGCGATACTACACACCAAAACGTCTAATAAGATATATGTACTAGGATCTGATAGAAGCAATTGTTCTCGTATTATGTTTTAAGTTAAGCGAATGCAAGTAAACGTTTCCGTCTCTGTTGTGACCTCAGAAAAACTGCGTGACAATAATCTATCGTATTCGGTATGTTTTGCTTTCGGAAAACAAAGAAGCGTTAACTATCAGTAGCGAAGAACTAGAGCAGAGTCTCCGTGGAACTGTCGTTTCTCTGCTTCTTGACTTGTACTTCAGGGTTAGAGAAATAAAAGACCACGCTCTTCAGTGGCGCCAAAATAAGATATCAGAGGACCCACAAGGTAGTCTAGAGAACGGAGTTACAAAACGATGCAAACGATCTATGACAAGTGATAATTAAAGTATACAAAGTATTCAAAATGTTTCCAGAAGGAACAAGGAAACCATTGAGCGTTGCGCTTCACATCTGCTCTAGGTCTTGTTACATCTCCTTACCTGTGACCTCTAACAGAACATTAGCACTGTCTTCTCCTTCACCGTTGACAGCCTTGCAAGTGTATGTTCCCGCGTCTTCTGGGCCTGCAGACGGAATAGTCAGCAGACCGTTCCTAACAAGGGCACCCTTGGGTAGATCAAAGCCTTGTCTCTCCCACGTGATGCTTGGAGTTGGTATACCAGAAGCTTTACAGCGGAACTCGGCCTTTTCTCCTTCGATTACTGTTTCAGAAATAGATACCACAGCAACTTCTGGAGCTTCGTCAGCCACAGTCACTGTACAATAGTTAAATTTGATGTCATAAAATTGGTAGTTTTTAAGTGCTAGTAAACTAACTCAACTTAATTAGTTCATTTACAAGGAAGGTATTTTAATCGAAACGCACGAAAATTCAGCCGCTGGAGGCATAGCAATTCTATTCAGTGTACTTGTCACTAAAAGACACAACTGGAAATTAAATACATCCATCGAACAAAGTGCGACCGTTGATGCAATTTTCGAGTTTTGCGGCAGTCATCGAACACAAGCTCTGACGTTCATATTAATGTTTCGCTCTGACGTCCAGTGCCTTCCCCGGGGGACTCCCATCTGGAAAGGTCGATCGGGGATGTTCGTTGTCTCCCTTAGGGGTATAATTCAAGGATTCTGGTCTTACTTAGGGGTCTTCATAAAGTATCTTATAGGGTGCACTAGAAGAAATGATAAAGAAACGCTCTTATTTCCGTTTTTTTTTTAGGCTCGCCTTCTGCCGGTCTCTCGAGTTCAGTCTACCAGCGCGGACACCTGTCCCGAACAGAGGCTGGTATTTAAGCCTATTCTATTTTAAGTCGTATCTTTTAGGCATCAAATAAAGCTTGACTCACACCCAGATTGGTCTCCCGTGGGAATTTCCCGACAACAATCCCTGACCTTTTCATATCGGAAAAGACCTCTATAACTACCACAAATTTTAGACGTAAAGATTTTATTTATATTTAGGGCATTTAAGGTCTTTTAACGATGTACATATATATACAGTTAAGTATTAGTTTAATTTAAATAGTTGATTATATTTTGTTATTCATTATGTACGTATTTTATTCTTAGGTTTAGTATTTAAGCACGACCCCACAAGCTGCACAGCTTTTTAAACTATCGTGCTTAAATAAAGGTTGTCTGTCTGTCTGTCTGATCCACCCATGGTTTTATTTAAGATAAACCATTACTACTACGCCTCTAAATTTAAGTACATCCATTATGTAACTCTATCTATGGAACGCATTTGTGTTCCTCTAAGATGCACTTTTATTTTTAGGCCTGGCCTTGGGTTGCTCAAAAGGCGGATAGCGCTAACCACCGGACAAATCACTATCCAGCGGATAGCGTGGTTTGTTTTGTTAACACTTAACCACTGAATAGTGACTTATCCGATTGATAGCATTATCCAGCCTTCAAACAAATTGTCCGTGAATCAACTCGTGTTTCTCGTTTCGAAAGAAAATCGACTATATCCCAAAGTCTTCAAGGATTCACTAAAAAACCTTTGAAGACTATATAATGCTAAATTACCTATCAACTGAACACTTTCCCGTGCTGTCCCCACCAAGTTTCTAGCTTGGCACGTGTAGGTGCCCTGATCTTTCGGCCCGGCGTCCTCGATGATCAGTTTAAACAAACCAGGCCTACTTTCTACCTGCTGGAGATTGGGTCGAGAATCCTCCGGTGCAATCCATTGAACAGACGGAGGGGGATCACCTGCGGCAGCACATTCCAGAATCACCGTAGTACCCGCTGTTACAGACACGGGACTAGACGGGCTTACTATGATGTTGGGTTCACCTGCGTAATAGATCAAATGTGGACAGTCGATGCCTTTGACGTCAGGCAGGAACTTACATGAAACGTTATGTAAGCCTTTAAAGATATCTAAGTCTCCGATCATTGATATATCAATTTGCCCTCTTAATTAACATGAAGTTTTGACGCCCAGTTCTTGCTCAGAATTTGCGTTAAACCAAGGCAAAACTTTAGAATATCTAGATGTTGACCACTTTTGGAATTAATCGGCTACGAAATCCTCAACGTATTCTTAACCGGAGGGCGAAAAACCCTGAACGCCCAAAAGACTGACAAAAATCCTGTTACTTTGATACAATGACCAAGCTTTAACATTGCTTCACCATCCAATTATATTGAGACCGAGAAAGCACAAGGACGATAGAATTTGCAATCAGTTTGATACATACTAGCTATGCAACACTTTCGAGGGGTATCCATGGAACATCTCACGAATAGTAAGTGAGATATTCCATGGTACACCACGAGAGAGCGTTGTATAACTATTTTATACCATGCCATAGAAACAACATTGGCCAATCAATGCGACATACCCGCCACGCATGATGGGAAAATTGGATGTAATACCGTCGGACAGACAACGGGTTTCCTGTATTCTGATTGGCTGTATTTTCTATGGCATGGTATAAAAGTTAGCGCTCGGGAGATGGTGCCTGCCTTTAGCGGTTCTATCTGTGTATGGCGAACAATCGATTTAGGGAACATCAGTTACCTTGAACGATAAGTAGAGCGACAGCCTCAGTGGATCCCATGACGTTTGTTGCCTTGCAGATGTACTTCCCCTGGCTGTCTCCTGAGGCTGGTGAAATCACCAAAACGCCATTGTTACTGCTGTTCAGAGGTTTATTTTCCTCTGTTTCCCAGACCACCGCAGGCGGTGGATTACCAGCTTTGACTACACAACGGAAAACAACAGTGTCCCCTCCTGTAACTGTTAGCTTTTTTGCAGGCATGATTTCTATCTTTGGCATCACCTGACCTAAAAGAGTTGTAATAAATGTTCTCAAACTCATTATAGTGCATCGAGTTTAAACAAAGGAAATCATGACCGGGTGGTGTTTGGATATCTGATCTTAATTAGCGTGGATTTTTGCGGTTTTATTTCTCCGTTTTCTCCTTAGTCGTAGTTTCGATTGAGGAGATATATCAAACAATTTAGGCAGAGTTTAACCATATTTCCAAACACTTCAACGTTCGTCCTCCGTGTTTGGAAAGGTGGTCAAACACTGTCTTTCGTGTTTGATATATTACTTCTTACACTGGTCTTAGCTTGGAATCGTGCCGGGACTCTTGTCCTTCAGATTGCTTTGCAATCGTTGATTCTGTCTCCACGAAATTTCAACTCAAACTCAAGGAGGCTATGCATATCAACTGGGAAAGGCTCAGTTGAAATCAATAAGTCAATCATATAAATTTAACACTTACGCTTCAGGCATTGCTGTTTCTATTCACGCCTTCTTTCTTTGTTATTAATTTTTTGTATGTTTTTATAGTTAATTACGCATGCGTCTCTAGCTTGTTACAAGTTCAAACGGGTTGTCAACACCTTTTGCAAATGACGAAGATGCGAGTCACATCGAGACATGTTTTACAAATTAATAAAACATCGTGATATTTTAATAAATCGCGATTTATTTGCTGCTTTCTTGACCATACTGTTCTTACACTTTTTCACACTCTGTCATCATGAATTAGAAAAATCACTATAAGCTAATTACAGTCTGCTCAACCTATAACCTTTAACCTGTCCCTTATTCTGTCAACATCTTCATTTTGGTTTTCTAGGAGCATTTTGAGTACAAATGAAGGTACTTATATTTTCAGTACTGTTTTGATCAAAATTGCAGCAAAATCGCCTTGATAGTGTCCCTTTAACTGTGCAAGGATCCTTTTCTCAAGCTCTAGATTTCTTTGTCGTCATCACTCACTTCTGACATTTACAATGCTTGTTGCTTGCTCGACTCCTTTCTTGTTTTGTGCGATACACACATACATTCCTTCGTCCTCTTTCGTCGCTTCCAGGATTTGCAACAATCCGTTGATAATCACGTGATTGTCTGTTAACTCATCACCAACCCTTTTCCACTCTATGGAGGGGTAGGGATCTCCCGAGACCTTGCATGAAAGAAATACCGAGGCGCCTTCGTTGACAGTTTGGTTTGCTGGTGATATGACCGCAGTAGGAGGCACTGAGGTGTCTGAGGAAGAACAAGATAGAAGCCGAATGTGATTAGTAAACTAGCCAGTCAATGGAACTCAAGGACAGTTTTCCTTCTCATTAGCTTCATACAAGATTCGACTTGTCGTTGGTCAGTGACCAGAATTTTACCTTTGACAACACATAAAAAGACGTTTATTCCTATCGACCTAAACATTGCACCCAGAAAATTCTTCTTGGGTGAAATTGTACTGTAACACAACATAATATATTATTACCTTTGAATTTTCTAACTTTCTAGGCGGTCCACAGAAACCGCACATACGGAATTTATCGACTTATAACTTCCCTTCCTCTGCCACGTACCGTAATAACTTGGACAAAGATTAACTGAGTATTGCCCAAGTCAAAAAGAATGAAAAGTGCTCTGAAGTGGGAACTTGTTAGGTTCCATAGATTTAAGGTGTTTTTTCACCATACCTCTTTCGACAGTGAGAGTGACTAACACACCATTGGCCCCTATTGCATTAGCAGCTGTGCAAACATAAGCACCACCATCCTCAAGGTTTGTAGGGAAAATACTCAGTAACCCATTCTCGGAAGAGGAAAACGGAGGGAGCCGACCGTTCTCACGTGACCAGCGAATAGTTGGAGTCGGGTCCCCTTCTGCAGTGCACTCGAACAAGGCCTGTTCACCTTCTAAAACCGTGAGTGTGGTGAATGAAACCGAAATAACAGGTACACTACCAGGAGCTACGAGAAAGACAAAATAAGTTGGAAAAATATCAGGAACGGAAAGGCTATTGAAACAAAAATGATAGAAGTGGTTAATAAAGCGACTACATTGCGTCGAAACGGAATCATTGGAATTCAGTAGATGTTTCTCTGAAGCCATTAGGACGAGAACAAAACAGAATTACTTGTTTGTTCGCATTAGCTAAGAAATTTTCGAAGGTTCGTTACTGTGGCTTAAGAATGTCGCTCTTGTAACAGTACTAAATTAAACATCGTATTTAGTCTATTGACCGATAGGGTGGGTTGTTTCTCATTGATCAGGTTGTGATTATGAATTTTATATTTTTCTTATGGATTTTTTAAAGAAACGTAGATAGAATCCTCGGTAAACTGACTTTTTGCAGCTTTCCGTATAACATTGTGTAATTATTTTTTATTGTAAGAAACACAGTGACCGTCATACCAGAGACATTCAAGAAGGTTCCCGTACTGGATATACCACCCCGGTTGGCGGCAGTACAGAAGTATTTTCCTTCGTGTATCTTTTTCACCGCATCAAACGTCAGCAGTCCGTTCCCATTGGATGACTTAGCATCTGGTGGCAGGCGACCGCCAGGACCACCGTGCCACTGGAGTACTGGTGCGGGAAAACCAGATGCCGAGCAACGAAATTGGGCCGAATCACCCTCTCGGACACTCAAACTGGCAGGACTTACAAAAACCTGGGGCCTTGTTTCTAAGAAAGAAAAGGGAATTGTTTAATATCACTGGTAATTCATTCAAGTCAGTAACGTACCAGCTTCTGCGATGCTCTCTCACCTCCAACTCTTAGCTGTACGGTCACCATGTCTTCGTTAAAGGCGTTTTTACCGGTGCATGTGTATGTCCCTCCATGGATCGACAGGGTGTGCTTTATTGTGAGCACACCGTTGTCACTCTCGGCACCTTGAGGAAGGGCGCCATACATACCACGGGTCCATTTCAGTTGGTAATCGGTGATACTCTTGGCTCTGCAGGTGAACTGAGCTGTTTGGTGCGAAGGAACACGAAGTACTTTTGGCGAGACTGACACGGTGATGGGATCAACACGCAGAGCTATTTAAAACAATCAAGATACACTCCGTTAAACAAGGAAGCCCCAATTCTTAAATTAGGGCACAAATTTGGGAGCCAAAAGAAGACATATGTTAACGAGGATCATTAATGCAAGAAATGGAATAAATCTCCTCTCTATCAGTGGAGCTACTACTTTTAACAGTTAATGTGGAACAATGGTTTCTGCCAAGCGGATAAAGGGAACGTATCAAATCTCTATAACTTAGCAACTACCATCTTGTCAAAATGTATTTTTTCTATATACGAAAACTCAGTTAGGCTCTGTGGTCTTTTGCTCCAGCTGGGTCGAAGTGGAATAAGGTAAGGAATGTTCATCAGCTCTAGATAGAACTGAAAACGTTTCTTACTGAAATTGACGTTCTGGTTCCTTGAAGACGCCGAAGTGGGAAATGGAGGAGTACAAGTGATGCGCTACGTTGAGCTGAAGGTTATTCCTTTCACACAAGTGAAAATGTTACTGAAAAAATGTTTCCCGTTTCTAACCTTTTACAATCAGCTGTGATGTAGCTGTGTCAAAGCCATAGACGTTTCTAGCAGTGCACTCATAGGTTCCTTCATCTTCCTTTCTTATTCTCCTTATCAGCAAGATTTTCCCAGACACGACCGCCCTACTGGACAGCGGCTTTCCATTCTGACGAGACCACCTGATTCTGGGTAATCCTTTTCCGCCCGCAAAGCAATAGAACGTGGCGTCTTCGCCCTCTGTCTTTATTCGTTTCATTGGCCTGATTTTAACAGTTGGCAGAAATCCCGCTAGATGTAAATAAATTGTCAATCTAAGCAATGGTTTTAAGATGAAGGAGAATAAGTTTGGAAAAATTCCTAATGTTGCCCTCCGTTGTGATACAGAATGAAGAAAAGTGTAATTAAGGAAAGTTATGCCCACTGACTTAGAGTAACATATGGTGTTTTCGCCAAACGAAATAAACTGTCAAGCATATAAATCACGACTACCCTGATGGGAAAACTAATTCTTACAGCATCTAACTCTGTACGGTTAGTTGGCCATTCCCACGTTGATGTTTCTTCCGCACGAATATGAACTAATCAGGAGGCAAGTACATTTGCATTTTTATTGTCCAATCACAACAGGAGCGCGAGGAATTCCAGACGGATTGGCGACAAAGTCATGTTAATAAGAAGTTTTTCAGTACAAAGCTTCGTTGAATTGCGCTCTGACTGTGTGGATATTTTACCTGGAAGTTTGACACACTTTTGTCCTGGTTTGGTTGGATCTCCCGCGTATCCCTTTGCACATCTAAAAAACCGTGAAATAATAGCAAGAAAGTGATCTTTGCGAAAAGACAAAACAAAAGAAAAGACAAAACAAGAAAAATCTAATCTGATTAAAACTAAGTAGCTAACTGACTGACTGACTGACTGACTGACTGACTGGCTAGAGTAGGTGAGGGGAATCCAGTGCATGAGACGGAAAGGTCTTAATTCAAAAGAGGTTTACTCATCAAAATGTTAAATTTTAAGTAAAAAAGCTCCAAGGTACTCGAAATCAGGTTAACCAACCCATCTTACTTGCTACAGTAGATTATTCAACAGAGGGAAAATTATCACTTTCTACTCTGTTTGCTACTAAAAGTTCCAGATCAATTGGTGTGTGCTCGTGAAAAGTAACAAATTAGTTCTGCCTGCATACTTTGCTTTGCTCTCGTGGAAAAAAAGGGCTCCTTTACCTGTTACATGTCCTACCAGAATAACCGGTTTGACAGGCAGTGCAAGTTGGTTTACCATCCGACTCAACCTTACAGACGCGGCTGAACCTGTTTATGTAAAAAACTGATCAGTTTTAGTGAATGAAAGCAGTGATAGTATCGATAATTCTGATGCATTGTCACGATAGTACTCACTGGTTTGAAGCAATGGCCAGAGGACATGGACATGCCTGACAATCTTTTGGAGTTCCTTGTGTAGCGTCGCCATAGAAACCAACTGCACATCTTTCACACTGGGAGCCTATAGTATTATGATCACATCTCTGAAAAAAAATTGCGATAACAAGGATTAATTCAAAATTCTTTGTAAAAAAGAATTGGCGGAAGAGAGAAAGAGAGTATCGCCCAGGCATTTTAAGGGCATTTCACACCCTTCTGCGCATGTGCAGAATGTTATCCGACGGAACAGTTTTTTAAATTGATATTTGTGAGATACCGGTATTGAAGACCTGTTTAGTAATCCATGAAAGATTTATAAACAGCATATTTTGTATTTAGAGATGAATATCCTTCAACTATCCTGCAGTTTTACACAACTTCAGCAGTTGTGAAATTAAATCCTGAAAGAAATTCAGGCCTGAACGGGAGTCGAACCCACATCGAACAGAGTGGAACCTGCACCGGTATCGCAGAGGTCATGGGTTCAATTTCTTTCAGGATTTAACAACTGCTGAAGTTGTGTATAACTGCGATGATCAATCATGTCTTCATATCTTTCTCCGCAGTTCAAATATACGATCGTTCATATATTCACTTGCACTCTTCATCATCTACGGGTATATTTCGAACTCACAATGTGATAGCTCTCAGTTGGCTTGATAGCTCAGTTGGTAGAGCACTACACCGGTATCGCAGAGGTCGTGGGTCCGTATCCCGTTCTGGCAGGAATTTCTTTCAGGATTTAATTTCACAACTGCTGAAGTTGTGTAGAACTGCGATGATCAATCATGTCTTCATGATAAATATTCTTTACAAACAAAAGGTCAAAAGTCGGAGGATATAGACAATTTCAGAATTTTACTATTTTGTTGCCCTTGTTAAGCGCTTGAACTTAAAGGATACTAGCGCTATGTAAATATTTTATCACCATCATTACTTTGAAAAGGCACATGAAACCCCAAGCTGATCCGCGGCGAATTCGTGGCGCCCGTGATAGCATTATTTTAATCCAGACTGCACATGCGCTTTATTGTGACTATGATCTTTAAAGGCCTGACTTGTCTTCTTCCTGTCATCACTCGGGTCTCAAAATTTATTATAAGAGAAAACTTGGTACAAAAAAGATTACAAAGACTATATTTTAACTCCAGATCTGAGTATAACAGGTTTAATGACGTTGGGTGCTGACTTAAAATTTCCCCGCGTTATTCTTCGATAAAGTAAACGTTTTCTGTTCAATTCTCAAATTTAATTTCAAAGCGGTGGTTTTTGAATTTTGAGGTAAATTGAAGTCTCGTGCAACATATATGCGCCTGTTACCTACCAGGAATCGAACAAAATTCCTTTCAGGGTGTTATGTGCTATCACAATAAATAACTAGGGTAGGATATGCAGATGCGCGTATAGTCCAAGCGGCATACATCCACCTAAAACATTGTTTACACTTACTCGACATTGTCCTCTTTCCGGATCACATTCTTTTGAATGTTGATTACACGAGCATGCTATGCAAGGAGAAAAATCAGGGCCTGCGTACGAGCGTGTGTATCCACGGCCACAACGCTGAAAAATAAAACAGAGAAAGAAACTGGAGTTCTCTCACTGGGTTTACATGAATACGGGACGTTGAGAGAACTTTCGAGAAGCACAAGGTGTTGTCGAGAGCAGCTTTAGTCTGTTAAAAATTCTCCAAGCTGGCATAATTTGGTAAGAGAGCATTTCTTCATATCTTACAAGTACTTGCGTAGAAATAATCAAACTTAACGCGGTTGACGGGTAAGATATATTATGATTTAAATACAGAGTGAGAAAATAATAAGGATTTACTTCTGTTTTGTTTACTATATAAACCTGTTCTGGTATAAATAGTTTAGCAAATGCGAAAAAAAAAAACAAATTAAGTTCTCGCTCTTGGAAAGCTTAGAATTAGCTTAACCATTCCTGTGGCCACCGCAAAAAGCTATAACTGGCGATATTCAAATATCGAAAGGAAAACAAACGTTCAGTTTTCGTGCCTTAGTCTTTCTTGTGTTGCATGAGCTGACGAGAGGAATAATCGCTGAAAATGACAAGAAGAAACTCCCAGGTGAACTTTCAAGCTCACCTGACAAGATGTTCCAGAATACTCTGGTGGGCATGCGCAATCTTCTATCTTTTCGGCTTTTCCAAACCTGGTTTCTTGAGGTACAGCGGTATCCAAACTAATAGCATAAAGGCTAGAGAACAAGAGGAAGAACTTAGTTGAAGTGAAAGTAACTGTAAATCTCCTTAAAGTAATGGTAAGGAGTCGATCGTGGGATAAGGCGTGAAGACCTGTAGCTCAGGGGTCGGAGCGTGCTAAGTTCGAAGCCCGTACAAGCAGTACAAGGATCAACCTCGCTTCTTTGCGTTGCTAACAGAATGGAGGAGAATTTCATACTGTAGTCTTACAAACGATGACAGATCCAGACTTGCATGCATGATTGGGGGTGGAAGTAGTTAGGTGGGTGGCAGGATTTAAAATAGTTGGTCGCTGGAAATGAAAAACATGAGATCGCTGATATTTGTTTTTAATAGGTTTTCCAACTTTCAGTTAGACACTGAATATTTTCAGTAACAGATCTAACAGCTGAAGTCTAACATTTCGACCTCAGAAAGGCCTTTACATGTTTCAGTACGTCTCGAGTTGTTTTAGAAAAATTCTAGTTACTCGACTTTTTAAATAGTAAACCAGAAGAAACAGATAATCTAGTAATTAAGCAATAGAGCACTTTTTCCGTGTTTATATAGCCTCATCTAAACACGAGGAGGGTTGGGAGAATTCGAGACAGTTAGGCAAACCCGAGACGTAATATAACGAAACATGAGCCTGGAATATTGACTAATACAGTGATTTCAAGAACTTGATCTCCTGGTCTGCAGAATAACTCCAAAACCGTTTTACAGATGATGGAAGGACATCATTTGCATCACCATGAATTCAAAACGTAAATAATTCTCCCAACCCTCCGAGTGTTTAGATGAAGCTATATAAACACGAAAAAAAGTTCTCTATTGCTTTTATAAATAATTCTCAAAAATACGCGCGAATCTAAAACGTCACAACCGTGTTTACATACTCTCATCTAAACACACTTGTCGACCAATGAGAGCGCGCGTAGTGGCTCCGTTATTTTATAATCAATAATTGCTCGGGACTACATCAGTTCGCCTGTTGTCAATAAAGAATATATTAAACAGTGAATGAACCCTGACCTGGCTTTTGTTGTGGTGGTACTGTAAGTCGCTCGGACTAAGATGCTGTCCACAGCTGACAACACCGTCATCACGATATCTCTGGTTACTCGAGAGCCATCGGGATACCTCAGCCACCCCTGATGAAGTCAGTTTCAAACACAATGTACAGAATCATGTAAAACGAATGGTATTTATCTTGCAGGTTTAGAAATGGTGGCAATAGTAGTCTCAAAATTACAAAGTTGAGAATGGCTACACAGTAATCTTTAACGGATACCTCGTGTCCCAAAATAAGTTTTAATAATTTGATTTCATTACGACTTTCATTACGACTTTCATTTGCGTTCGAATGCAAAGCATTTCTAGCAAAGAGGGAGGAGGGTTAATATTTAATATTATATAACTGGAAGGACGACAAACACAAAGCTACAATAAGTCGTTTAACGTTTTTAGGTTTTTGACTGTATATAACACAATAAAAATGTTCTATTCTTCGGGAATTAGTTGACTAACCTCGGACAGTTTGAGGCCGAACATCCTCCTCACTCCTCCCTCCAGCTGCCTCCTGTGGCGGAAGATTAGAACAATTCCTCTTCCCTAAAATATAAGACAAGCAAACAATACTTTTAGCAACGTTATGAGTGTGGCATATCTATAGGAGCTTTTAATGTCCAGAAAATTACAGCACTGAGGTTTGCGTGTGCACAAGTGCTCCACCATCGTCTAGATTGTCTAAAATACACTTTTGGGTTGAGGCTATCGACTTTATCTCGATACGCATGAATTCGTACCCTTTGGGGAAATCCATTTTGATTACATGCTCAAATGCCAGATTGTGTATGTTCGATAATACAAGACTACTGAAATAGACCTTTTACCGAGTGTAATGTAATACTATTATACTTGTCAGGTTACGTTTTTAAGTAATACTTTAGATGCACAGCTTCATTGGAAATAAGTGTTAACTTTCTGAATCCTGTGCCAAATAAAGAATCTATCTATCTACCGATACGGCGGCCATTTTGAATACCATTGTCTCAAATAGCTATTATGGGATGCTCAGGGGGCAAATTAGTACGTATCTGCCCACTGAGTGTCCCATAATAGCTATTTGAAATGATGGAATTCAAAATGGCCTTCGTATCGGTGAAAAGGTCTATTGGTTGAAGTTAAGATTGATTGCCAGGTTTTGTCGTAGTTTACGTCAGTCGACCTACCCTTAGTTCAACGTCTGTGTCGGTAGTTAGTTCACCGCCTGGCTTCATCTCATGTGAAACTGTGTAACGTAAAACACCATCGTAGCTTGCTATCTGTAAAACACGAGAAAGTCTCTTCACTTTGATTCCCAGCAAAATTGAAGAAAGATGGTTAACTTCAAGGCGGAAATCCGGGACTGGCCAGTGACGACCTCCATACATCGAGAAGTCAATAGGTAATAAAAGTCAATAAAAACAACAAAAACCTGAAGGATTTGCTTCTCACGGATCGCTCGGGGAATCGACAAATGATCGGAACTAATGTTAACAGTCTTTCAGGTAATTAGTCTTTTCTAAAGAGTTGCATAACTGTCACCTAACTTATTTCAAAGAAATAACGTTTATTACAAGAAAATTAAATTTACGAATCAAAACATATTTTTTTATAAGCTCACCAAATCTCCTCTAAATTCCTGCCCCAAGAACCAGTAATATGTGGCTGCTGGTATCTCGTCAAACTTGTCATAAACATAATGTCCCGGATCACCCTCCACTTGAAAACCTGAGCTAATAATCGAGTTACGTGACAAGTCGGAGAGCCGTAAGAATTTTGGACCGTCTATTAGGGCAATTCGTAGACGAATCTGAAAAAAAAAAATTGGCGATTAGCCAATCAGAAGCCGTATATAGCCTCCTACTATCCTGCAACATCAAGTCATTGACCTGATATGCCCAGATTTATGGCCGAGTTTGGGTTCATTTCGTTCGTTCAGCTTCAGTACGAGTATTTTGGTTCGGCATACCAACCACGGCTGGACTTAAGTCGCCAGATATGAAAACTTAAGAGAAGCAGCTGTGATAAAGTTCCGCGTATTACAGTCTAAGCTCATAATAGACCATTACCGAGTTCCCTTTTGCCTCTGTGTCAAAACGAGTGTGAGTGTGAAACCATTCATACAAAAATGAGTTCCGCCTACAGGTTCATTTTCATGCAAATCAAACTTATTTTTACACGAAGACTCGTTTTAAAACTGAGGCACAATGTAACTCGAAAATAGGGAATTAGATGTACCTATGAAAGGTTAAAAGGTTATAGGTTATAAACAGGTTATAGGTTATAAGTGTTGCAAATAAACCTTATTTACGTTCCTTTCAGGATAAAGTATTGAATTCTATACCATACATAAATGAATTACTTTGTAAGATACTTCTAAACCAAACTGCTCAATCTCTCATCAGACTACAGAAACCATATTTCATATTTGCTTTGACTGTTTTTGTTTTTATACTTTCTTTTGAAATGAGATTTGTGACAAAATTTTAAATAAACTTAACAGTATCGTGACATTATTTTTGGTTTTTTAACGGGGGAGATGGATCTGCTAAATAATATATATCTATTTTAGGAAAAACGTACTTGTGGACTTGCCGGTGTAAAGAAATGAAACCATCTTTCAGCCACTTTGAAAGAATTTTATTAACTAAATATCAAACCGAAAAGTAAGTAAAGTATTTCTTTTAAATCGAATAATATCAATTTGTTTAAGAAAAACTGGAGAATTTTTGAGGAAGTGATTCTTTAAACAATTAAATCCATAATTATGTTAAACACTGTAACTGTAACCGTTAGATATTTACTTACTTAGTTACATGATTGTGGAAATAAACCAAAAGATTGTAATATACGGGAAATGTATGAGAATTGTGCTTGTAAAATTGCATCATGAAATTGTTACGTGTAGTATATAGACTATATATTTTAACAATATCGTAAATAATAGAAACCGTCAATAAAAAATGTCCGTATGGAAAAAAGGATGTCCTTCGACAACGAACCAGCGCGGTTGTTAGTTCTGTCAAGTGCTTATACATAAAGAGAATAAGAAAGTTGGGCAACAGTAAAGCAAAAAAAATACAAGCTCAAATACACAAATGAAAGGAAAAATTGGTCGATCCGTTGGAGAGAGAGCACTCTTAAGGTAGCTCGAAACAGTTTCCAGCACTTTCCAATACGTAGACTTGTATGGGTCATTATAAGCACTCTATATTGGTTCATGCCAAAGTCATGGTATCAAAAAACCGCCCGATCATTGGTGAACATGTTGCTGTCAAATTTGTGGCACAATAGGCTACTATAGCAACAATATGACTGCTAAAAAAACACCCTTAATTTTAGCTTTTATGCACTTACAACTAAAAAGCGAGCTCGGTGACCCCTATTTTTTACTATCGAATTAAGATAAGCATGACAAGATGCAACTTTTCACAAAGTCTAAAAAAACGTCTGTGGAGTGGGTTGAGAGCCACCTTAAATTTTCGAAAAGTTAAGGTGGCTCTGAATCCACTCCACAGAATTTCTTTAAACTTTTTATCTTGTCACTTATCTTAATTCGATAGTAAAAAATAGGGGTCACCGAGCTTGTTTTTGAGTTACAAGCGCTTAAAACTAAACTTAAGGGTGTTTTAGCAGGTCATTATGTTGCTATGGTAACCTGGTATGTGAAATAGATGATTGCAACTTGTTAACCAATGATTGGAAATTTGTATGATAGCATTATTGTAACATCACTTGTTCAACAGTGGCAGTGTTCATATTTCGAAGTATAGCTGTTAGAAAAGTGCTGGAAACTGTTACCAGCCTCCTTAAATCGTATTGAAATAAAAAAAAAAACATAGTGCGGAAAGTGATTTAGGCCAATGACAGAATTTTTGCCCTCTGAAAAAAAACAGTTACTTTGCCCAATGGTCGGAATAAAATTCAATGTCGATGTCAACACAGATGAGAATATTGCTATTTGAAAGAGACAAGAACAGAATACAGCCCTGGAGACAACAGGAGATGATTGTAAATCAGATAGACTTGGCGACATTCTTACCGTGTCTTTGTAATAATTGGCACATTTACAATCACTCGTCAACCCAAAACAGAAGCACGGTACACACCCCTCAGGCTCTTCTGACTGTAAGTTGAAGAAGGATCGCTTACACTTGTCACACGTCCTGCCTTCCACGTATTTCTACAGAGACAAAACAAGTAAACAACGGTTTGATGCTATACAAAGACAGATTGGCGGAAATCACTTTTGGACGTTATCTGTAGTGAGGTTTAGAGTAAACTGAGCTCTTGAAAGGTTTCCGACGCCCAACCGAATGGGGAGCAAAAAACTCGAAAGAAAAAAAAATGAACATTTTTGCTATGCGTTCGCCGTGACTTGAAAGGTCAACAAGGTAGCAGTTCCGTTATACAAAGCGTATAGTCGGAAAGCACGACCAGTTCTCTAAATAAAGGACTTTAAACTACTCAGTTCTTCTTATGATTCCGTTCTCCCACTTCTAAGATGCCTTACGTGAAGGCAAGCATTTCCAGTATAATACCTTTTGTTTAACCTATCATAATATAGAGTCACCCCAAATAGCACGACCTCACTCTTTTGAGATCACTACAACTTCCTCCAAGTGTTATTCTTAAATTAGCCTGCGAAAACAGCTGTCCTTCTTCGCTCCCGGCCCGAGTGGCGTTTCGCGAGAAGGACCTTCTTCTCGGGCCGGGAGCGAAGAAGGACGGCTGTTTTCGCAGGCTACTCATAAATCTTACAAAGGGATTTTGAGTTCTCTTGGCTTAGTCTTT
Organism: Micromussa lordhowensis; assembly: GCA_964020085.1. Classification (NCBI taxonomy): domain Eukaryota; kingdom Metazoa; phylum Cnidaria; class Anthozoa; order Scleractinia; family Lobophylliidae; genus Micromussa; species Micromussa lordhowensis. Next base: position 10,063,737 of record OZ026598.1, on the reverse strand, counting down.
CCATTTAATAACTGAAACTGTCAATAACGATTCAATGAGTTCTCATTTAGGGAATCCATATGATATTTCAGACTGGAGTGGCTTGTTATACATACAGTGAATTTTGCCAGAAAGCTCGACTTTAACAAATTCCCAAACTCGAGCTCCCCTATCTACTTAGTCTTCCCTAAGCAATTCCCAAGGTGGAAAGCTATAAGAAAGGAACTGTTTTTGGAGTTTTTCGCTCACTGAAATCGCCTGTCTCTTTTGTTTTCAGAGATGCATTTTTAAACAGGAATAAACATTGAAGACTGAACAGTCCCCTGCATGCATTTATGTTTCTCGAAATCTATATATATCCCTCTCGCACTCTAGGGGAGTTTAGAACTTTTACAGCATGGGTCGTTGTTCCCTGGAAAAAGTCATACTAATTTGCAGACCAAAAGACAATGCGCACAACCATTACAGTGGACCATATTACGCATATGGTTTCATTTGGTAATACTTTACCCCCACCCCCTTATCAAGACTAACTGATACTCTCATTTACTTTCTATCGGTAAAGAGATCGTATCACTATCTACAAGCTTTGTGCCGTCTTGCGCTATATTCTATATGCTACATTCGATCTAGCCCTAGTGGATTTTTATCAGCTCTCGTTTCTCATTTAGTTTCTGTGACTCACGAGGGTTCCAGGACTTGTCAACTGAACTATTTCTTGGCGTTGATGTCACTTGTCAAAAACCACTCAACATTGTAAACGATAATACGAGCACTTCCCATTAGAACGCTGTCGGCCTTGTCCGTTGGTTAGATAAGCTCATATCACAGTTCTGGTTTTATCTTGGACTCTGGTTATTGACAAATTGCCAAAACATTCCTACTAATAATAAATGGGAAAGGAAAAATAAAATTTCAATCCTTTTTGTTTAAACTTGGAAGACCTATGAACTCAGTTGACTCATCTGAAATGAAAAGAGACGAAAAAAGTAGACAGGGCAAAGAAAAAATGGTATTTAGATTACAACATAAACACATCACGAAAAAATCCCGAATTTCCGCAAGTATACAAAGAAAGAAATGGGTGAAAGGTCACTTTCGACAGGGAGAGTTGATATTTCGCCAGAAATATTACAATCATTCTGACTCGCGGGAATATAGACCCGTTAAAAGTTGACTGCAATAAAACAAGCTCGAGAAGACAGGGAAAGTTGCTACCGCGGAACACTGTGTGTGAAAGAGTACAAATGTACTCTGGTTTTGGGTCCCATACATGTTTTCTAAATTAGCGCTGTTAATCTCGTCTGTGTGTTTTACAGGAAAGCTTCTCGACTAAATGGTGTAATAGGAAAAGCTTATTTGTAGCAAATTTTGGGTTGGGTGGATAGGATCTAATTGAAGCACTCGCAAGGGAAGAAAAAAATCGAGGTGCTGTTGGGAGTTGCACAATCTGCAATGCGCGAGCAATCGTATTTGACCGTATTTGGTATTTGAATGTTTCTCGGGGTTTGTTGCAGGAACTTAGCTTGAGGCTCAGTCGGTCTGATCTACCCATAAGTGGTTTAGCTTACCTTGATTGAAATCGTTGGCGTAAGATGCAGGAAAACAATAGTAATCACAAAAGCACACCGATTCATTGCACAGCAGAAGAGATGAGCAGCTTTCGGAAGATTTTCCAAACCTTCTTTACGACAGATAGTTGACTAAGATGACAATCAAGATTAAGATACGGAGGGCTGCGTTTTCAACTTTCTCGGGAGAATCTTCTTGCATGCTATGAGATTTCTACTTGGGATATTTTGATCGTTTGCAAGATTCTCAAAACTTGTCATGCAGGATGACCATAACAACTTAGAAAAGTGTTAATTGAAACCCAATCCGGTAGCTAGCCTTTGACCATGTTCTGCGTTTGCGATAAAAGCCCGTGGCGATCTGGTTACTGTGTCGGCATCTTCACACCTCTTTTGCACGACAAGACGTGCGAGAAACGAGAATATAGAGAAAACGTAGTTGAAAGAAGCTGTCATTTGCATAATGCGCTGGTAAAGACTACACGAAAACGAAGAACACATTTGTTAAACACTCGCTTTTATAAACAGCCTGTCAGTGTTTTCAAAACGAAGTATAGCTCAGCTTGACTGGTCTTGACTGGAGTGTAATGAACAAAGGTTATCGATAGCCTTCTAACCTTAACATACTCACGAAATGGGTAATTGTAAATTTCGAGTTCAGAAAAACACGCCAAACTTTAGAAGCGTTGAAACTAAACTACTGGTTAGTTTTCCCACCAGAAGAGAAACAAATCTGGGACGACACGAACGTGGGAAAATTTCATTTCCGATTCAAGGCTAGTCGATGTCTCGATGATAGCAACCATTCAATTTCCTTTCTGTGGAATTTTGCTGTCCTCAGATCTTATCAAAGGTTACATGTTTTAGAGTGAAATGATACACTGCGTAAATGACATTACGACAATACATTGTTAGACTCCCAAATGGCGTTATTTATTTATTTTGACAACAGCTATTTTTCTTTCAGTCCAAAAATGTCGGAAGGGTTTATTAAAACTAAGAAATGAAACGATAAATGATGGACATTTTGTGAAATACTTTATTGCGCGGCGTCAAAACATTTTGATAAAACACGCAACGAAGGAATGCTTGCGGCAGTATGTGCGGCTACATATTAGAAAATATAATTATCACAAGAAATAGACAATTTTTTGCAAAGCAGTTGTGTTCTAGATAAGAAGGCAACACACACAGCCCGCACACGAAACAAGAAACAAACGTCAATCTAATCAAGATGCCAATTCTTTTATTCAAAAGGTGGAACTTTTTAAGATTGCGTCTGAAGAAAATGGTAAAATGAATGAAAGTTGTAACTTATCTCTGTTTTGGCGTGATTGTAGTCAGCCTAACTAATTTCAGAGTCAAGCGATTCCTGAATGATCATTCGTTTAATGCAATCTCCCTGTCAAAAGTCCAATCAAGTGACGACAAAACAAATTACCCAACTGCACAGCAAAGGATGAGATAACAAGCTGCGAGCGGAAATACTCAGACGGTGAATTGCATAAACAAAACGCTTATTCCTTAAATGATAGCCTTGTTAGGGCACAGTATCTAGATAAAATTGTGAGACGCTTGGAGGATCTAAAGGTTAGGGTTAACTGCATGACTTTCTTTTTCTGTTCATCAGCGGCACATCATCATGCGAAGGTAAAAGCGCCAAAGGCTCCAATCTCGTTCCCAGGGTCCCTCATCTCACCGCCCCCCTGTCCTCGCTCGCAGGGGCGGTATGATGAGAGACCTTGGGAACGAGGTTGCAAAAGCTTCAGAAACCGCTGCCTCGATTTAGCACGGGCACTGTGCGGTTCCGGCATGGTTACTAAGGACATTTCGCTTTCCTGCTGTTATCTTATGCAAGGATTACACTTCTTACTTTATGCTTTTTTAAATTCTGATAGTTGTTTATATTTTACCGAACAAAAGACGAAATTTGCCAAAAAACAGTTCTCAGTGAATAAAACCAGCTTGATTCCAGTGCTGGAACCACGACAAAAGGGCAAATAAAGACTAGTTTATTGGCCAATATTTCAACCAGCAGATCTATTTTCTGCAAAAAAAGCTGAAGAGATTCAGCAAAAGGCAAGCCAAGCATTTTAATTTTTCGTTGCGTGGTTCTAACAAAATATGTCTTTTTGGGAGGTGTCTCTTTTAAGTGGTGTCGTGACGTGCGATGGAGTGAAGGTTTGGTGTGGATGCTGGTAATGTACAGTATTTATTTTGGTCAAATTACAGCCCATTCTTCCCAAATCAAAAACTTGGACCATGATACCCCTCCCTTCTCCATCCCATAAGCCAAAATCTTACATCTGATTCTCTTCTAAGAAAACGATGTCATAAGGACAACCATGATCTCTTTGTCACCAACAAGTAACAGTCAAGTGACTTGTCCTCGACATGCATTCTTATTTCATGTGGTACTCCTACCTTACAAAAACACTGCCTGGTTACAGGATCACATGAGTTGTTGACGCTGCCACGAGCATCACATCCACAATCAACTTCTAAAACAAAACAAAAAAATGACGCCAAGAACAAGAGTCTCTGCAAACGAGTTAAAATTCTCAGGCAAAAGAAAAACACGTTACGTCAGTCATAACAACTCTTGCGATCACAAGACACCTATAACAAGTTCATTCACTCCTGAAAACGGTCAGGGAAGCACGATTACAATTCAGCAATCGAAGTGCAGTCTGAGTTGAATCTATTTGATTTACTTGGATATCTGAGTGACATGAGACTAAACAAAAACGATATAACCCTTACCCAGTTTGCAGCTGCCACCCGGCTCTGACGGATTTCCAACATAAGGCTGAATACATCTAAGAAATTAAACTCCAATGAACATGCATTGCAATAGATAGTTTTTTTCGAAAGAAGTCTTCACATAGGCTTTGTTTATGTCTCTATGGCACGTTAAAACTTCTTCTCACGGATAGAGTTTAGAAAATAATAGTTAACAATAGTAGAAAAAACAACAAACAACAAACAAAAACCCCAACAAAACGACGAAAACAACAACTACAAATACAACAACAACTAGATGACAACAAAATAGTTAATGAAAGGAAACATTTTTAACGTCAACTTTTCTGGGCCGGATTGAGAACGAAAAAATTTGTTTAGCGAAAGAATGGGAATCACGGGACGAATCGGAAGGAGGACGAATGATATTGGGAGTGGGCACGAGTATCAATCCTACCGTGCATCAGAATGACCCCAAACTCTAAAAATTACACAAAATTAAATCATCTTCAGCATCATAAGTCGGTCTATTTAACTTTAGTAAATTCTCAGCTCCGACTATTGCATTTCTAGCTTTTTTGATTGGCTAAAAAACTCCGACTATGAGCCAATAGTCGGAGTTTTACGTCATATGGAAAATAGTGCGCCAAGTTTAAAAATTTTCAGCACGAAGTTTTCAACTTCAGCCCTCTATAATGGCCGAAATAAAAATCGGCGGCAAAACCCGGTTTGAGAATTGACTAAAATAGTTATTCCATTCGCCCTTGTTGGATATGAAGTGATTATAACCAACTCGGGCTCATGGAATAATTGTTATATACAAAACAAAATTGTCACGTGTAAAACATTCGCGTTTCCGGCCTTATATGTTGCTGAAAAAAAAATTTTCAATTCGCACCGTTCTCTTGTGGGTACATTTGATGCTGGGGAACCTGAAAAGCTTTCTGTCTTGAAAATACGCCACCGTTTTCATTAACCTACCTATCACACCTTCTGCCACCATACCCCGGCGGGCATGCATCACATGTTGGTTGACCATCCTCTCCCATGAAACACGTGGGACTGAACCTAGCAATAAGTTGAAGAGTTGTCGAGATTATGTTTACAAAGTAAGAACAAATAGGAACACAAAGAAACAGTTGGTTAAAACAAGAGACAGGGAAGGAAATGCACGGGTAAGGCTTTCTTATTTACCTGTTCGGTGGTGATGTCATAGGGCAGGGACATGGCTTACAATCCGACGGTTTACCGATTGTAGCGTTTCCATAGAAACCAGTCAGGCAGTTTTGACAGCGAAACCCTCCAGTGTTGTGTTGACAATTCTGTAAAAACAAACAAAACACTCTCAGTTACTGGGTAAGTGTTACTTTTTCAGTTTAAACTGACAAGACAAATTACAGGAAGAGCCGCTGACCTTGCATTCTCCTGTCTCAGGATCACAGTAGTTATCACGTGAATGTCCGTGACAGTCACACTTGATGCATATGCCAAGGTATGGCCGTACACGTGATCGATAGTAGCCTGGTTTACACGACTGTCACAGAATGAAAAGGAGAAGTGTTAAGGGAATGAAAATATGCCGGGATCTGAATCAGAAACAACTTTCGCAAGTTTAGGCAACTCTGGTACCGAATGGTCTGCTAAATGAGTGAAACATGGTAATACAATGATCTGAAAACCAAGTTTGCTTTACTTAAGGTAAGAAAAGAAGGAAACTGCTAAAACAGCGTGGTTTATCACTCTTTAAGATGATTTCCAGCCCGTACTGCGCACGAGAGTTTGTTTGCGTTTTTTGTTTTGTTTCATGTAAGACATCACGAAATGTAGATAAATTTCGCAATTACTTACATGAGGTAAATTCCAAGTTTTAAAACAACCGCCATTATGGATACGAAGCGGTCGAAGCTTTATGCTTCGTTCTTTCTCATACCACTTGATGAAACAACTTCGCAGCTGTAAAAATCAATGAAGCTCTTGGAAAAAGAATTTGAAAGGCCTCAAAGATAAGGTATGTGGTTCATAATGAATAACAGCGATTTACATTCCATCGAGTGAGATTTATAATGTTTATAAACATTAGGGTGCTGATAATATAAAGGAAAAGAGAACGAAAAGAAGCCGTGGTATGTTTTGTTATAAAGAGGCCTAACAGACCACTCTAAAGGTTGTCATGGAAACACATACACATACCTCGCAGGACAAACCCTTGTATTCTAATGGACATGCGCACTGCTCAACCGAAGTAACACGAGACTGATTCGTTACGTCATTAATTGCAATGTCCATGGAAACTTCACGAAGACTGCAACGAAAATTAAGGGAAAACAAACGTAGACAGAACGAATAAATGACTGAATAAATAAATGAATGACTCGTCTGTTCCTCAAGTACAAGCTATAGATCTTACGTTGTTTGTAACATCCGGGTATTGTAGGAGGCCCTGATCATAAGAGCATCGACCTGATGCAGTGCCATGATAAATTGGTCACGTGATATCTCTTGACCACTGCTGTCAGTCCAAGAGGGCTGAAAGAAAAAATAAGATTCTTGTAATTTTTTCATTTAATTATAATCCAAAGTCATTTATAAGATAAAGCAAGTTTACATGGATTGCGACTAAAAATTACGTAATAGTAAATAATCATATAAAGAACTAAAGAAACAAATAAGAACAGAAGGTGGGGAACAAACCTCGTAAAGCTTCACTTGGTAAGCGTTTTCTTCATTACTCTCTGTAGAAGTTTCTTTAAAGTGATAAAGTGTGATGTCTTTTCCCTAAAACGTGTTACAATGCAAAATATGATGTCTTTACTGGCAAGTATTGTAAATAATCTATTTGTTATCTCTCGTTCTTTGTAATTGCGAGCTACAAGGTCTAAGGAGAAAGTATCTTTGGTTTCCTACAGATCCTGAAAGTAGCGTTACCTTCAACAATATGACGATAGTGACAGCCTCAACCGTATTTGGGTTATATATGTATGTGCGCCCGCAAAGGGTATGGCTTTTTAGCCGTTTTGGTCATAAACATGGTAGAGAAAATCGCAGATTTTGGTCATAAAGAGGGTAAGCGGCCGCATATCCTCACCCAATTTTTTTTGGAACTACCCCCTGGGATCTAGGAACAAAATATGCATTAAACTCTATGCTCGTTTGAAAGACACATAGAGTCAAATATGCAAGAGAAATTTATCAAAAGCAACACTGATTAGCCATTCCAAAGGAAGATAGTTTAACGGTTAATTAGTTTCAGTTTGAGTGAAAACTTCTATTCGCATTTCTTTTCCCAAATGCGTAAATATTTTGTTAAGTTCTAACTAACCACACTTCTGGATATTGAACAGATTACCTTATTACTGCATGTGTGCTAGTGGTTATTTTGTAACTTGTTTTACTCTTTAATACTTACAACCAAGATGATATCTGGCGCGGATATTGGCTGCCCATCAGAGGCAGCGACAAACGAAATCACGTGGCTCAGAATACCACCATATGACGTCACCTAGCAAAAAAAAAAGTATTAAGAAAACCAATTTGACAGAGATGATCGTATTTTTCAATAAAAACTGTTTAAAATGTCGTTGTAAACCCACCTTGTTTCCAGCGTATTCTTGTGGCAACTTCCAGTATAAGATCTTGTTCTGAACGCCCTCCACCACAAATGACTGAAACGTCAGGTCTTTGGTCAGCGGATTAACGAAGAGATCCGAAGAATTGACTGGGCTGAGATCTAATGTGACAAGTGTGAAATTCAACAGCTCATTGACAGAGAAGGTAGATCGAATCTGACAAAGAATAAAAAAATAGACAACCAACTTGAAACTACTTCACACTGGGTAGAACCGCTACTCAAGACTGGCTCTAAATTAAGAAAACCAACAAAAAAGATAGCTGTTGGTTGTTTCCATGTATAAAGTAGCAAGCACACTGAACAACATGCGGAAACCGACTAGGAGTACTTGATAATGGAAAGCCATGTTATGCGAGGAATACGTAGAAATCAAAGATTCAGAGGTCTTACTCGTGAGCTACAGACAAAGGGACGCAGATTGTGTGGGCAGGTAGATACTGGCAGACGTTAATATTTCACGTATCTCATTGAAATTACATTCGTCTTTCATGGGAAGTCTAAAACGGCAAAAATCAGTAAAACACTTAAAGATGGTAATAAGAGATTCATGAATTGGCCATGTTTCTCTGCCGATTTGTAATAGGTGTAATTTTAATTACACCTATATTTAAAAATATATTTTGCTCATATTTAAAAATATGTGCAAAATTTAAAAGGCCACTGCAAGCTTTCCTTCAATTTTAAATCAGTGAAATTCGAGAAAGCAAACATTTCTTTTGGTAGAGCGGTTTTCAATGAGTGGTGTCGTAAAATCAAAACCAAAGCAATCACTCTAGCCAATCACAAAGGACAGAGAGAGTACAGTGAACCAATCAAAACTCGTATTAATTACATGTAGCTGACGGGAAAACAAGTGCGACTGAGCGAGTCACGATTGGTCACGGATTTACTTCTGATTGGACGACAGAGTGGCGCGAGTTTTTTTAAACCAATATTTGCTAAGGGTGTTCAGTGCGTGGTAATCCAAAACCAAGTACTTTTCGACAGTCAAATGATGACAGCTCTATCTTAAGTAAATGTTCAGAAAATTACTTATGGCACAATACTTCATAAACTTCATAAACTATTGAAGGCGCATGTGCTCGTGTGCATTCGATCACGTTACAGTTTACCTGTGTTCTATTGAGCAGAGCACTCTGACAGCTGTCAGAAACTCCATTACAGAAACACGGTGTACAGCCCTGAGGGTTGTCAACTTGGAGATTGAAAAATCCTGGTTTGCATGAACCACAGCTCACACCACCAACATTGGTCTAAAACAAGGAAAGAAGATAATTGTAAACTTAATTTCACAATTTCAGTTATTGAACTCTGTGAACAAGAACAGTTCTGTAGTTTTCGGGTAGTAAGAGCGAAGCAAATGTTCTTCCCAATACTATAGAAAAATTCATTACCTGACGAGGGAATTCCGCGTTAAATTGCCCGCGAAAACCGATATCGCACGAATCGCGAGGCGATGAGTGCGATATCGGTTTTCAAGTGCAATTTAACGCGGAATTCACGAGTCAGGTAATGAATTTTCCTTGAATTGCATAATTGAATAAAATTGTAGAAAAAGACATTGTAGAAAAACTTTTTTTGCAGTTGTTGTGTTACAATTTGACGACAGTTGTTACGTAGATGCAAAACAATATCACTTAGCCTCGTTTTCAACTCGCAATTCCACGCTAAATACCTCGCTTCGTAAACCAATCAGAATGCAAGATTTTATTCAATTATGCGATTCTATTTTTAATCACCACGATATCAAAACGTTAGTACATCTCAGATGTGCATAAGAGTCGTATCAGTCTTATTGTTTTAGCTTACGTGGCAGGCTAAAGAGCAAATAACGGACGAAAAACTGCGCATTCTTCTTTAGCGAGCCCCCTGCGACTTACATCCGATAGTTTTTTTTTCAAATTCACTTCCCCTAGTTACTATAGTTACAGGCATCCGTCTTTCTAGAACTATAATAGGCGACAAAAGTAGATGAAACACTTTCAGAAAATGACGCTTTCCACATTTAAGTACTTACTCTATTTTATTTGCATCTAGCATTAACTATCTGATACCCCCGGCCTCCCAGTTCAATGTTGTATAGGCGCTGTGGTCTGTGCAGTCTAAGAAAAATCAACATTGTTTGGGAGGGACGGGGGGGGGGGGGGGGAGGGTGTGCAATGTTACAAGACGCTCGAAAATCGTACTGCCAAGTGTCTCGACACTTTGGTCGCCCATTGTAGCACCGTGAAGTAGTAATAACAAAATATATGACGACGACGACGAAGACAACAACAACAAATATACAACAACAACAACAACGCCAAAACAAAAAATGTAAGTCCTTTTCTTAACCTTGCACAAACATTTCTCTGCTCCGTTGTCGGGTTTAAGGTTCAGGCTGCCGCGGGAATCACATGTTGATAGCCCTGAAACTACTAAAAATGCAAGTGTCACAACGCACAAGGTGTATAGAAATCGGATTTTGCAATGTTAAAAAGACAGGATAACTGATTATGTTAAACGGTAAAAGCGCAAACTCGCAAGATACCTGCTAGTTCACATTTGGAATGGTGTATCATTGGATTTCCTGTGAAGTTCACTGCGCAGCTGTCAAAAAATATATAATAATATTATTATAAAATAACCAATGTAAAATAATCGTGACGTCAGAAAACATTAATCTATATGGCTACGAGGTTTGTGTGTTTTTTGAAACATTGTGAGTGCTTACCAATATGCACATTTTGGTTAAAAGTCAAATGGAACCGTGCGGAATTTGTGGACTTCTTCCACAAGTATTCCTCTTTTCCGTTTAGAGGGGAAAGTAGGAAATTTCCATCTCCCATCATTTGGAAACAATAACCTCTAAATCAGTATCTGCTTTTACATTTAACATGAAACGTAAACTGGTAAAGGATTTTATAGATTCTTAACTATTAGTGTAAATAATTTTGTTAGGATCCTTAAAGTAGATTTTTAATTGTCATCTTAGTCAGTTTATTGTTGTAATTATTTAAATTTAAGTTATTGTCTTTGAAAATCCTCTTAGTGGATAGTCAATAAAGTATGTATGTATGTGACCGAAAACCTAACTATAAATGATGAGCGCCAACTCTTTAAATTTTCGGAAAAACCGTTACCACTGTTATACTGTCATCCCAACTGGTTCATTTCGAAAAATGGTATTCATTGTGTATTTCTCACGTGTAATGTTCTATTGTATTTCTTCACATGCTGAACATCTGTATGGGTTATTGACCAAGTGTGAGGTCAAGATGGCTGGATATTGGCCGAGTTCTTTTTCTTGCGTGTTTATGGACCGAGACGGCATAAACACGCAAAAAAAACTCGGCCAATATCCAGCCATCTTGACCGAACAAGCTTGGTCAATAAAAGATTCATTATATGGCTTTTGGGGAAATTTTTCTTGCGGGACAAGGCGGGTAGTCCCGAGCGGGCAAGATGGCTCCATCTTGCCCGCTCGGGTAGCCAATCATAGCGCAGGATTTGATTCATCTTGCCCGCTCGCGGAGCTAGCCATATAATAAAAGCACTTACAGCTCACAGTTCCGTCCCGCATATCCTACAGGGCACGCGTCACATGTTGGAAGACCGTCATCGTCAAGAAAACACGTTGGACTAAATCTGGAAAGAAACACCTAAGATCTTACAAACAAGATTCTAGACACAATTTCTTCGCTCCATAGAAATGACAATTGTACGGTAGTCTACAATTGCGGAACTGAGTAGAAATTCTAGACAAGACCAGAGTTCGTTTATAATACGCTGGCGGAGTATTTGCTAGAGAATATGATGAGGAGAGCTAGATAAGATAAAATCAGAATTAGATAATAACGCTCGTATACAAACATACTGATTCGGCGGTATGGTCAGCGGACATGGACACGGTTGGCAGTCCGTTGGCGTTCCCTCCAAGGCGTTTCCAAAGTAACCTGATTGACACCTGTCACAATGTAAACCCTCGGTGTTGTGACGGCAGTCCTAATTAAAACAAACCAGTCAAGATATTGCAGAAAATTCATTTCTTTAAGGAGGATGAGAACACTGTCAATTTTTAACTATTACGAAATCACGCGGTCAGCGTTTCGATCAGAAACTTACGATAGCTTATAGCGAGTTGGAACTAAGAATTTCAACGTAATAAACCGCTTTCTAAATAAATAGCTATAAGGAAAATAGAGGATAACATAAAAGTTATTAGACAATTATACACCCCAGTTTTGAAGAATATCCGATTTGTGAATCTCGATTATACGCGGAATTCTTCGGCGGGCCATCGACCCTAGTTCTAATGAGTTGTATTCTTGAAAAAGCGACAGCAGTGAAAAGGACTACTTTCAAAACTAACTGAACTCACGAGACAAGTGCCATTCTCCTGGTCACAACTGTCGGAATGTTTATTACACGAGCACTCTATGCAACCAGATCCATCATTTGACCAAGTGTAGCCTGGGGAACAGTACTAACGAAAAAGAGAGAACAACGAAGGGATTTCAGTATAAAGCGAATAGCAAAAGTAAGTAAATGCTTCAACTAGGAGAGGATTACCTCGCAAGATAGTCCGCTGTAGCCCACAGGGCATTCACACTTTTCCACCAACAAGGCCTTTCCAAAGCCTACGTTGCGTGGGGATGCCACGTCAAGGGAAATGTCTTCAATGCTGTAAAAAGAGTAACTTCCTAGTCAGCTAGAAGGAGAGTTTCAATTGTTGTTAAATATGAAGAGCTCTTCATGTACCTTAATGAAATGTCACTGGGTCCATCACCATACGAGGCCTTTACATAGATGGCCTGGACTTCCGATAGCACACTCATGAAGGTGTCCCTAGAAGTTAACTCTCCGTCAGATGAATGCCATTTTGCCTGAATAACAAGATAAAAAAGAAGTTTGTTGTCTCCTGCCGCCATTTATCTAGAAGAGAGAGTGAACTAGGAAAGATGAAAAACAAGAACGGTTTTTATTATGTTGGGACGGCACTAGAAATACCACTTATCATGCACGGTACGTTTTAAGCATACCTCTGTGAAAGAGACCTCCATTGTTGTTTGATAACCCTTAGTGCTTGGCGGCTCTTCAGGATAAAATACTAAGATCCTCTCTTTTCCCTGACAAACATACATTGACTCTGATAAGTGATTGCAGGTTCTCAACGTCCGGTACTACTCGAAGTAATTCCTGTTTTCATTTGCCGGATATTGTCACCGTTAAGCTATGAACGTTTTTCTTATGACCTTCACGACTAATATGTCTTTGATCTGTGTGGCTCAGCTTTTGCCACGGCCTAAAGGGGCAATTCATGTTTCTTTTTGGTTTAGAGATAATCATAGTGTATCTCCTCTACCTTCGTAAATTCGATTATTTTGAAGATAGATAATGCATTTGTGATCAGTTTAAAGAATTATTCTTAAAGGACGAGCCTGTCTTCTTGACGATGCATATTGCAACTGAAAACAAGAACAAACCGTCTTACGCAAGTATCTCTATTATTTCTTTCTTGGACTGTTCGCAGTAATAGTGGTTGAATATATGCTTGCTATACTATGGAGGAAATTTTACAACCATTTTAGACAGCGCTCACTGCATGTAGCACGCGATTAATACTGTTTTATTAAGCTAGCAAACCAAGTTTTAAAACCAAATAGTTTTAATTAAGATGAGCTAAAGCAACCTCAATCTATCATAGGTGTTCGGTTAGGAGACTCTTCGCACTGCTCACCAACCATCTAAACGCCTCTCTAGAGGATAAGAAAACGTGTATTGTTACTAATTTTCTAGTGAAAGAAGAGAATCCATACCACCAATCGAACGGCCTCTGTGATCTGACCAGGTGTGGGAGATGGGGTTGCTGTGGTTTGAGTATCAGCCACCGTTGCCAGAGTTACATCTAAGAAAAGGAAATGGCACAGTAAAGATGGTGAACCTACAAGCGGTCTATTCTCGAGCTAGCCTATACATAAATATAAAGTGTACGAGAACTGTGGCTGGATATACACTTATTGCAACTGAAAATGATCGTGGGACTTGTGGAGAATTAAAGCAGTGAAGTAGTGTTATCCATAGCATTTTCTTTGATAGCCTTTCAATTTAGAATAACCGAAATAAATCCTCTCCCCAACTGCCATAATGCATGTTTCTCTACACAAACATTTGATAGCCTCGATGAAATAGAGCACAACGAATATTCCCATCTTCGAGGAATGTGCAGCGGGATCAATTCTTAGTGAGGAAGACGCTATTGGCTGAACAAAAATTCACGGCCGACAAGACACCGTATTGCAGCTGCCTCTGAAAGAGATTATGACCTCAAAGAAACATGATCACAACATTTGCTCTCAATCGACCTTGCAATATGTTTATCCGAGCTTAACCAAAAATCTAAAATCAAATCATTTGACAGGAATGCTTCTAGAATACCTTTACATTTTCACTTGGTAGATAGAGCAGGACATAAAAATGTCACCAGGCACGATCTGTAAGGATAAATCCTGGAACATAGTAAGTTTTCAACAAACCTGATGTAGTTGCTTCTAAAGTTGACTTTTTTCTCGACTTCGTCGAAGACACACTGGTGGTTGCCACGGGAGACGTATATGTCACTGTTGCCACTGTTTCAGAAAAAGGCTTTTCAGTACTGTAGGATAGAAAAGGCTCTGTAGTGGTTATTTCATCATCACCATCGGTCGATGTATCGGCCGTTGTTGTGTAGAACGTATCTGATTTTGTGGTTACTGCGACTGAAGTAGACTTGTCAGTGCTGTAGGCTGACGGACGCTCTGTAGTGGTTGTTTTATCATCTCCATCGGTCGATGAATCCGTTGTTGTGTATAACGTATCTGATTTTGTCGTTACTGCGACTGAAGTAGACTTGTCAGTGCTGTAGGCTGACGGACGCTCTGTAGTAGTTGTTTTATCATCACCGCGACCATCGGCCGATGCATCCGTTGTTGTGTACAACGCATCTGGTGTTGTTGTTACTGCGCCTGAAGCAGGCTTGTCAGTCCTGTAGGCTGACGGAGGCTCTGTAGTAGTTATATCGTCTTGATTATCGGTCGATGCATCTGTTTTTGTGTACGTGATTGGTATTGTTGTTACTGTTCTAGATAATGGTACGTTAGTACTGTAAGCTAAGGAGGGCTCAGCAGTGGTTGTTTCATCTTGACCGTCAGTGAGTACGTCCTTTGTTGTGTGAAATGTTCCTGGTATTGTTGTCTCTGTTGGAATAGTTGGTTTTTGCGTGCTGTGCGGTGGTAGAGGTTCAGTAGTAGATGTCTCATCTTGACCATCAGTCGACGAACTCACACGAGAAGATGTAGCTGGTATAGATGTCATTATCTCCGATGAAGCCCTTTTAGTACTGTAGGCTGAAGATGGCGCAGAGGTGGTCTTTTCATCTTGGTCATCGGTCGATGCTTCCATCGTCGTGTGAAACGTTTCTGGTATCGTTGTGAATGTTTCTGAAGTAAGCTTTTCGCTACTGTAGACTGAAGGATACTCAACAGTGGTTGTTTCATCTTGACCGTCAGTGAGTGCGTCCTTTGTTGTGTGAAATGTACCTGGTATTGTCGTCCAAGTTGGAGCAGTTGGCTTATCCGTGCTGTAGGCTGGTAGAGGCAAAGTAGTGGGCATTTTATCTCGACCGTCAGTGGACGAACTCATAGGAAAAGATGTAGCTGGTACTGATGTCACTATCTCCGAAGTAGCCCTTTCAATACTGTAGGCTGAGGATGGCGAAAGCGTGGTCTTTTCATCTTGATCATCGGTCGATGCTACCATTGTCGTGTAGAACGTATCTGGTATTGTTGTCACCGTTTCTGAAGTTAGCTTTTCACTACTGAACACTGAAGCATACTCAGTTGTGGTTGTGTCATCTTGACTGTCTGTGAATACATCCGTTGTTGTATGAAACGTATCTGGTATTGTAGTCCTCGTTGGCGTTTCAGTGCTGTGGGCCGAAAGAAGCTCAGTGGTAGTTATTTTATCTAGACCATCAGTCGATGCGTCTGTTGTTGTGAAAAGTGTGTCTGGCACTGTTGTCCCCGTGTCCGAAGTAGGCATGTCAGTCCTGTAGACTGAAGAGGGCAGAAAAGTGGTTGCTGTATCTTCATCATCGGTCGATATATCCGTTGTCGTGTAATATGTGTCTGGTATTGTTGTTACTGTGTCTGAAGCAGTTCTCTCAGGGCGTTGTGATGAAGACGGCTTGGTGCTTGTTGTTTCATCTTCACCATCGGTTGCTGAATCCGTTGTTGAGGGGAACGTTTCTGGTATTGTTGTTACTGGGTCAGAAGTAGGCTTGTCAGTGTTGTGGGCTGAAGAAGGCTCAGCAGTGGTTGTTTTATCCTCAGAATTGGCTGCTGTACTTCTTGTAGTGTACAACATATCTTTTATTGTAGTGACTGTTTCAGGAGGCCTTTCGGTAGTGTAGACTGAAGAAGACACGAAAGTGGTTGTGACATCACCATCGGTATCAGTTGTCACGTAATACGTATCTGGTATTGTTGTTACTACGTCTGAAGAAGGCTTCTCAGTGCTGTAGACAGACGAGGGCTCAGAAGCAGTTGTTTCATCTTGACCATCTATTGATTTAGCTGGTAATGTACTGTAAGCTGAAGTAGGCCGAAATGTGGTTGCCTCACCTTGGCTTTCTGTAAAAGTATCCGGTATTGGCTGGAACGTATCTGGCACTTGTACTGTTTTCGAAATAAAGCTGTCAGTAGAGTAGGCTATGTTTGTTTCATCTTGACCTTCAGTTGATTCATCCCATATCAAGGAAGATGTCTCAGGTATTGTTGTCATTGCTTCCGATGCAGGACTATACGTACTGTAAGCTGAAGAAGACACAAATCTGGTTGCTTCATCTTGGCCGTCAGTTAATGCGTCCGGCGCTGTAAATGATGCATCTGCCATCGTTGATGCTGTCTCTGAAGTAGGCCTGTCAGTACTTGAGCCTGAAGATAGCACGAAAATTGTTGTATCATCTTCACCATTGGTAAGTGCTCCCATAGCTGTCGTTGCAGCAGTTGTTGGGTGTTTTGGTTTGGCACCAGCTGTTCTCGGAACTCTCCCGGTATGTTTATTATTATGATCTATAACCAGTTCGATGTCTACGTCAGGGTTTGCAGTACTACCGATCTTTCCAGTTGTAAAAGTCGCGTTACCATCAATAGTCAGCCGCTGTGGTGTCCCAGAGAACACAGGGTGAATTCTAGTTGGAGGGCTCTTTGTAGAATTTTTAGAGGCATTAATCTGAAATGCACTTTCCTCAGACTCTACCTTAGATCCGAATCTTTCCTTGTTAACTTCAGTGGAAAAAGACGCGGAACTGGCGGCCACCTCAGTAACACGACTATCTGTGGATTGCTTATTGGGAGCAGAAGTCACTTCGTCCGAATCGCCCAAGGACGGATCATCAATTCCAGATGCATCAATGTCACTTGTGTCTTCGTCACGGATATCGTCAATGTTGTAATTAGCTACAAACCCTCTGCCGTTCAGTATTTCTCGTAAACTTCTAAGATATCTGGATGGATTCTTTGTAGAACGATCTGTTATCCTATTGCCACCGTGGTACTTGACCGTGTAGCGAAACTTTCCACCATAACTTGATAGCTTTGACAACAAAAAATAGCAAGCCCCTTCTATCAATAAATATCACCTAGTTACGCAAGTGATAATAGGCCATTTCCGAATTACCTTTAGCCTCTTTCTCAAAGCGAGTCTTGGTGCCCATCCTTTCATATGAAAATGAGATTTCATTCACATGGAAATGAGTTTAATTTGCATGTGAATGACAGGCATTTTCATATGAAAGGATGAGCACCAAGACTCGCTTTGAGAAAGAGGTTAAAGGTAATTCGGAAATGGCCTATTATATTAGCTTGACTGACTTGAGGTAACATACATCTAGATTATACGAGTTATAAAACGGCTGTTCCTCGCCAAAAATGATTGCTCTTGAAAAGCGCGTTCAATTTGAAACATTGACTTCAACGCATGAACTAAACATCATTACCTAGCACGTGTCAGGCAAAGTCCTAAAAAGAGACAAAACTGTGTGAATGTCCAAAATACC
This sequence comes from Micromussa lordhowensis, assembly GCA_964020085.1. NCBI lineage: Eukaryota > Metazoa > Cnidaria > Anthozoa > Scleractinia > Lobophylliidae > Micromussa > Micromussa lordhowensis. The sequence continues at coordinate 10,045,742 of OZ026598.1, read as the reverse complement.
TTGATTGTTGTTCTCAGCACAAACTACAGTGCTGGTGTGAAAAACAAATTGAAGATATCGAAGGAAAATACTTTTCTTAAACCACGGAGTGATAAAATAGAAATGAAATCTTCACTGACCTTGCTTCCTAAAAATTCCTTTGGCAGGGCCCAGTAATACTGGGTTCCTTTAGACATGTTGTGTGCCACGAGCACATTATTCAAGTGGTCAGCAGTGTAGGTAACACCAGACACATCAGATCCATTCATATCAACCAAATGCATGATGGGACGACTGCCCTCATTTTTGAGTTGTATTTCGAGCTGCAAAAAAAAGAGACAAAGAAGCTGTAACATGACAAATGAGTGAAGAAAATTGGTTTGAATAACAACATATAGGTAAAGAAAATCAAGGCACAAATTGCACCTGTCTCACATGAATTCTTGTAGACTATTTACAGTCCCCTATTTTTTCTTGCTTTTGTTGAGATCGTACGCATATCACAATGGCCGTACCGTAATCTTCGTTGCCGGCATACGGCGAGTGCAATATCTGTGGCACGTACCTCGATTGGTTCTCTCCTGCGATTGTACTAGCCATATGAAGAAAAGATGGTTGCCATTTGAAGTATGCATAAGATCCTGACGAACCCTTGAGAAAACATGGGACTGTAAATAGTCGTGAAGCTTTGCAGTGGCCTAGTAACCCGGTGAGCGAAGAAGTTAGGACGAACGAAGGGAAACTGACATCCCGTTACGAGATGTTCGCGCTCAGGCGGATTTATTATAACAAGCGTAAGTCAAATTTGACTTATGCTTGTTATACCCAAAGGTCATGGAAATAAAAGACCTGAATTCTGTCTTGTTCGGCGAGTAGAGTCAGACGTTACGGCAAAACAAAAGATATTATCGTTAATGATAGATATCATTAAGTACTACTTACAAGTAGTACTAATGACCATTTAATGTTAAGACGGAGAGCTAAGCGGGAATAAGGACTGTCTAGACGAACTTAAGAAAATAAGACTCGACTTAACGACAATAAAAGGATTCTTACCACGATTTCGATCACAAGAGTTCAGATGACAAATTGTACTCTACCTACCCTATCTCGGTACAAGTTTGCACTGCTGCAATTTTGTGAGCGTCCCATACAAAAGCACGACACACAGCCTCCTTGAACTGCAGAGGGTTGCTCGTCTGAGCTACAAAAGCCATCTGGGTAGTTATAAGAATTATCATTAAAATATAATTAGAGAAACAAACCTATTGCGCAGGGTTACACTGTGGTCAAGTTTTATTTTATGCGTTTCTCTGATTGAGATGGTCGGCAGCAAACTCACGTACTTAGTAAACGGTTTTTACTCTTCTTTCGTTAAGCAATAAATAATTTGACCTTCCGTACGGGCGCAGTGATCGCACTTTCTTGTGGTACTGAAAAGAAATTCTTTAACTCAGTTGCTCTTGTTAACAAACATATTCCAGGTTCAGGAAGTCAGAAACTGGCATTAGTCTGTCCGTGATCAATGAAAAATGAGTAGACAGTTAAATTAAAACACCGTGCAGCAGTCAGTCTCTTGACCGCATTCAATGTCATCCCTTGAGAGATTTTTATTGAGAAAATTCGAATCTTCCTCTCTCTTTCATATAACGGTTTTTCCTATGTACAACCACGTTCAGAAGTGTTGTGTTGTGACTTTGTCGTAAGCCTGTAGGTCAGTATAAGCAGCATAGTTACCTGGTCTTACGGGTGCACATTGACTATCAATACGACACATCTGGTGGAGTCTTTGAATAACCATCTCTGGAAGGGCACAGTAGTAAATGTAAAACTCGTCAATGTATCCTGAAAATTTGAACCCCAACGCCTCGTTGAATGAGTATTTGCCAATGGAAGTAAACTCACTCCACGCTATCTCCAGAGGTTCACCATTTGACTCGCTTTGCAATATTTCTTGTCCATTAACAAACACTGAGGCTCGGTTTCTGCGTGCGTCATATTGCGCCACAATATGTGTCCACACGTGGGGTGCTACAACTGGTGTTGGGCTTAACAGTGCAAACGTCGCTCGTGACGGACTCGTTTCAAAGTATAACCACGTCACATGACCTTGAGCAATCTCAAATCGAAGTTCACCAGTTTGTCCTTTTATGAGAAGAATCGGTTGAATGCTAGAGATGGTTTGCAAGTTAACCCAAACGGAAATGGTGATTGCATCAGTTACCTTTGCATATTTTGCACTCTTAAATTGCACGACTTCAACGTCTAAGTTTGCGAAGTTGTTGCACGGCGCGTCGGCAATGTTGACTAGACGGGACTGGGCACGACGTATGTCATGGTTGTCGTCCACTAAGTCAACAGTTGCATTGTCAAATCCAAGATGCAATTCGGGCGTGCAACAACCTGTCAAAGTAGAAAAACCTTTATGAAAAGAAACTGATTGATGGATAAATAAAGGAAAGGAAATACAAGTTAGACTTTCCGTTCCTGCCGTGTGTTTGGACGGTAATTCGGAGTGGGGCGTACTTCCCAACGTTTTTTGTGGGGGTATGTGTTAGGTTCAACCGAGGTGTCGATAGCGTGTCGATTGAGTATCGATCGAGATGTCGATGGAGGGGATCGATCGACACTCGAGCGCGGATGCCGTTAGTGCACATGATCCCCATTTTCTATAGCCTGCGTCGCAGACGCAACCTACCGTGGGTTTTTAACGGAGAAATTTCCGTCTGCGACGCAGGCTACGTTTTCTACTGTGATTACTATCCATAGACCATAGCTACAATTGCACCTGATTTTATGGAACATGCTCTGACCAATTTAATGATAACAACAATGTAATCGGTCGAGACGTTTTGTTTACTTGCCACTTAACGTTTTCGTTCATTTCCACTCATTGATACGATTTTTGTTTGGGGTACCGGAAAGGCCAAGGCGGGTAGGCAGGCCTGGCGGGTAACCTAACATGACTTGAGATCAAGTAAGTGATCAATCAAAGAATATTCGCGCGAGCTCTTTTCCACAGCTTTCCACGTGTATACAAGAAAAGGTGAAAAGTTGGATTGTTTTCCAAATATACGCTTAGAAATTTTATTATTAAGAACTCGCTTGCCCTGAATAATAGCTCATGATGTTAATGTCCCGCTAAGATTTGCCGCGTTGGTCGCAATGAGAACATGCTGAGGTCAACAATCCTTCGTCGCTTCGCGAATCTGTTCCGCACTAAAGCGAGGGAAGGTCGTATCTTTATCACTCTTTAAGGATCAATCAACTTTTAATTTCAGTTTCAAATGAGGTGTGATCTCACAGGAAATTTTGAAGGAATATCAAAAGGCGTTTCTGGAGTTTATCAATTTTGTGAAGATAAAAGTGTAACATAACACATTTTAAACTCTCGAGATTCATGCTGTCAACATACAACACGCCACAAACCTGGTGGTCTACTGGTTGCCGGAGGATTCTCATCTCTGATAGCTGACTCATAATCAATACCTCTGTCATAAACGTCTTTGCTTTCCCCGGGCGAATTCCGCTTGTCAGATAAGCTATCTGGGAACTAGATAAGGAAAAATTGAGACATTTAAAAATGTGGAGAATGTTTACAAACCTTGTTACCCAAGACGAAAGCCTCCATAACATTCTGTCTAAGCCGATGCCTGGCTTAGTAAGAGCTGTGTTTCTAAGCCGGCCGTGAAAGAAATCGCAAGATTGGTTTGAAAGTCAAAAGCTTTATGACAATCAGGTTGTTCGGAACGTCCATATTATTCTGATGATTTTATCATTGACATAGTTTTGATAAGACCTCCTTTGGGTGCCAAATCGTTTTCTCCGTGAAAAGGCTCAATAAATAAATCATCAAAGGAATGTATTTGATCTTGGGCCTGTGAAAACAAGACAGCTATAGGTTGACGGTCTAAATAATATCTTGAACTTCAAAAATTGTCTGAAAATCCACGAAAGGTCTGAAAACCATCAAAAATGGACTCCATACCTTCAGTTATGTTGATAAGGGTCTTTGTTTTCAATACATCCGATTCGATTGAAATATTTCAAAATGTTTATTTATTTACTTCTCATGAATAGAATTGTAAGCATGCAGATAAGCAATATACCTGCACATTTCAATCTTCAATAAACGTTCTGCGACTAAACTTGAAATAGTGTTTCTAGAATACCCCGTATATGCGTGATGTGCTCCGGGTCCCGGGGCTCAGGAATATATTTTCAGATTTCGGTCTGTTCAAGCTAGAGGAATATAAAAGTCTAGCTAGACCCAGAGGCGTATTTTGTATTGTAGGCCGAAACAGAGCGAAGTTAAAATAATGCTCTGGAGATGCGTAAATTACATTATTTTTGGGAATCATGCTGCGAAATTCAAACGTAGGCTTTCCGTACCCAGAGGCTGGGTCAAGAACTTTTTAATTTTTTGTATCAACGAAAATTTCACGCACATTTCCAACTAAAAAAAAGGCTCACCTGTAACGATCGGCTGACAGTAAACTGGAGGAGGATCAGGAAACCAAACGCGCATGGTAATCTTTTGGAATATCGCGACCACATCGCGCCTTGGAGCAGAGTTTACCCCCTGACTTGCCACTCGGCATGCAGAGGTTACAGAAGAAACTGTATACTTGGGTCTTTGCAGCAAACAGATACCAGCTTAAACAGATACCAGCTTAATTATCTCGATAGCCTTATCTCCAACCTTGTAAGTGCAAAGAGCATAGCAAGCCCATCTTTAGCTGGCGGAAGTTGGATAATTGCGTTGAGAGGTTTACACATCGCGACACCTAAGAACGGACTGTGATTGGTCGAGATGCATGTACGCAACGCGACAGATGTAACACACGAATAACATACTTTTCGCTATTTACCGCGAAAAGCTATAATAAAAGGACAAATGAGCGTTTATTAGAATTACCTGCGTGGGGATGTAAAAGGTATTAGATTAAGTCTTCGTTGGACCAAGGAGACCCAAGTGGTCCATTCTGCATGAAGTGACTGGGATTCCCGGCGAGGAACATTTCTACTCCCTCCTGGATGGGACACTAGTCTATCGCAACTCCCATAAAAACTAGAGCTTTTTTAGTCATGAATTCCTCTCGTGAAAACTTCTTTTATCGACTAGTCAAACGTCCACGCTTATCTACACGAACAGTTTCTGTAACATTACGTGAGCAACAAATCGTTTCCTATCAATTTCAAGTGTATGCGTGTTTGATGCTGTCACCTGTCAAGGTTGCGTGTGGTGATAACACAACACAGATACCGCGTCCCATTCCTTCCACAATAGCAGTCTCCCATCTCTCAGGGGTGTAGCCCAGTATTAGGTCCAATACTAAGTATTCTTTCAACTATCCTTCCTTTCTCTTTTTTTTATGGGGTTAACTCCATTGATATGAGTTCTTTTGTTTTCGCTTTTGACGAGAGTTAATTGACTTAATTGTGACAGATTTAACGGGATTTCATTGCTGTGAAAGTGAGAACATTCTTTGTACCTTGACTTTTAAGAGAGTAGATCCATGCTCCCTTTCCGCTAGAAAAAAATGTATGTCAGTGAGAACTTACTGATTACAAACAGGCTCCATGATTTTGACCGCTCTTCTCTCGTGTTTAAGAGAACACTAATCTATTTTTCGGTGTTAGCCGGAGTGTAAGGTATGTAGTAAAAAGAGTGTAAAACCTGTCATTCAGTGAAACGGATACATGTAACCGCGATTTAATGAGTGTCACCAGCAGGAAGAGCTTAAGGACTTCTTTCGTGTGACGGGACATTGCGGTCGCAATAAATCTCATGTCGGGTTACGTGGAAAACGGGGAGTGCGGAGTGAAGAAAACGCGGAGTGTAGAAAACGCGGAGTGTAGAAAATGAGGAATGTTGAAAATGAGGAATGTTGAAAATGAGGAGTGTGGAAAATGAGGAAGGAAGGAAGAAAATATAAACGACTTGTATGGATAATGTATCCCACCCTGTGTCAGGCAAGCGTTCCTTCCCATGGAACGCACGCAGCTGGGTCCATTATACCCAGCTGTGTATAATACACCAGGATTTCTTATAAATGGACCAGGTTTTCATCATTTCAAGCTCACAAGCAAGATGCTCCATCCCAGGCTGCACACCCTCAACGGTCAATGTTTTCCATTCCATCATCGGTAGCAGCACGAGCATGCCACTCCAGATTGTCCACGCATTTGTATTACCTTGTGGCCTTGTCCAAAAATGCGAGGGAGTGCTAATTTCGTGAGCCACCACACAACATCGTGGTCAAGCACCTCACCGTCGGGTGGTACGTAGGGACAACAACACAGGGGCGTTGTTGTACAGCACAGACTTTTCAAATGCTTATTACCACCCCAACCCTTTGCAAATAATGCGGAAAAACCCTGCTTTCGACGGACGTGCGTATATCGACCTCAGCACTTACCGCTCGCTTGTGACAGCCAGAAGGAAATGTTGAAAGGACGTGGACTGATTGTCAACATCGTTAATTCACAATAACGCTACGTGCAATGATTTTTTGTTTACTTATTCGTTACCTTTCTTTATAGCTACAAAAATAATGTACGATCTAGCAGCGAAAATGCAATGATCCATCGCTTTTTTCAAAGAACATGGACTGATCGTTCATGGCTGCGGTCGCACTAAGAGAGTTCATTGGGTTCATTTGTTATTAAAATTCCCAGAGAACTTCACTTAGTTAAAAGTTGGCTATGGTGAAACAACGGGGTTATTTGAGTTATTTGAGCTATTTGAGCCACCTCGCTGAAATAGGTTATGAAGTGGGTGAACTCAATTGACGTCATGAGGCAAACCAACAAAATTACAGACTCTGGCCGAGGACTACAGTCTTCATGATTTTCTTGATTTTTTTTTTTTTTTGTTTTCATTTCCTTTCTCTGCACTGACGGCTAATGTAGTCCCTCTGCCTTCTAAGGCAGTTCTTTCAAACAAGATGTTGATTTTGCGTGAACGTCAGAGTGTTCACCCATCGGCATCGCATGAATCCTCCTCTATCCGAGAAATCAGCGATGGCTTGAGGAAATCACCAAGGATCTGCCATGCATGACTTATATTTAACAATTAACAATTATTCCACAAGCGCGCGTTGGATATGAGATCGTAGATAGCCGACAAGGCGCATAGCGCCCAGTTGGCTATAATCATCTCATATCCAACAAGGGCGAGTGGAATAATTGTTTTATTAAAAACACCCCGAAAAAAAAGAAAACTAAACATAAAAAA
>OZ026598.1:9983523-10033523 GCA_964020085.1 Micromussa lordhowensis | reverse complement strand
CAGTTAAAATAAAGTAAAACGTTGAGTTAAACGGTACGGCAGCTTTATTGAGTCGTGTCAACACTCTCAGTCGATATACTACTGGAGTACAGGCTAAGAAGGTATTTGTGTACGACCGACTAATACACATAATGCAGCTTACAGTCATCCAGAAAACGATTCCGGATCAGGTGCATACACAGGAAAAACTTCTTGCAGTTAAGTGAAAGGATTAGTCTCTTTAGAGGACCACTAAAGAGGAAGGAAATTATTAGCTATAGATTATCATAGTCTATGAGTTCTAAATTTACCTTTCTTGTCATCGCTGTGTACCACATCGGAGATTTCAAACAGTTTTATTGGAAGCGGCATCTTTTTGTTACAACTAACAGTCTTCAGAAGACCGGGAATCAGTGTTGTCCTGGCAACCTATAACACAAAATCACTATGGTTACTGACGACACTTTCTTCAAATAAACCATGATTACACTGAATAGTCTAGAGAAGAGATGCAATTGGCAAATAATCCTTCAAGTTACAGAGGGCTTCCGATTCTCATAACTAGATAAGAAATATTCCACACACGCCATTGTCACATGAACGTCTTGTTACTTAGCAACAGTCCTAACGAAACCTGAGGGCTTACTTAATCCATGCGGGCGGGTTCTTGGCTCTCGACCCACAACAGAAGGTGAGAAGGATTTGCTAACATCTGCAGTAAATATTTTCAGTCGGCAATAATACATAAAACTCCTCTCCTTGATAATCTTTCTTCATTCCTTTTATCAAAATTTAATGAGTAGACCGTATATTTCAAAATGACCAGTTTGCTTATTCTCATAACACATATACCTAGGTGTGGCTAAGCAATGATATTATAAGGAGAATTTAGATGCTGAGAAACGTGGAGGTTTTACTTGCTTTCAAAGCTGTTTATTGTCTAAGTTATGAGAAGAGTGCCTTACTTGGAATTCCAGTGTTTTAGGATTTGCTATGTGCACAGCTTTGGATGACGATAAAGGCTTCTTGAGTTTCTCCGACACATCATCCCTTGAACACTGTAAAAAAAAGAAAACTTAAGGCACAGATGACTGGCAATGCAATATATTTCTCAGAATGCAATTGGCGAGCTACAAACCACATCTTTAGGAACTTTATTTAAGTTGTTACTATAGCGGCTACTTCTGTAGATCGCAGGTTTTGTACATAGCAAAGCCATAATTCCAACGTGCAGATACATTTAATGCATTGCGCAAGGAAAGTGGTCGCTGAAAGAGGAAAGCCTAAATGTAGTTCTAAAAGATAATTTGAATACATAGCAACTAGCTCCCCAATAAAATGTAACGAAACAAACACCTACAGTAGGGACGAAATACAACTACAAATTACACTCAGAAACTGTGCAAATTTTAACCTCAATCAAAAATAAAAGAATATGTTTTACATTCTACGAAGAAATAATCTTTTTTTGTCTTCAAGTGGTGACACAGAGGTGACAAGTGTGAATGAAATCACTTTACAAACATAGGTCTTGTTCATTTTGCTGTCAAGCAAAAATTGAATTTCGAAACTAAACGATTCTAATAACAAAACCCACAAATAATTATTAGGTTTTGTTTGCACATGGCAGATCATCCTGAAGATCTTTAATTGCTACATGTAAAAATTTCTCACCAAAGCGAAAGTAAGGACCTCAGTGAATCCAGCCTGGGCTATTTCTTGTCTCAGCAGATCGCAAAGTGTATTTAGCTTGAACTGCAAAACAAAGGTTTGATCAACCAATTTCCCTTCAAACTTACCTCAGTTGGGATAATGTGGTTTCCTAGCGAACAGTAACAGCAATAGAAATAGTAAAAAAATAAAGCGAGGGGCTAACTAATACCCTTGCTTATCATCAACTGTTACTATCCTCAAAAACCAACATTTCCAAATTCTAATTCGATCTTGGATGTCCTGCAATGCACGGGCATTTCTGAACGAGTTCTTCTGAAATCCTTGGTCAGTTCCGTGGGTAAACAAATTACATATTTACATTTTTTTACATATAAGGACCAGGCGAGTCCCATCGGGAAGAATTGGTGTGCCCTGGAAAATTGACAACAACGAAATAAAAGAAACAAACAAAGAAGTTCCAGGAAGATAATATATCAAATAATTGAGCCACTACGCACGCTCTCATTGGTCGATAGGTGTGTTTAGATGAGAGTATGTAAACACGGTTGTGACGTTTTAGATTTGCGCCTATTTTTTAGAATTATTTTATAAAAGCAATAGAGCACTTTTAGGGAGAATTCTCTAAAGTTATTCATTCTTGAATTCTCCCAACCCTCCTCGTGTTTAAATGAGACTACAGAATATAAATACGGAAAAAAGTGCTCAATTGCTTAAATAGTTAGGCTCGATGTACCAGCTGTTGTTTTGGAAAAGAGCCCGCGCTGCTCCCCTGAACTCTCTTCTCAGGGAGGAAGGTAGATTGGTCTTAAGAGAGCAAAAAAAAATAGAGCCTACATGTATATAATAGTCAGGTGAAACAAATGCTGTCTAGAGGGTAAACTATTAAGATGAATGAGATCTCACCTGATTTCCAATAGCATTGGTTGGAGGTATCCTCTTCACAATGTTGTTAAATCCATGAGAAATGGCCACATCCTCAATAATATCACACTCATGGATAATGTTTGTAAAATGTCAAGGAATATTCTTCAAAGTAAACTTTAATCTGTCCATACATGAATGATTAACAAATTGCTTACTATCATTATAATAACAAACTTTCCTTGAATCCCACAGCAAATGAGAACGAAACGAGAAGTCACGCTGCTTCACAGATGGATTTGTCAACTTTAAGTCACAGTACTACAGATATGTCACTTTGAAGATCGATTATCTTGATTTTTTTTTGTCTGCTCCAAACACGTCATTAGAATTAATAGCTGATCAGCTTTATTTTTTAGATTGATTGACTGTTTCCGTATTTCCTAATTATGGATCCAAATGACCTCAGTATGGCCTCTGACATTTTAGATGTACTATAGTTCTTAAAAAATGCACTACAAAGTTGAAACTGCATTTTAAAACCCCTTTTTGTCCGAAAACATGGCTTACACTACTCATTGCGTGACCCACTTCGTGAAACTCCCCCAGTAAAAAATGTTATGTGTGACCAGTCTTCCCCTATGTGAATCGCCTTATTGTGACCCGTTTGTGAAGCAACATCATCTCTGTTATTAAAACTAAGTGAAAAATATCAAACAAGATTTGCCTTTTGTTTATATTCTGTATCTGGGCCCTTTCTTCCTGTCCAAGACAAGTTTATCTTACTTTCTGATCTACCCAGCATTTCTTTCTTGATTTCTGCCAAGCACAATCCACTAAAATTGTATTAAAATTTACATCGTCTATTCAAAGTTTACGGCTAACAGGTCTTACTGAAAATGAAATTCTACTCTCTTGGCCAGGGCTGTTTGCCCATGAGCTCTCGTGGTAGGTATCTTTTCAACCTACCCTACACCCATCCATTCCATCCTTACCCACCCCTCTCTGTTCAAGTCAACCATCCATCATAAGCTACATCAAGATGGCTGGGGAGATGACCCATATTGAGTTGATAAGTAGAAGTAACCATGAAAGCCATTCCTAGGAAAGAAGTTGCCATCTTGGAGAACGAGGTGGACCTCAGCTGCTAGCAACCAGGGCCTGTCTAAAATTGATCAAATTTTGTCCTTGAATGTCATAGCCCAGTAAGTTTCTTGCTGACAATATTATAACAAGAATCAGGAAAGTTTTGAGGAATACTTAACAGTGCACGAAAATATCAGAAGTGTAGCAGCTCTCTAAGCTTGTAATTCTATTTGTCATCATAGTGTACCAGCTGTTATTGTTTTGGGTCCAGGAAAAGAGTTTATCTTATTTGTTCAATTGTTCTCTCGAGGGGTATCGAGCCACTCATGTGAGACCTTGCGAGAGCTGCTAGCTGACCTGAAAATATCCCTTTAAGAGGTTATTGATGGTGGAGATAATTGATGAGTTGCTGCACAGTATTAAATTCTGTTCAGAAAAAGTTGCTGGAATAAAACTTGCGAAGGTTTCAAAGGATATCAGCTCTTGTTGGAGGAATTTCCACTTTGACGTTTTTTCCACCATCAATGACTTCACTTTGGAGGCACATTCGAGTCAACAAATCAGCCACTCGCTCGGGAGATTCTCTGTCATTGAAGAACAAGAATTCATTAACATACAGTAAATCTTGGATGCAAATTTCTCAAAGCTGGCCAACTTTTTTAATCATTTAAAGAAATAGAATTCCTTACTGGATTCCAATCTTCTTGTTTATTTGCTCCACACTGACCACTTCATGCCGATACATTAGCTCCTTTTGAGAAAACAAGGAACAAAGACAATGCATAGAATCTGTAAGACCAATCTTAACAGTGCAGCTACACCTGTAAACTCAATTACATGCACTGTATGTTTTGTTAATGCACTAGGTACAAAGAAGTGCTGTCCCAAGTCATGTACCCTGATATTCCAAGAAATGTTTTCGGACTTTCTTGAAGGCAGATGATAATGATAGTGATACATGATGAAGCCACTGGGAAAGGCCTACCATTGATTAGCATAAAATGATTCAAACTTGGAAAATCTACTGTAATATCATATGCACCTTGATTTAAAAAGACACTGTTTCAACCTAATAAAGTTGAGGTTATTGAGATGGACCTTGAGATCTTTGCCTACTCATATATGTACATTGTGTAAACTTTATTTCATGATTTGTAATTAAATGAACATGAAACATGTCCATGTAACATACTGGATAAACAAGAACTGAACCATCTGGCTGTTCTACTTCAACTGACTCCACCCTAGAAAAAAAGGTTTACATGTTACATGTTGATAAATAAATAACATTTAGAGAGGAGGCCATATCAGCCTTAGCTGGGTTTCATTCAGGTACATGCAATTTGGAATTTGGAGGTGTCGGTTTTAGTGGAGGAGGAAAGCTGAAAGCCTCAGAGAAAACCCCTCTGAGCAAGGTGAGAACCAACACAAACGCAACCCCCATATGGCACCAGGCCAGAATCAATCCCAGGCCACACTGACGGGAGGCAAATACTCTCACCACTGCACCATCCCTGCTCCCCAAGTATTAGATACAGTGTACATGCATGTATGATTCCCTTAGATGAGTGACTTCTTTTCCAGGCTTGAAAAGGTACACCATCAATTCACCCTCTATACTTTATTGTAAACTTCTTTGTTGTTTAAGAAAATCACTACTTACACAAATGGCTCAGCACAATAGACACTGAACATTGTCACCAGAGTGTCAAGGACAATTTTGGCCTGACAAAAAAATAACAATTAAAATGAATTACTTGATCAAATTAAGAGATTTTTTCTCCTGGATAGATGCCAGTCAACTGGATGTTAGCCCCGCCCTACTCCCACCAAAAAAATCCAGAAACGTTGCCTATTTAACATATTTTTCAAAGGGTAATTTACAACATCTACAGTAAATGGCACACAAACATTACTGCAAAACCACAACAGTGTACATGTAGATGTAAATTGTACAATTCTCAAACACTTGAACTTGAAGTAACTTCCAGCAATTCATAATTCCTTAAACATAACTACTAACAGTAAACATATTTATGCAACTACATACCTTGTGCAAATCAGTAGCTGTGCTTTCTATGAAGACATTTTTTGTGCTTAGAGTTATTTTGGAATGGTCACCTACAAGCAAAAGTTCACAGTTTAATACAGAATACTGAAATAATTTGTTGATGAGCAATATTTAATTTGTTCCTAACTTTTTGCACTAATGCTTATAATAAAAGGGCCTTTAGGATGCTGTTAGCAAATCAGATTGTGAGTGATTATTATTTTATAAAGTAGAAGTTTTGGTAATACATGTACTTTCAAAATGAGTTTTCTATTGAAAGTGATTCAATCAATTGTGACAGTGCATTGTATCACTGTCTGGGACAGGGTAAGTCCTGAAACACAACTAGATTGGCATTTCAAAAACCCTGGCCAGTTGGTATTTTCAAAGACATGAGTACTATGTCAATCTAGGGATGTAAGATCATCAGACCCCAAAAAACAGTCTTTTCAGGACTACCTTAACCTTTAACCATCACAAAAGATGAACTACGAAAATTGCTGGGTTTAACGCATGTGGCATATTTTTATTCAAACCATAGTACAGTTGAGACTCTTTAATACTGACACTTAAGGGGCAGAGCTTGGTGTCAATATTATGGAGGTATGACGTGACCATACATAGAGTTGTCTGTATTATTGTATAGAAGTCCACAAGGAGCACCTCCACTGTCATACTACAATGTAGATGTCTGCTCTGACAATTTATAAGCATGGTACTCTAAAATATAATTTTGACGCCATGTCGAAATGTCTAGACGAAATGATAGACTTACCATTGATAATTGGAGGCATTGAAAGAACAACACCATTGGAATCAAAGATAACAGGATAAACTGGTTTGTCTCTAATGATTGGCAGGTACTGTTTTAAATGGCTTTCTCCCTTTGTGAAGAAAAAACAAACAAACAAAGTGAACAGATAATTGTTAAATCCTCCATTCTGTTTATTGATTGTCATACCATATAGGTCATCTTCATCTATTTTCTTGTCATATCTGCAAATATGATGTTAAATCAAGAAAAAATATCCTAGCTGAGGACTTCTTCAATTCTCATGGCTACTGGCTTTTCAAATATGTTTTGATGTGGCAAAGAGAAATAAAATTTGCATCAACCTTCAAGAGTTCTTCAAACTTCACAAACTGAGTAAATGCTCAGAATTGACAAAATAATTTAATCCACAGCCCTAGTAAATTCTACACGCCAGTAGCTGAAGGCAGGACTATGTAACCTACATCTGACATCACAGTTTACAACTTATATAAAGGAACAGTAAGCTTGCTTACTTTGTACACATCCATCAGTTCAACAGCTGTGTATTCTTTTGTCTGAAAGCGAAAAAGTTGACCTTATTGTCCAGAGTATCTTTGTTACAGATTATGACTATACTGATAATTTTATGAAGACAATGATTGATCATAATCTACCAAAATCATTCAAGTCTCACTTGATTAAGAGCTACAAATTTGATGTCCTGTGGGGGAAGAGCGTCAAACAAAAATGGCCCTTGAAGAGTGTCAAAATCATGGGTTCCTATGGCAACAAGACTCCTACGTCGGCAGAGGTTGTGATGTAGTTTATCTTGGAGATCAATGAAGCTGTTATAACTGTCCTGGAGAAAGAGATAGTTAAAGATATAAAGAACATTTAGTAAATGTTTAAGATTCTTACCATGTGAAGTAGTTTATTTTTAAAAGCCAAGTGAATAAACTTTACCTGAGTGAATGTAATATTTCTTAGAAGGGCAGCCACACAGTGAGGTCTGACAAGGGCAGTCTGATAAAAAAAACCCACAATTACACTACATTGCAAGGTGCATTGGACAGATACTGTGCAAGTCAGTGCCATTCAATTTAAATAGTAATTATGCCCAATACATGTCCTGTTACATTTACAAACATTAATATATAAATTGTACACATCATATATTGAAAATGTCCCACAAGGTGTTATGTACAACTGTTACATGAAGCTTATCGTCAATGAGAATAAAGTTCTTGTTTTCTCATTTCAGGTTTCTAATTTGAAGTGGCTCACAACAGTTTCCAGCATGTTTCAGCATTTCTACTGTCACTCTTTTTCAGTTAGGACTACAGTAATGGCATCAAACAAATGCCCAATCAATTGGGAATAAGTTAAGATTACTGTCTATCTTTAGAAAAGAAAATGTGATTCAGGTGAATGCATTTAGAGGTCGTGAAAAAACTGAGAATTCATTTCATTTCAATATTATTGGTATAGTTTGATAACTAGCTCTATTAGCTTTAATTTTATATAGGGGTTTGGTATCTACAGTTTAAACTGAACATGGCACATGGCTTGGACACAAGACAACTCTAAAGGCACATGTATGAAGTAACCTTAAATCATTTTCTCAACATCAAATTTACCACAGCAATGGCATTAGCTAATGAAAGCACCCTTACATTTCAGCTACAACGGCCTGTAACTAAAAAACAAA
Source organism: Micromussa lordhowensis (assembly GCA_964020085.1). Lineage (NCBI taxonomy): Eukaryota > Metazoa > Cnidaria > Anthozoa > Scleractinia > Lobophylliidae > Micromussa > Micromussa lordhowensis. The sequence continues at coordinate 10,025,411 of OZ026598.1, read as the reverse complement.
TCCAGTGAGCAGCAACTGTTATTATTAAATTGTAATCAGCAAGGCAAGATTCAACTTTTTGTCAAGTACAAAGTTAAAATTAAGGGTGCTTTTAACAGGCTATTCTGTTGCTGTGGTAACCTTTTTTATGTCACAGAAAAGTCCATAGCTTGTCCACTACTGATTGAGCATTTGTTTGACAACTACAAATTATAGCTACCACTGATCATCAAAGAAGAAAAACTGAAAAATTTGGTAAACTATTTCATGTATGAGCCACCTTGAGGACAAGCAATTTTTTATTGAACACACCCTGAGGGAATTAAAGGGGGTGCCACAAGAAAGGCAAAAAAGACAACATTATCACAGACATCAAAGTACCAAAAATGGCTAAAAAACAGAACTTTAACCAGTAGAATATTTACATTTTTTGAAATCTTTAATCTTTGCATTGGCCCATCAGGCTTAAGAGATTTGTATCTAGGAGTTTTCAGTCTGAAACAAAACAGGATAAATAAACAGGGATTAATTCACTGATGACAACAGCCATTGTTTATCATAAAGAGCAACATCATGGTTAAAACAGAGAACAGCAAGTTAAAGAGTCTAAAGAGTAAAAACACATTTTTGGGTAAGTTATTATGACAAGGATGTTCACCTTATCTTCTTTTTTTCAATGGGAAATCTGTTTTAATACACAAGCTTTTTGTCATGAACATCAGTCTTCATGGGTAAAATTCTTTTTGATTTTTTGTCAGCTCTTGCTTCAAAAATGTACTGATTATGAGACACCATTAAAAAAATCTACTTAAATTATGGTGCAACAATGACGTCCTATTTGAGACATGTACGGTAAACCTACTTTCCAAGAAAAACTTGAATTCCTCTTGAAATCCCTTCCAAACAGAGAAGGTCATACCTGTGTGAAGATGTAAATATAGTGAGCAGATTAATAAATTCTCAGACCAGTACATTAGACATATTTTTACATGTACATTGTACTTCTCAACTAATATGGATAATGGCAAACATTTTAGAACGATAAATTTCCGGATTTCAAGACAACAACAACAACAGGAAACTTAACTAAAGTTTCAGCATAAAGGGCAAGCATTAATTTGTAATGGTAATGCAATTAGAATTACATGTAATCCTCACAAACTGTTGTGCAACCCAAAAGGTAAGTTTTAAAGAAATTATTGTACTGCATCAAAACTAAAGGCTAGTGATTTATGACCTGATTCATCATTTATCCTTATGGCCCCCAGTTGAGCATAGGGTTGCTTTTAACCTGGTTAACAGATTGTTATTCCAAACTTCAGTATCACAACGTTTCCCTGGTTTTTCTAGATGACTCTCAGTTCTGAATTATGTCCGCCATGAAACATGTAGGTCAGGAGATTATCCATGCATGCAGACTTGATTTGTTGCAAAGTTAAGTATCATACAATATTGTAAAGAAATAAAGGACTTAAAGTGGCGGCCATGTTTGAATCTGATTGAATGATAAGTTTCTTGACATTTCCTAATGTCAAGAAAAAAGTGAAGTCTGCATATGAGCCAAGTGGCTCATTATGCCGGAGCTCATCCCGTTTTCAGTAGCATGAAGTGACTCCCCTCTGGATGGGATGCTACAGTGCAGCTCAGATATATCCGAACCAAAATATACGCGTAATTCGCGTCAGCCCAATACGCGTATACGCGTATGCATATACGCAGATACGCGTATACAGTACATACACGTACGCGTATGCCTCATTAGTATGTATGAGCTAACGTTTTGTTTCTTCTTTTCTTAACAGGTCATTGTTGTTTTCAATGGCTTGACAGCAGCGAGATAGAGTTTTCATTATTTTGAATACGCGTATACGCGTATTCAGTATACGCGCGTATGTCTTATTTTGCAATTGGGCACTCTGGGGCAATTCCATATGAGAATGTGAAAAATCCAGATTTTTACAAACTGGTTAGATTTAAAATCATACCCTGTACTATATTGCTGACAAGTTATAGTACATAGAAAAATAAGTTTCGGTTTGCTTGCGACAGCAACGCATTCAGGGGGGGATCTCCAAAGTACGTGTTTATTTTTTAATAATAAACAATAGGTGAGAGACAAATTTTTAACTTTCTTTATAAAACTTGGAAATGATTTGTGTCTACCAACAGTTATATCAGAAGAAATATCTCAAAGGACTTAATAAATAAAAAATATAAATTTAACCCCAACCTTTTTTAAAAAATAGTTATTAACAAAGTAAATTTTGTTACGGACGTTACGTAACGTCCGTAACGTTTACACAATCTTTCTCCATTCTTAAAAAAACTATTTAAAAGATTTCAAAGATATTTCTGCCACAAAGCTAAATATTCTTTAGAAACACTTTGGTAAAAAGCAGTCCCTGAAAAACTGCAATATTTTTCAAATAATGGTAACAAAACTTTGTTACGGACGTTACGTTACGGACGTTACAATTCTTGAAGCTAAGTTAAACATTTTAAAAAGTCTCAAGAACCCAAACATTACACTCAAAGACAATTTGTCTTTTATAACATTAACTTGTTGCATTTACATGTAACATCAGTAGAATTCTGGTTAAACAGTTATTTCTCTTGATAGTTTCTCAAACTTTCTTGTGTTTCCTTATAACTTTGAAAAGTTTTTCCACGGCAGGAAGCTCTGGAATTTCAAAAGGCCCACTGATAAATTGGGGAACAGTTACTGGATCAGAGAAAATGTTTGAAAAGTGGACTCTGTCCACGTCATCTCGTCTAGGCCAGTGGACTTCTGGTGTTTACTTGAAAGTGAAAGTCCATGTGACTTTGCAATCTTTTCTATTACAGCTTTTCGCTTCCTTGGGCTATTTGGAAGTAATGGTGAAACTTTGTGTACTGCTTTACCCAGTGCTTGTGGAGTTTTGTAAGCATATCTTACATGAGTGTCACCAGGATCTTGTACATGTGAGGCAGACAACTTTTTCTTAAGCCTGTGCAATCGCACTCTTTCCCTGCACTTCTTTCTTTCAAGTTCGGCTTTTCCTGGATCAACAGATTTCTTCCTACTTTCCCTTTTCCTAAGTTTGTCTTTTTCTTTATGTGCTTCATGCTTTTCTGCAGTTTCTTTGACTTTTTGTCTGTGATTTCGAACTCCTTCTGCCACAGTTAAAGGCATTTTTGCATATACATGTGAATTCTCAAATAAGCAGTGCTTTAGAGAAGGAATGAATTATACTCACTCACTATATGTCTGTGGGCTCAGATAGTTTGCAAAGAGCATGCTCAAAGCTGAGTACCTTATGTAAAATGCATGTAGTGTCCTTCATACTGTGTTGGGATATTTCATGGCTTTAACATAAAGTACCAACCAGTTTGATTTATAAAATGTTAAATACAAGCCTTTTTAAACTTATATGTCCAAAAAAAATGTGGCCAACAATACAAAAAAGCTCATTTATTGTGTGCATTTTATTATAATTCACACAGTGTAACGTCCGTAACATTGGCTGTAACGTCCGTAACGTTAAAGTTCACATAGCATTATATAATTACGAAAGCCGGTTTAAATGAAATGAAGCTTTTTGGTTCACACAACTACTATACTTCAAATATTTGGAGCAGTTCATGCAATAAGCCCCAATACTTCACAGGAATTTTTCATTAACACCAGTGCTCTGGCTTATGTGGTTGTTTTTTATGTAACGTCCGTAACGGTGTGTTTTTTGCCCTATTTTAAAATATAGGCCAGTCAAGTGGAAAACTTTTATAATTCAATTAATGCGTCAGTAGGCACAAACATGATCATCAATGTAAAATTAGACAATCCCTTCCTATCCTTTGCCTGTGCTAAATTAAAGTTTCAAAAAGGACTCTGAATGTAACGTCCGTAACGGTGGAATTGCCCTCTGACAGAAAATTAACTGACTGAATAGTAATTAAAAGGGAGATTACTTTGCCCTTATGCTTCAACAATCCCATCTTCATGGAGCAAACACAACCGAAAGATAATTTTTTTTCGACACAAGTAAACACGGACCAAGCAAGCAACTTGAAAATGCTTGCCCGAAACGAACAACTTTTCCTTGAAGAAAGTTAAAAATAACAAAATGTGAGCGGCGCAACGTAGAAACTTCGATAAACAATTATTTGGTTAAAGAAAGAGCAATTGAAAGAAGGATCTGTGTCAAATAGAACCAGAGATATCATTTTTTCGACAAGGTCTTCGGAACGCTTGATAAACATCTCGCAAAGTGACTTGTCGACGCCTGCCGAAACACAGAACTTTTCCTCGAAGTAAAAAAAAACCTAAACGTGAGCGGCGCACCATAGAAAATTATTTGGTTAAAGAAAGAGCACTTTACCATTTGAATGAACGATTTGTGTCAAATATAACTGGAGATATACAATGTAATTTTTTCGACGCTTTGGACAATAAACATCTCGCAAGAGACTTCCCGACGCGTGCCGAAACACAGAACTTTTCCTTGAAGTAAAAAATAACTAAACGTGAGCGGTGCACCATAGAAACTTTGATAATTCTTCGGTTAAAGAAAGAGCATAAATACCGTTTGAATGAACGATTTGTGTCAGATATAACCGGAGATTATTTTTTTTCGATAAGGTCTTTGGAACGCTTTAGACAATAAACATCTCGCAAGAGACTTGCCGACGCGTGCCGAAACACAGAACTTTTCCTTGAAGTAAAAAAAAAACTAAATGTGAGCAGTGCACCATAGAAACTTGGATAAACCATTTTTTCGTCAAGGAATGAGCATTTTATCGTTTGAATAAATGATCTGTGTCAAATATAACCGGAGATATATTTTTTTCGATAAGGTCTTCGGAATGCTTTAGACAATAAACATCTCGCAAGAGACTTGCCGACGCGTGTCGAAACACAGAACTTTTCCTTGAAGTAAAAAAAAAACTAAACGTGAGCGGCGCATCATTTAGTTAAAGAATGAGCAATTTATTGTTTGAATGAATGATCTGTGTCAAATATAACCAGAGATAACATTTTTTCGACGAGTATGACTAACTGTCGTGGGTCGTGGGTTGTGGGTGGAAGTCGTGGGTGCGGGTGTGGGTAAAAGTCGTGGGTAACAAAATTAAAAATAAAAAATAAAAAAGAAAGTAAAAAAATATTCTGAAAAGTCTTGGCAACCTCCGCATAATATTGTGGTCAAACATGTAGACCGTAGACTCGGAAGAAGGGATGAGCAGACACTGGCCAATTTCACTATAGCGCTGATTTCAGTAACACTTACTATCATTTAGACGGTGATCGTATAGCCCGTAAAAATCCAGTGTTCGACGGCAATGTTTATCTTTCCATTTCGAATTATAAAGCTTTTGATGCTTAACAGCATCATGTCATCGGCACTTCTAACGTCAACATAGTTTTGATTTGATGTCTAATAACTACCAAGACGGACCAAACTTCGTTAATGATCTGCAGTCGCTTGGATAAATTGAACATATATAATGCTAGCTAGTTTTGCCAGTTTCATTTCCTAATCTGTTAATATATCGGTTGCCAAATTTATACACTTGACTAATATACTTCAAAAAAGCAACATCATTTGCACAAACGTGCCGTTTTTATCATTGCTGATCCACCATTACTGTCAGTAAAATTGAGGAGTTTATTTTGGAAGAGCAGCAACAGTTAGCTATACTCCAAGTGGTCGCGAAAGCCCGTAAAAGGCCCGGATAGCGCTGGGGAGAGGGGTGTGCTGTGAAAATAATTACGGAGGGGCAAAGCCAGACTTGAGTCTGCAATGCTGGATAGGCGGGGTTGCCCATTAAGGTGTGTTTGAAGTTTGCGTGTCATAGTTTAGTACACCATCAAAAAAACATTCTACGTTGTGTCGATTTCTGCCTTTATATTTCTTCTTTTTGTCTCGTCATTGACCACTCATTTGCAAATCATAAATGCGGATATAGGGAACTGGTGTTATTTATATTTTTGTAATTTTTTTAAAATTTTTTTTAAAAATTTTGTTACCCACGACTTTTACCCACACCCACGACAGTTAGTCATACTCTTTTTTGACGAGGATCTTGAGAACGCTAAATTCACAGATGATAAACATAATTTCGCAAACGACTTGCCGACACATGCCGAAACACAGATTTTTCCTTGTCAAAACATAAAGTTCACGTGTTAGAATAGCGACTTCAAGCGACTATGTCAATTTTGCTTCCTATTTTTGGTAGCTTAAGATCAAGCAAGTGTCAAAGAAACGGTACCGGTGAATTTGCAAAGTGATCGAAAACTCGAAATATGATAGCTTTCACTGATCGGCATGTCGTTTTAACAATATGCAAATTTCGTCTTGTTCGACCAACAATGCTTCATACAAGAAATTTATGGAATGCATAACAAAGGGACATATACACGCGTATGTACGCGCGTATGTGCGCGTATTGACATACGTGTATACGCAAAATACGCTCGTATAATACGCGTATGCGTAGTTCGCTTATATCTGAGCTGCACTGTAGTCCATCGCAGGGTTATCCCCAGCATTAAATTCGCTGCTACCCATTCATACGCCTGGGTGGAGAGAGACACTGTGAGAGTAAAGTGTCTTGCCTAAGAACACAACACAATGTCCCCGACCAGGGCTTGAACCCAGAGCGCTTGCTCCAGAGTCGAGCGCACTAACCAAGAGGCCACTGAGCCTCCCAGAAAGATATGAGAAAAAGCAATGTAGAATTCCTGAGCACTAATTAGGTCCATCCTAATAAGCACTAATTACATATACCTGTTGGCTGGAATATCAATTTTATAAATAACTCCTTCATCTTCTTTGCCTTCTTCTTCTCCAGGAACCTGTCAGAAAATACACAAAACAGTAGGAGTCTATGTATTGGAAGTCATGGATGTATTGTTTGTTATATCCAGGCAACTTTTATACAGGTAGTCTTTGTTTTGTAGTAAAATTTACACTGGTGATAACATCTCTTTCAGCTGGTGAGATAAGCATGTCGATCAGGCTCCTAGCTACATCCCTGATAGACACTGCACATCTTCAGAGGTAGAGGGGTACACCTTTTGCCGGGTTTGATGTCTGCTTCTTGGATCTCTTATCTTAATTCAGACCAAAATATGTGATTTTCCATACCATAAATCACAACCTGACCTAAATATGGATACCCTTTTCCAAAAAAACACATACCCTCAGTGTAGCGCATATCTGCATAACATTTATGGTAAATAGATGCACATTGTAAGGAAGTATCGTCCTACAGTAGAATCACTTCCTAACAACAAGTGACTGTTTTAGAGGTTTTATTGCCTTCACCTTTTGGAGCAATAAAGACATGCTCATAGTTATTCCCAAGCCTTGACTAGGCTTGTTGTTTGTTTTACAAGTTTTCTTTTTACCACAGATGGTGTTCTTAGTAAGCTGATCAGCTTACAACGAACATGTACATGCAAGCATGTCTATAGCCTGCATGTTCTGCCTGTCTGAGCTTGAATTTAGCTTAGAGTATGGTGGAACCTGCCTTTTGGACGCCCCATCAAATTATACGGTCATCTTACTATTATCTGGCCGGAAAAAAACCTCTGGCAGTCATTTCCTTACCCAAAGAGCCCCATTAACATGTTCAGTTAAACAAGGGCAGATTTTTGTGGCCCGTCGCCGGTTGGATTGATGGGGTTCCGTTGTACTTTGAAACCCAAAACAAGGTTAACAATACTTTGATCAAACTTGTATAGCATTCCAACTAACCAGACTGATAAGTATGTTTCGATTTAGAGTGTACTACAAATTGTACCGGAAGCCAGGCTAATGTTCACACAACAACATAAAATGCCTTAGAAATAACTGATTATTCCCTCTACAAATCTCTTACCACTTCATCCAATTCAAGGCCAAAGTCAAAGCACAGTTCTTCAAACTCTTCATCAGCTAAATAACAAATAAAAACTCTTGTTAGTTCACCGGCATAGAAGTTTGTCTTATGTTTGAAGCACGTGTGTTAAGCTAAAGGGATAATAAGTTAACTCACTGTACTCCTTTCCAATAGCCTTGAATAACAGATCTCTCTTGATATCTACAGTTGGCATGGTGCAACAAAAAGAGATCGTCTCGTAGAACTACAATAGTTTGTAAAAAATCAATAAATAAATTCAGGAACAAACCCCTTTCGATTTCCAGGGTAGTTTCTAGTCCTCGTCGTCCTCTGCCAAAACGCCTTCTATGATTGCGGGCTCAGAATAGAACCAATAGCCCATTGCAGAAACGTGAGAGGACTGGGACGAGTTTCTTATATTGATTAGATTGAAAATCTAAACATTTCAACTGAAATGTTACTGAATGAAAAGCTACCCAGCCAAGTTTGAGAGTTTTCAGTTGAAAATTGTTCAAATGGGAGAATCTCAAAAGTTGCAAAATTCCATACAAATCCTTATAATTTTGTGGCTTGTCTACCCAATCCATACAAACTCTCTATTTTAGGTGATATTTGAAGAGCTACCATTTTTGCCATTTTCCTTCTCTAAATACTTCTATTCTTGGTAAATATTCTCAAATTTAGATGATCTTTCATTTGAATATCTTAGTTTTTCAAACAAACGGAAAACAACCATACTCTTTCCCAGTCCTCTCACGTTTCTGCAATTGCCTATTCCCCTGGATTCCCTCGATGAGCACGGAAAGATTCGTTTAATCCAGAAAAGAAAACAGTGCCCATGGTTTGAATGTTCCAACTTTTGAATGCAAAGAACAAAAACGCAGAATAAAACCGTGCCCTGGAAGGATGTTATGTGTTACTTTAGTTTTAAAGTGTTACTATGATCAAATTTTTACCCCTTGATTTTTCAGGTTGATCACATAGAATTTTACGAAAGATTGAAAACGCCGTTTACCGTTTACAAATATCTGCACTGGTTCAGGAGATATTTAAGTTTAAAAAAATGAATAAATACACATTGAATTTAAACGAACAAATTATGCAAAATTTTCTCTCAGATGTAAAGGAACGACTCTGTGGAACAGTTTACCTGTTGATGTTAAGAACATTGATTCTTTCAATGGTTTTAAAAAAGGCTTGAAATTTTATATTCAAAATAAACCTTATAATGAAGAGTAGAATAAATATAGTTTAATTAGAAAGATGAGGCTCGGAATGTAATTAGTTTAAATTAGTCCGCCTTCTGTAATTATTCTTAGTAAATTGTATTATAATACTGGGGAGATCTCCTAAAAAGCTCATTAGAGCTTGCTGGATCTCCTGCCTTATGAAGTATTATGAAATCATTAGTGTATATGTTTCAGTGAAAGAAGGCGAAATAAAGTGCATAAGTGTTAAAATATACAAATGAGATTACTCATGACGTCATACACTCAACCAAATATTACATGAAGTATATAAATAGCGCTATCTCGGTCAATTTGCAGCAGAAACCATTGAAACTTGGTAGGCTAATAGTTCTAAATGCAACACATCTACAGCTATAACAATTTCCGTTCCCATGGCAACCCACTTTTTTACAGTCCCCTCTAGCCTGGTATCAATATTCTAGTGATTTTAAGCTTGGAAAACATTAAACAAGGCTATGAACTCAACCTAATGTATTTATATGCTTGCTGGATTATGCAGATGAGGCACCATTGGCAAATATCAATATAGAACCCTAAAAGTGGTCAGGAAAACCTTTAATACTGCGGAGGTCTGAAACCTAGTATGTTGCCATGGTAACAGAAATTGTTCAGCTCATATTGCGGAACACCTCTAGTAGAATCTTACTGTAAAAATTCAAACATTTATTATACAAATTGACTGAGATATCCTTGTTTATCATATTTGATCAAAATGCGGTTGAGTGTATGACGTCATCACTTGGCTAATTTGCATATTTATCTCTGGAACGAAAAGAGATATTTGAAAACAGTAAACAGCATTTTTACTCTTGCACAGACTACTTGTTTATGTCTTAAAATGGCTCAGATTTGAATGATGCGATTTTCGTCATAGTGGCACGTTAACCCTGAATAACCGTTAGGTAAAGAATTCAGCCTAAAGCAATATACCTCAGTACGAGGCTCTAGGAAATAACTACAGAGTTGGTGGTGTTTGTTCCCCAGAGCCTCGTGCTGAGGTCAGTTGTGCTAGGCTGAAAATTGGTCTATTGATAAGACAGAGTTGATTTCCAGGGGCCCGTTTCCCGAAGGTCCCGGCGAAAGGTTTCCGTATCCGGAAAGCCCTAGCAAAATATTACAGAGCTGTTTTATTCACATGCAGAGATTAAAACACGAAATGGCGAAATGATGGAATGGCACTTAAAAATGTGGAATACGGTTAACCCATACAATTACTGCGAGCTAACCACCACAAGTCAGTGATATTTAGGCTAACCGAAGCGCCATTTAGAGACATTTAGCACCGCGTTTTTCGTTATTATGAGGGAGCTTAAGCAAAGGCGTTTTAGAGCGACGTACGGCAACCGGAAGTGGACGTTTCCAATTTATGAGCAGTTGATGGTCTCTTTTAAAATTTAATTTTCAAGTAAATCGTCTCTATACGAGTAACGACACTTAGTATTACAAATGTGGTAGCGCCAAGGCGAGTAAAAAGAGGAAGCGTCTCATTTCCGTTTGTCGTACGTCGCTCAAAAACGCCTTTGCTTAAGCTCCCTACTGCTGACGTGAGACTGCAGTGTGAGGTTTGACGTTTGCCGTTTGAGGTTTATTTAGCAAAGGGTCGTTCCGTCAATTCAAAACGGGAAGAAACGCAAGGAATTTTGGGTTATAAACAGTTCAAAATGGCGGCTGCAGGTGCCAGGTAACGTCTGAACTTACAAACTTGTGCCACAACAATTATAGTCTCTTTCGGAATTTAACACTGTTTTAAAGCGGTGTGCGACACTTGCAGACTGCAGACTGCAGACTGCAGACTACAGACTACATTATGGAATACAATATTTTTGTCTGTAGTCTGCAGTCTGCAGTCTGCAAGTGTCGCACACCGGTTTTAAAGTTCCAATGTGATTTCTCCTCTTAGACACGATTTTAATGAGATTCTTGAGGTGATGGTCTATGAAGACGGCAGTGATGACTCCAGTAGTAGCTAGTAGTAGTAGCGATGGTGACGACTTGGATTTGGGTTTCGACAAAACACTGACCCCCGGTCAACTGACCCCCTACTGACCCCCCACTGACCCCCCTACTGACCCCCTATAAAATCAATGGGAAAATGAAAATTACAAAAGCCCAGAACTATCAATGGGACCCGATTCAAGTTCATCAATAAATTTAGCTTACCTGAAACTTCCAAGATGGCGGTCGCGTTGCAGATTTCAGACTCTTGTTCTCCTTTTACTGTTTACTGGAGGTTTTGTTGACGCAAAATCGAGCACAGAATAAGATTGAATATAATCAAATATTGCTTTTGTACGCATTGGGAAATGAAGCAAAGAGAAACGCTGCAAAATGAACAGGCTCGCGAGAGGATCGCGATGGACTTCTCGTGCCACGAACACGCGCGTAACCGGAAGACGAGTTTCATAAGGTCCAGGCCAGGCCAAGAAAAGTAACAAAAATAAATTTCATAATGTATTCATGGCATAATTTGGATAATACAAGGTGCAAAATAAGAGGTAAATCGATGTAAACAGTAACACCACTTACCGTCTATGACTAAAGCCATGTGCACCGTAGATTGTGCATGTGGAAGGCGAGGGACCTGGGACTAGAAGCTTACCATAATAAACTTCCGGTTGATGTAATCGTGTGCGTGTCGCTCGCGGTTAGTGGCGTGCGTGTTAATTTGCCTGAATTTTCTCGCTATTTTTATTTCTTAATTTTCTAGCGGTACAAATACCATGCTTGCTGATTTTCCAACTTATTCTGTGCTTGATTTTCCGTGACAAATCCTTCAGTCAAATGCGAACAAGAGTAGGAAATCTGCAACGCGACCGCCATCTTGGAAGTTTCAGGTAAGCTAAATGAATCGGGTCCCATTGATAGTTCTGGGCTTTTGTAATTTTCATTTTCCCATTGATTTTATAGGGGGTCAGTAGGGGGGTCAGTGGGGGGTCAGTAGGGGGTCAGTTGACCGGGGGTCAGTGTTTTGTCGAAACCCCTTGGATTTGCTTCTCGTCGATACAATGTTCCCTTCAACCGTTACGTTGGACTTTCCACGGCTAAACCTGATCGATCTTAGTGATGCACAGTGTGAGGCCATGTTTAGGAAAGTATTAAGCTTTTGTACGTAACCGTTCCTTTACTTTATACACGGCCACTGGGGTCCTGAATGGTAATATGATTGTCATCCACAGGTTTCAAAAAGAAGGCATGGAACGCCTACTACATGCATTGGAATTACCAGCATATTATGAATGTGTACAACGAACCAAGTGTACAGGAATGGAAGCCCTCATGATTCTACTGAGAAGACTTGTGTACCCCAATCGATGGTGCGACCTTGTTCCTGTGTTCGGAAGGGATGAACCTCAACTCAGTCTTATTTTCAACAAAGTAATGAAGCAATGAAATAATAAAACACGACTATAGTCACACTCGATAAATTAAATGCTTGGAGAACTCCGAGTCCCATCTGGGGCTCGGATTTTTTCCGAGTTCTCCAAGCATTTAATTTATCATGTGTTTGTTGTTTCATCTTTGATATAGTCACACTCGGAAGTCAAAAATCAAGCAATCCTGTGCAAATGTAATGACTGGTGGCAGAGTTAACATTTGTAATTGCCAAAACATGAAATAATTGTTCTTTTATTTCCCTTTGGTAGGTGATGGATGATGTTTATGAGCGGTTCAATCATTTGCTCACGTCATTAGACCTAGTTTGGCTAGATCCAGAGTTGTTCTCTCAGGCAGTTGAAGCAAAAGGTGCCTCCTTACACCAGTGCTGGGGGTTTATAGATGGGACACCAAGACCTATTGCACGCCCTATACGAAATCAGAGAATTATGTTTAGTGGACACAAGAGGACACACTGTTTAAAATTTCAGGTGTATAGATTGTTTTTGGTTTGAGCCCGGTTAGACCATCGTATACACCTTAGTTATATCTAGGTGATCGCCATTGTCCTAGTTGTCTGGATAGTCTCGTGTCCCATCAGCATTTTTCCTGTGCATGGTCTGATCTGGAATAACCTGAACACAATTTGAGAAAACTAAGGTAACCAGACAGTTAGGGAATCTCGAAATTAGCCCCAAGAGGTAACAATTTGATGCAGGGAAAGGGTAGCTAGGTCCCTTTTTTGTCAGAGAAAAGTTGAGAAATGTCAGTAAGTGTAGAGCCCCTTACTGTAAAGCATCTGCAGCAGAGTATGTGAAACTCGTTACTAAGAAAAGAGTGTTTTTTATCCATGTAGGGGTTGGAGGGACTTCCAGTGACAGAGATGTGCGAGTCCTTTTTCTAGGGAGGGGGGGGGGGGGGCAGAGAGGAGGAGGACTTTCTAGGAGTTGACAAAGCATTGTATAGGTTTAAATTGACTATTCATTACTAAAATTCTGGGTTATTGGACTTTTTGTCAACCTTTTGATCTGGTTGTGGTCTATAGAACGTTCCTCGTAAATTTTAATTTGTCTGCATTAGCATATCACCTTATAATTTATTATTTTGTATGAACATGCCTCCCTTCCCTTTCGAGTTACTAAGAAATAGGAAGTATTTTAACACAAGTACATGTTCACTTTCAGTCAGTACAAGCACCAAATGGCATTATTGCTCACATGTTTGGCCCCATAGAGGGAAGAAGGCATGATGCCTTCATGCTCGGGGTCAGTGGTCTTGCTGATAAGCTTGAAAGACTTCAGACACCGACGGGAGAACCTTATGTCATATATGGTGACCCTGCATATGGACTAACCCGCAACATTCTAGCACCATTTCGTGGAGCCCGATTGACAAATGATGAGCAGTTGTTCAACACTCAAATGAGCAAAGTAAGAACATGTGTTGAGTGGGGTTTTGGCAAAATATGCCAAAACTTTGCCTTCTTGGATTTCAAAAAAACCCTGAGAGTTTTGCTTCAGCCAGTTGGAAAATATTATTTAGTTGCTTCTATCTTGGTGAACTGCCATACATGTCTGTATGGGTCCCAAACAAGCACTTACTTTAACCTAGAACCACCATCTCTTGAAAGATATCTTTCAAACCACTAGTCTAGGGGTTTAAAAGATATCTTTCAAAAGATGGTGGTTCTGGCACTAATGCATAACTTTCATACTACAGTGTAAAATACAAAATATATTTAACAAAAGAAATCAGTGTATTTTTAATAGAACTATGCTCAGAGCAAATCGAGCAAGGCACGTGTAACATCAATAAAACATTCATTTATGACCCTGGCTATAACCTCTCTGTGTAAATTGAATGTTACAAATGGTTGTGTAAAATCCCCAAAGATGAAAGCTTTTTTTTTTTTTTTTTTTTAAATAATGAAGAAAAAGAACCAAGATCAACATGACTGTCAAGAAAACATTTTCTGAAAATCGCCAGTTCAATGGTTTAACAACGATCTTTTAAAAGGGACAGCAGAGCCCTTCTTTCTTCGATTTCCAACTCCACTCTAGCTCTTCTTTCTTCTGCTTCAGCTGCATACTTCTCTTTGGCAAATTCAAGTTCCATTCTCCTTACATCAAGCTCCTCCTTTTTAAATTCTGCCTTTTGGGAATATTTTTTAGCTAACATCTCCATTGCAGACAACTTGCTACAGCGACGCTTGGTCTTCTTTTTTGAACGACCTACATAATTTAATTTTAGCAACAATCAGTGAAAACAAAATATTTTTATGCATAAGTGATGATCATAATTCTGAATATTTGCAGTCTCAAAAAGGGAATATTTTCCTTCAATTTGTCCGTAATATGTTACAACTTCTTAATTTCAATGTATTTGAGAAGACAATCTTAGTTATCTAAGTCGCTTGGCTATAGCTTCCCATTCTTGTGGTTTCTCAGGCATGTACTGAGCAACCTCTTTGGCTAATGCAAGGTCGTGGCGTGTTTCTGGCCAGCGAAAGGTTGCCATACTGTAGAATTAAAAAGGCCTTATCAGATATAAACTCCTCTTGACGTGTCAGAACTATTCAAATTGTGTTTTGAACAACAAGCTTTATTTCTTAACTTTAACCAGCATTTCATACTGTTATACAAATGTGGTTGTCAGTAAAATTATATTTCAATTCAAATTATGACATGATGAACACTTATAACCATTGAATTCTAAAGAAGTAACTAAGAACTTCAAAGCATTAGCCAGCCAAGGCATTGTCAGAAAAAAAGACATTCATATATTTTACTGTTATGTTTACTATTATTTTTCAAGCTACAGCCTATCACAGGAATCTGACAAAAATGCTGAAATATCTTATGTGAAATTACCCCGGGGGGGGGACTCCCATATGAAACAGACGGGGATGCTCGTCGTCTCGCTTAGGGGTGTAAATTTTGGATTTTGGTCTCGCTTAGGGTGTTCCGGGCAAAGCGCCAATATTTTATGCCACCAAGGTCTCGTTTAGGGTTCCGCGAAGAAACACAGAATTATGCGAAGAGAAACAGAAGTCAAATTTTCTTTTTAACTTGTTTTGTTTACCGCATTGCCTCTGTGATTATAAGCTTAAATCAAAGATTTCTACAAAAAAAACTACTTTTAGATAAAAGCATTCGATGATTATGTCTTTATATCATTAAAACTCATTGCATGTCGTATTTGTTTGTTTTTAAGTGGTCTCTTTTAGGGGTCAAAATTTGCTTAAGCCACGCCCAGATTGGTCTCCTTTAGGGGTCACAAAAACCCTGAGCCACGCCCAGATGGTCTCCTTTAGGGGTTAAATTCAAAATTTCCGACGAGCATCCCCGTCTGTTTCATATGGGAGTCCCCCCCCCCGGGGAAATTACACAGCTAGATATTTTCGCCAAGACACACAAATGGACACACTAAAATAAAAAATAATGAATAGCAATACAAAGCAAGTACCTCGGTTCACCTCAATCTGGCTACTGCCCTGAACTTTTTTTAAGCAGAATTCACTGTTGCTGGTTGACACTGTACACTTTTAGGTCTCCACTTCTGAAAAGAAAGTGTTTCTTAAGGGGAAATTCCTTGGATAACTTCAGACACCGATCATACACAACAGTAAGATCACACTAAACAAACAATCCCACCGAGAGCAAAATGCCAGGAAAACATGTTTTCACTTGCTGCAGCCGCCATATTGAATTTTGTGAACAGCAGTAGCGTTATTTTTCATTCGACAACAATTACATCGGTGGCCGCTCTTTCGCCCTAATTTTCATTTTAACTTGTAAACAAGAACTTACTCTAAGCGTTCCGTGTCTTCGTACGTGACATAAATGTAAATATTATGGGGCTCAAAACTTTGCCGTAAATGACTTACGTGAAAACCTACCTCTTCGCGTTGAAAACATCGGGTGTAAAGCCCTGGTCAAACGGCCCATGATAGTCGATGATAGTTGATTATCTCCAAACTATCAACAACTATCACCGACTATCATTCACATGGTCAAACGGCGCTTGATAGTCGATGATAGTTGACGATAGTTCACTGGCAGTCGCGCAAGCAAAGTCACGAGAGCAGCGAGTTCCGAGCTCTTTCCGCGTAAAAATATGAACACTAAATGGCCTCCCGTAAGACAAACTTGTAAAAGTATGAATTTTTGGCGACGAAAGAGAGCGGTAGCATGTTTTCTGACCGCTATCGGGCCGATGATTACCAAAACAGCTGACCGAAAAACTATCATGAACTATCATACGCGTGGTCAAACGAGAAAAACTATCATCGACTATCATGAAGAATTTGAACAAGCTCAAACTGAATGATAGTTGATGATAGTCAATGATAGTGCATGATAGTCGGTGGTCAAACGAAAGCGCGCGCTCAACTATAGTCTAACTATCATCGACTATCACCGGGATATACCACACCAGTGAATAGTGCTTTTCGCGCGCTCTGATTGGTTAACTCGGAGGTGATTAGCAAGTACTATTCACCTCCGAGCAACCGGCGCGAGAGAATTTTACTTTTTCGACCGCTTGTCACACATAAAATAACGTTTTTGGTCCGCTAATTATTCAGTTTGTGTGGTATATACTAAAACAATTATTCACCTCAGTGTCGGTGAAAGTGATGGATATTTACCTCGCCGCTTCGCGGCTCGGTAAATATCCATCACTATTCACCTCCACTTCGGTGAATAATTGTTTTGTTTTGTTAACTATCATGAGCCGTTTGACCAGGGCTTAAACCGCAGACGTCACGTCAGAGCCTAATCACGTGATTTCTTCGCGTCGCCGTTAAGGCTGGTTTTCACTAGCGACGGAGTCGGAGTCGGAGTCGTAGTCGGAGTCATAAGAGTGCTTATGACCTAGTGAAAACCGAAAATCGGAGTCGTGAGCGGTGTCATAAGCTCGACGGAATCGGAGTCGGAAGAATCAGAACGTTTCCATTTCTTCCGATTCCGTTTACGACTCCGTCGCTTATGATCTAGTGAAAACTGGACTGTCGGAGTCGGAAGCAGAAGCGGAAGAACCAACAAATCACAAGGCCCGGAATCGAGCGTTGTGATTGGTTTATTCTTCCGCTTCCGCTTCCGACTCCGACAATTCAGTTTTCACTTGATCGTAAGCGACGGAGTCATAAGCGGAATCAGTGATCTGCTTCCGACTCCGTCGGTTTGATTTTCACTTGATCGTATCACTCTACGCTTCTGATTACGACTCCGACTCCGACTCCGTCGCTAGTGAAAACCAGCCTTTAGAGGTTTTTTCGTGAAAAACCTGGTGCTATTTAGGCTAATCAAAGCGCTATTTAGGCCAACTGGAGTGCCATTTCGTCATTTCTCCATTTCGTGTTTTTAACGCGCCCGTTCGTCATACAAGACGTTTCAGGCGTATATACCTCTTTGCTTTAGATACCAGGGGCGGGGGAGAACACTCTGCGACGCCTGGCACTTTTTGTGTATCTAGATCATCCAACGAAAAATGACGTCACATCCGGTAAAAAGTTGCCGCGCGCGGGAAAAAAAAAATTGAATGCGGCATTTGTGTTCTCTCGGTAAGTAAAATGGCGATATTTTGAAATCGGCTGTAAATTTTTAACGTTGTATTAGGACAAACGTGAGAGAAAGGAGTCTTCTATTCAGTCGTTTTATTGGTTGAAGGAATATCCTTACTAGTAAGTCATAAGTGAGATGTTTTGTGCGTATGTTTTTTCTTAAAAATCTGCATTTCTCTGTCGTTGCATCATACAGCAGACGTTTGTTTTCGTTGAAAACATGAGTTCAAGGTGAGTAACACTTATTTGAAATAGCCTATTCTGTTAGGTAGATGTTTTTTTATAAGGAAGTTTCGATGGAAGCGTTCTGCATGAGTGGGAACACCATTACCAGAAAGCCATT
This sequence comes from Micromussa lordhowensis, assembly GCA_964020085.1. NCBI lineage: Eukaryota > Metazoa > Cnidaria > Anthozoa > Scleractinia > Lobophylliidae > Micromussa > Micromussa lordhowensis. The sequence continues at coordinate 10,007,038 of OZ026598.1, read as the reverse complement.
ATTCGAACGGTAGCTGCAAATGTCAAGACTGTTTTTAACTCGTCTGCTTGGAGGCGTTGTGCACTGACATACCCAAACTAAGCGCCTACTCTGCTTTCTCACTAATTCACACTTACACGGTACAGCAAACCATATTTTATGTCTTTTGAGCCCGCATTAAATTTGTTGCTTATGTTGCGATCGCTTATAAAGTTACTAAACCGTCTTCGTTTTTCTCGACTACAGGTCAAAGTGGACTGATGGAGCTCCCTTGGAGCCTCGAAGGAGGCCAAGAAAAACAAAAGAAATACAGGTGATCTCAGAAAGCCTCAAGGAAAAGTCTACTCTTCTCATCGGGGATTCCATTACAAAAAACATGGAGAGGTTTGCCCCCAGCTACCCCCGATTTTTTCCCCACTTCCACAGTGTTAAACGCAGGCATCGCGGGCGACACTGTGGAGGCAATCCTTTACAGAATTGAGGTGGTGGACATCCCCTCCTCTGTCACTCACATCTCTCTCCTCTGTGGCACTAACAATTTATGTTCGCATTCTCCTGCCACTATTTCGTCCACAATTACTGAAATTTTAATTTACTACGACTTAAGTGTCCAACTGCACATATCCATTTATTTCCAATTTTACCACGATTCGATCAACTTTAAAAACACGTTACTGCTACTAACTCTCTTATTTATTTTCAGGTTCAAGAATTGTTCCAGAATTTGTTTTTTTCTACGAACTGCCATCCACCCTGTATAATCCAAATTTGTACAGGGCTGACAAACTCCATCTCACCACAAAAGGCAATGACATCCTTGTCAGTTGGTTCCACCACTGCATAACCACGTCTAACTTAACCAACCCAGAACCAAACACACACCCCATGCCCTCCCTGCAAGATGTTCCTTCTCCTCTTGTCATCACAGATACTGATTGGCCTCCCCTACCTTCCCCATCACAACCCTTCAAACCAACTATACCTACAGCAAACAAAGTCCAACTACCCCTGCATGTACCCCTACCCCTTCTCCTTCCCCTACCCCTACCAGTCCCAAGCCCATCTCAGTACCAAGTCCTACCAAATCTGTCTCCAAAGTTTTCCCAAAACCCAAACTGAGCTGTAACTCCAGTCCTGGCAAACCCAGATCCAAGACCAGCCTTGACCAACTCAGCCCTTGCCATCTCCGTCCAAAACCTAGCCAGCCAAAGCTAAAATTCAGTTGTCCATCTCCCAGCCTAAAATCTAACCCTACCCCACCAAGATTTAACTTCAACCCTATCCAACCAAATGCAAAAACCACCCCTACCCAACAAAATCAAAAACCTAACCCTACCCAGCCCAGTACAAAATGTAGGCCCACTTATCCCACTCTGAAGCTTAGCCTTACCCAGCCCAGTACAAAACCCAACCCTGATAAGCCCAATCAAATACCAAGGCCTAACCATCCAAGTCAAAAATCTATCCCTACCCAACCCAGTAAAACACATATCCCTACCCAACCCAGTAAAAAAACCTAGCTCTACCAAGCCTAGTGAGAGACCTTGTTCTACTCAACCCAGACAAATGTTGTGCTACCCCTCGCACTCTAAAACCTTACCCTGCCCAGCCAAGTCAGAAACCATGTTCTAGCCCATCCAGCCAAACCCATTGTTCTACCTACCCTAGACAGAAATCTAGCCCTACCCAACCCATTCAAAAACCTAACTTTACCCAACCCAGTCAATAAGCCAGCCATACCCAGTCCAGTGAAATACCTCACCCTACCCAAACCAGTCAAAATCCCAGTCATACCCAGCCCAGTGAAATACCCAACCATACCCAACCTGGACAAATACCCACCCAACTCCACTCTGAAAGTGAGCCTGATGCCTCTCTGCCAAAAGCAGATGATGGCCCTGAAGTGAGATCAGCAGCTTCAAGGATTTCTTCCAAACAAACTACATGTATTCTGCGATTACCCAGTGGTACAACATTGTATTTGTTATATTTACAGCTTTGCTTTCCTTTGTTTCTTCTGGCTACTCTAGCACAGTCTGACATTGTTTTCCTTGCAATGATATTACCTTTTCCAATCCTATTAACTACAGTCCTTTATTCAGTTTGTTTTATAGACATGTCACACCCTGCAAATGATGATCAAAAAAAACATAGCAAAACAGATAAAACTGAAGAAAAATCAAACAAACAATTCCAGGAAAACGATCTGTCAGTAAACACTGAAGATGAACTAAATGAAGAAATCACGGATGATGAAGATTCAGAAGACAGCATTTCTTTTCTTACTTTCATTAAGGCCTTGCTCTGCATTCTTATGCTTTATGAGTGTCAATTTATTTAATTTCATTGAACACCAACCATTTGGTAGCTTGTTATGCAGGGGAATTCTAAAAACTGTTTTGAGAGTTCAGTGTTCATTGATCATTATTTCAGTGCATGTGTTGCCTGAAAAAATGTTGGTTCCTTGCTAGGCATATATAATCAAGGGAACATTGAAGTTGATTCTCCAAAAGAAAAAGCATGTTCAGATTCCTTTTTAAACATTCTTCATGTTGTGCGTTTTCGAACACTTAAACATAAAAAACAAAGGCTGGTTCTGAACAAAAACTGGAAACATGTTTTGAACAGAATTTCAAATTTCAAAAAGAAATTAAGAAACCATGCCAGTTCTGTCAAGAACTGTGAAACAAAAGCAAGCCAGTGAAACAAAAGTAACAAGACAACAGTATCTTCATCAACAGAAATTAAGATAATTCAGTATCTTGTATTTGGCTTGTCTGTGATATGTTTACCAGGGTTAATTATTATATTACTATATTTGGCTATTCCTAAAATCCAAATTTTCACTAAATTTCTGTATAACCTTTCAGATGACTGGTTAGAAAATATGGTGTTACCTCATTCATATTTATTTTCCACACATCATTACCTTTACATGTCTTCTGTCATTTTTGGTAATATGGCTATTAACAGCTTTTGCACTGCAATTTTGTTGGAAACTTGTCCTGCTTTAAGTAAATCATATATATTACTAGTTTCAATACATCCCATAGTACAAGAAATCTTACAGTTCTGCAGCTTTACAAGTCTCACGTGTGTATATTCTATGCTGCTATTTGTAGGAGAATGTGGTTTGGTCATGTTAATGTTTTCTATAGTTCTGTTTTTCAATTTACAAGTGGCATTTTTTCACTTTGTAACTTTTGGTCATTTAGTACTCTGTTAGGGATTTTTTCAGTCTTTGAATTCATGCTTATCGACTTGTTTAACATATTTTTATCTCTTCCTGGAAATTTACTGTGTTTTGTTTCACCATTTAAGCCTTAAATGATGCATATTTTTGTCAAAGACTGGCATGGAAAACAAACTGCCACTGTATCAGATCTTGAAAAACAAATCTTAGTGAAATTCAAACTTTCTAGCAGTGAATACTGGTTAAGTGGTCCAAGAGGAAATAAAATGGCCAGTCAAGACAAACTTGTTGATCTCACCACTGTGCATATTAGAGGAAGGTTGCTTGGTGGGATCAATAAGTGCCGCATTAAGGGGTGTACAGAGGATGTAATATCTAAAAGAAGACTGCAAAGTATGGCAGGGGTTTACGAGTTGGAAATGGCACCTGAAGATTTATGTCAAGCAAATGACATTCCCTTATTTGCCTGCGAACATCACCATTACTTTCAAAAAAAGCATGGCCATAAACCAAAGCGATTATATTCAAGTGTCCTACATGCCCCAAAAATATCTCTGAAAAACAAGGAGAAAACAAAAATATTTCAATTAGGGTTAAGAGACAAAGGAATTTTTTTAACCTGAATGTCATTTTGACCTACAACATTTAAAGAAATTGCATAATACCAGAAAATATCCATACTTCCCCCACAGAAAGGATTTTGTCTAAGACCCCCACCCCTCTGGAAATTCCAAAAAAGCTTCACACATTTCTTTAAATTTTGGGGTCTTACAGAACCCCCTACCTCCAGGAAATTCAAATCCCTTCTATAGGTGGGGGGTAATGGATATTTTCTGGAAGTGCACATTGCAATTATTGGCATAATTTACATAACAAATATTCTGATAGTTAAATTATTCTTGAACATTGTTTGTGATGGGTTGGTAGTTGTCAATTGAAAGTAAGAGCCTTTCACAATTTAACTTTGCTCTAAAATAAACATGTACACAGTAAGTTAATCTAAACTTTCCATTATTCTACATGTATTTATTGCACCTAATAATTAAACCCAGTGCTTGCTCGTAGTCTTAAAATGTTTTCTCTTCAAGATCAAAGTTAATACAAGCATATCATATTACATTTCTAATATACAACTTCAGAAATTGTGTGGTGGTTACTTTTGGTTTCCTTCTTTACCATAAGTATAGGTAATCACATGATTTCGAGTGTAATTTGGAATAACTACATGTAAGCACGAGTAAATTTTTTCAAAGAAGACCAAAATTGCACGAGCCCGTTGAAAAAATTTACAAGTGCTTATTCCAAATTGCACGAAAAAAAATCATGTGATTACTTATTAATAATATACATGAAAAATTTGAGATGGTTAAGCAGAAGAAACGCATGCATATCACGCAATCAGGAAAAAACTGCGCCATCCAGGGTGTGTGCTTGATTTGAAAACAAAAGATTTGATTGGCTATCTGTGAACTTTGCTCATTGACCAATCAGCTTGCTTTATTACCTTTTTTTGCATTCAATTACCTCTTTTCTGCACTGTGTCAAGGAAAAACTACACTGTTCTCAGCCAATCAGAATGGAGCAATTTTTTCATGTATATTATTAGTACTGTCTAATATTAGCTGACTATCATGGTTGATAAAAGGAAGGCAAGGTGGCCTTATGGTTAGTGCGCTCAACTCCGGAGCAAGCAGTCCAGGTCCAAGCACTGGCCAGGCACAAATTTGAGTTGTGTTCTTGGGCAAGACACTTAACTCTCACAGTGCCTGATCTCTCCACCCAGGTGTACAATGGGTAACGGTGAATTTAATGCTGGGGGTAACCCTGCAAACCAGCATCCAATCCAGGGGGAGTAGAAATACTCCTAGTTGCTTCATGCTACTGAAACCAGGTAAAGCTCTGGTCTGATATATATAGTTCACTTCATATACAGACTTTACTTTTATCCCGCTTGAAAGGGTCAAGAATTTGTGAGAAAATTTCAACTCTAAGAAGCATAATAACAGGAAAACAAGCACTCTAAGGTTACTGTACACCTTATAACAGCCTCTGAGGTGCCAGCATTTCTTTATGAACTACTTCAAAGTGGAAGTGGGTGTGTCAAAAGTGGGGGGGGGGGGGGTGAAGTTAAGGGGTAAGGGTGTTACCAATGGAAAAAGTGTAGTCAGGAGATGTCATAGGTTCTATGGAAATGGTTTGCCACTGACTTTTTTGTTGCTAACCAGTCGTTTCGGCTAATGCTTAAGCCTTCATCAGTGATAGAACATGGTTTGCCACTGACTTTTTTGTTTCTAACCAGACGTTTCGGCTAATGCTTAAACCTTCAGTGATAATACTGATGAAGGCTTAAGCATTAGCCGAATTGTCTGGTTAGAAACAAAAAAGTCAGTGGCAAACCATTTCCACAGAACCTAAGGGGTGTTACCATACCATTAAGAGCTAACCCTAAACAGGCCAACCCCCCTCTTTTAGTAACGCCCAAAGAAATTGATCTCCAGGCCGACATTGTTGCATTTCAGACAATACATAACCATGCACAGTTAACTACTGGATGACTGGAAGAAAGTCTAAGACGCGACTGGCTAAAGAATTAGTCGTCGCCCATAGATATCTACTCTTGGACAATTAGCATGCTTCACGCCTCCATACGGGTTGATATAGCTTTCCGAGGAAATCTGATATCTCCAAAGCCCGTATTCTAACTCGCTACATTTATGATTTCTTACTAGAGGAAAACAGTATTCAACAAGAGATACGGAAATAGGATACTAACCTTGAGTATACGATTCAGCTTGTCTTTTCCACCGCATACACGTGGATACAGAGCATCATCAGCATTCACTGAAAGTGACTGTCGGAACTAACCGGCTTCTGGTAATTATGTTCCCGTTGTACACAGTGCAAACTATGGCCAGCAATACTTCATCCAGGTTATTGTTCACATTATAGGCTATTGCACTTAGCGTTATCACTGAATCGCGAACGACAAGAACCAAAAGTCTGATCAACCTCAGTTTTGCAAAGATGTAAAAATCCGCCATTCGATGACAGAAGGCTCTCTGTTATTGTCCTCCAAAACAATACTAAACTATTCTCTTTTCCCGAAATATTCGCTTAAAACGTCGAAGATATGTGCTTGGAACATCTTTCCATCCTCATTATAAAATGAAACGAAACTGATGGTTTACAAATACAGGGAAATCTTGAGTAATCGAAACGCCATTTTCTCGCTTTGTGAAACGAGCTGGGAAGCCAAGTTTAGACCGGATGTGACGTCATTTTTCGTTGGATGATGCATATACGAAAATATTTCAGGAGTCTTCTGCCCCGCCCCTGGATAACGTATACGTGGCAGATGTTTTTTCAAACTTGAAAACTTTTCCAGCCGGCCAATCCGCTTCTTTCGCGAACCACTGGCGCACATTACGTCACAAACAGAAGGAACGATTTTCACGCAAATTTTCACGCATTTTCACGCAAATTTTCTGTAAAGTGTCTTTGACCGTGGGATTTCTATTTTATTCAGTTACCATTATTTGGAGAACTGTCTTTGAAAATGGGTTGTGCATTTAGCCGCAATGGTGCTCGTGTTCCACGAATCTTCAAAAGGAAAAAGGTGAGAGTCATTGCAGTGCACGGAGAAGGTTTTCGATAAACTGAGAAAAACAAAAATCGCCCGTGGTTCGTTGAGTGAAAATGTTGTATATTTTCCACAGTGGCATTTTCCTATTACGCAAACCGAATAAACAATCACCCACGATTATCTTATACTTTTTCAGGTTTCAAGGAGCCGAAAATACCTAAATTCAACGCCTGTGAAAGTCTCTTCGGATGTCTCAACGCAGACAGCACGTGACCAAAGTCACTCAACATACAGCGTCCGATCAGCCTCGCTTAACACTAACTCAGTGGAGTGGTACACACCTGATGTGGCCCCCAGTACTTTGCTGTGGCTGTTCGGACCAAAGGACTGTCTAGAAGACGGCATACCCGAATTAGGTATTTTCAAGTTTCAATTCTGGGTTGTCGTTAAATTTCCTACTCTGAAGATTGGTCATTATTTTAATCATGATTGAAAACGGTTTGTCTAACTGAGAAAACAATTAAACTGGTCTTGCTCTATGGAGGCCCGTTCTGGTCAAAATTGTAATAACAAAATCGCCTCACGAGTCAGTTTTTGCAGCCACTTTTGTACTTTTTATTAGCTTGTTGTGTATTTTCATCGGCGGTATAATTTTTTTTTTGAGGTGTTGCTTATTATTTTTTAGCAACGGTTATTATTTTAATTTAAGTTGAGTTAATTTTTTGTAGGTTCTACGAATGAATTTTTGCACTCGTATTGCAAATTATTTTTGACTGATACTACGAATTATTTTTTACTTCTGGTACTGAGAATTATTTTTTCATTGGCGCTGAGAATTATTTTTCACGGTAATCGTGAATTTATATTTGGCCTACAATACCTTGCGGGCTTGAGATTTGAGGAAGACTGGATCGAGTTCGTTCCCGCTCGATTTCTTCGCGCCATCTTCCCAACACTGTATTGTTTCTGTGAGTATTTGAAGATGGATCAATCTGTTCAACGGCAGATACGCGAGATAGCCAATAATGCCATAACAGAAATCAGTCGAATTTCTCAGCTAGTGAACACCACTCATACTGCGGCGGCAGCAAGTAATCTGCGAAGTTCTTCCACTTCGAGTCCATTATTAGCTAGTTCTGCTTCTAGTGTCCTGCCGCCAGGATCTTCTGGATCTTCTTCTGGAAGTTCAGGAAGCTTAGTAAGTGAACTGCACCGAAGATTCCCGAGTATGCAAGGAACAACTCGTCGTAGTTCTACTCCTACTTCGAGCGGCAGAGGCCGCTCCAATTCCACACGAAGGGTTGGCCGTCCATCGAATGACTTTTCCATCAAAGACATTATTATTGTTGGTTTGCAGTGTGAAAAAACACCAACAACTCGCCAGGAAAAGGTCAGTCTCCAGAGTAGAAATCGTGTTATTAGTGGATTTACAATTGACAAAGGGTGGAATGAAGAAACCCTTTACAATAAAGTGAAAGCACAGTTTCCAGAGGAATGCAAAGGCATTGAGTTCGAATTCGTTAAGAATGTCTCGGGAGTGCTAGTGAAACCGACATTGGCTTCAGGGGTAAGGATCAATGGAAACATTTTGCTGAAGAGCATTGCCTCTACAGGTGCTGTGTATGTGCGTTTACTGGTCGAGGATGACCCTGATGAGGTGGACAGTGGTATTCAAAAAAGCATGGATGATTTCATGTCAGAAGTAAATCAATATAGTCATGCAGAGGGCATCATGGTAGGAGATGAGGTGCAGTCTATGAACTGTGAAAGGCCAAATACAAATACACATAAGGAGGGGGAATGTGCAGTGGAACAGGGACATGCAGTTGAATCTGCAGACGATCAAGAGCGAGATAGTGGAGAACAACATGCACCCATAACTGCAGATGATCAAGAGAGAGGCAGTGGAGAACAACATGTAGTGCAACCTGCAGCTAATAAGGAACAGCCTATAGATAACGAAGAACCTCTCAGTGAGGCTGACTATATGAGAATCATTGATAACATTACTGTCAATATTATTGATGAATGTAAAGGATTTCAAAATCCAGTTCTCATCCTAAAGAAAGCACAAGAACACATTTTAGTTGGCAGACAGTTAGACATAGTTGACCCTTCAACAGAACTAAAAGGAAGGACCAACTTTATAATAATAGATAGGGACCATCTTTTTCAAGATGCATTAGCTGAGGTATCATTAATTGACAACTTAAGGCTGCCACTTGAAGTAAATTTTATGGGAGAGGGAGCTCAGGACTTTGGGGGGCCTAGAAAAGAGTTTTTCAGGTTAGTTCTCAAAGAAATCAAAGAAAAATTGTTTGACAATGGACTCATTGAGGACTTTGCAGAACGTTACTATTTATCTGGTATAATAATGGGATTAAGTGTTCTACAGAATGGGAAAATTCCCACTTTTCTGTCCGAGGAACAACTTCAAGAAGTTATTGATGATTCACCTGAGCATTCACCCTGCATTGTCAACCTTCGAAACGGTTTACGTAAAGTTGGAATCCAGCAACTGATGGCAAAACTTCCCTTGTTTCTGTACCTTTTCAGGCCCTCTTCTACCAAACTCAATGTGAGGGGTCTTTTCCATTTGTTGGAACCAAAGTTTGCAGAGGAGGGTTCCAATGCTAAGAGGTACCAAAAAGAAGCATGTGCTGCCTTTTACAAATATGTGAAAGAAGTTGCTTCTGGGAGAAGGGTTACTGGATCCACCACCCTAACCCTTAATCACATTTTGCAATTTGTCTGTGGCACAGATGAGGAGCCAGCATTGGGGTTTTCCATTTCCCCACAAATCAGATTTGTATCCAGTAGTGGAAGCTTCCTTCCTTCTTCAAACACATGCACTAATACATTACATCTCCCATCTCCAAGCAGCACAGTCAGTCTTCCTTCAGATGACGTACTCTTTAATCTGTATGACTATGCTTTTGGTAGCACATACTTTGGAATTATTTAGCAGATTTCAATGTTATTATAGATGTATAGTTAACAGTTATGTTTTCTGTTACCAAAAGCCTCTTTTCAGAATTGAGGATTACAAGTTTGAATTGAAACCTATGCTTTGTCAAGAGATAATTTATAGAAAGGTGACAGTTTGTTTTGATGGTTCTTTCATTATACCACAGCTTGAGGATGAAGAAAATTATACCACAGCTTGAACCTGTCCTTTGAACATAATGTTAATCACAAATATTCCTAATGGCCATGTTAAACAATGATATTATTATTCATGAGAACATTGGGTCATGTTGAGTTTGAATAGTTCTCAGTTAACTTACAGAAAATGGTTTTCAATCTTGGATATTCCTGTTCATGGTTGCGTTTTCATTTTAACAAGTTATCTTTTGCAAGTGGTGGTTTTAGTAATGGTGGTTTGCATCAGTTTTGTAGGTACTCAAGTGAGATGTCTAAATAGCGTTTTCTCAAGCCTCATTGATACCTCAATACTTCAGTGACAGCTACATGTAAGGGAAGAGGTAGCAAAGTTTACTTTCTTAGCTGGTATTTGGTATTGTACTTAGTCTTTTCTTTCCTTTAATAAATAAAATTCTTTATATGGTTCCTGAGAAATACCCACTCTCAGTACAGGAATGAAACTATAGAATTACTCAGGCATGAGCATTGTGGCTAATGACCTCCAAAGTGTATTCCTGAATTGTTTCAATTATTTATTCTGACAGTGTTCACTACTTTAGTTCATTGTTGTGGGCTCAGTTTTTTGTAGCGAAAAAACAAATAAACTAACAAAAGAATCAGAAACAAGAAAAAAGACACAACTGCTTAACTTATAAAGGTCATTACCACTCTTGTTGTTAATGAAAAATGCAAGTAGGACCTATTGTGTGGACTTTGAATGAAGACTGTAAAAATGGGTACAAAAGCCAAGTTGTTTTGCAGGGACGTGGAGGGTTGGGTTGTTAACAAGATTAATTTTTAATCTTTCAAAATAGGTTTCTTTATTTTGACTGTTATAAATCTGACTTCTCCTCTCTCATCATGGGATACAACTTTGCAAAGTGTCCCAAGGAAACAAAATGACTATTTTGTATTAGTATCACCCAACAAGTGGACTAATGCAAATCCTGCATTTTAATTGGCTATGCTACTCGAGGACTATTAGCAATAGTCCTCGAGCGCCATCAAGCGTGATGCTTTCTTTCGTTTTAGTCCCAAATAAATATTTCTTCAACTTACATTTGCTAACTTTCTTATTGCCATTTCTGTCTGACTAGTTGGGTAATACTAAAACAATTAGACCCTTCGCCGGCAAGGGCCACGGGTCAAGAGCCCATTCGGCTTCTAATTGTTAAATAGCCTGATTGAAACACCCTGACTTGATGCACCTCAAGATTAACATTACTCTAATTTTTGGGGTAATGCACACTTTACAGCCTCTTAGGTGTACTGAAACTCTAGGTTGAGTTCAAATCCTTCCTCCACAGAGCAACAACAAACTGAGTTTTAAAATACTCCTGGGGGGGGGGGGTACTCCCTATAATGGCCTATACGGGGAGGCTCCGCCCAAAAGGGGTACTTTTCTCAGGCTTCAGGTATATAAATGGGTAGGGATTTCACAAGTTGAGGTATATAAAAGGGTAGGGAAATTGTTCACTTAGATATTTAAAAGGGACTTTAATTATAATATTTCGAATAGAACCCCCTTATGGCTGTATCAGGTTATTTAATAAGCCCTACAGTAGGCTACATGGAGAACAAGTCTTCCTAAAGTAGGTGTTTTAAAGGGGTACCTTTTTTCGATCAAAGGTATATAAAAGGGGTACCTTTTCTGCCAAAATGGTATATAAAAGGGCAAGGGGTTGGACCTCGGGGCAGAGCCACCCCGTATTAAATTTTGTTAAGTACCCTCCCCCCCTTGAAAATACTATTTGACACAGAAATCCACTCGTAAAAATTGCAACCAGATATGAAAGGTCAGCTCAACTGGGTATTCCATTGGCCTCTATTCTTCAGTTTCTTCCTCATTGAAAAGGAATAATGTCATGACCTCGACACTGTTAAGGTAATTGTTCTGACCTTGATTATGGTCATTTTGGAAGGGATCAGGCAGTTGCATCCTTTGTTCTTCTGTGAGTGCAAAGGTTGGTGGATCAATGTGTACCTGGTAGTCTTCATCGCTCACTGTAACTGATTCATCAGGGTCAACACCATACTGTTCCATTTCATCTACAGTAAGTGCAGTGTGTTGAGAATTTATGTTTTGCAGCATGCCACTCGTCCACAGCTGAAGAGGGGACATATTATGCTCTGTCGACACTGGCCTTTGATTCATTTGATCAACAAATTCTTCAAGAGATTTATTGATTCTTGGTAAATATATGTAATGAAGACAAAACAGATGCAGTTCATTTAAAGGGTCAAGAATACCATTTTTTTCCATTTCGTGAAATAAATTTGCATAAAAACACAGGACGCCAGCATAAACATCCCTATGAGCTCTCTCTACCCGGCAATTGTGAACAGATGATCCTGTGATGATACTTCCCCTGTCTAAGCCTCTTCTTTCCAACATGAACTGGGCAACAAGAACATTTTCCATCCCAAAATCACATTGTGCTCTTGATGGCAAACCACATGTTTTTGTACTCTCCTCAAAGAGTCTTAATACAGTCTCAGCTTTGTTATTGTCGCAGCACTTGCAATGGGTAATCAGACGTGAAAATCCATCTATACAAACATGGACTATAAGTTTCCATCGGATAAGCTTGTGGGCTGAGTCAAAGTGCCACAGTGAGTTGGGTGTTGGAACATTATACTTTCGACGATATATTACCAACCGCCACCTTAAAGCAGTGCCTACAGGGTCTAACCGCCGTAAACAGTTGCTTACCCTCCAGCGTTGAACTCTCAAACCTCTACTCCTCAACGCGCCAATAAATCGTCTCCTACCAATATTTGGTGTGAGAAATCCACCACTGCTGACACTTGTATCCACCGCAGTTATTTCTTTGTAGATTTCATCTAACTCATCATCAGATATGTCTGAATATTGTTCAAAGTTACCACTTATTCCTAACGCCCTTCGCCTTCTTTGAAGCGTTGATACACTTATGTGAAGCAACTGGGCTATTTTTTCCCATGAAAAATGTATAGAGCGCAAATATTCTATTTGTTCCTTCGTTATGTTCAAGGGCGGTCTTCCAGGTCCAACCCTCCATCCTTGGACTTGGTTGAGGATAAAAAGAAACAGAATTCTCTGTACTAGATGCAGAAGCGTCACAAGACACGAGAAGTCTTTGAAGAGATTGTACGTTGCTCTTCAAACGATGCACATGTCCAGAAAGGGGATCGTTCATTTGGGACTCAACAAGGGTTAAAGTTGTGTACGAGTCCTGCAGCCGCTGTGTAGTCTCTTCTATTAAATCCTCGGTCCAGAATACCTCGTCACTTGCGCACAGACTAACGACTCCTTTCAGATTTTGTAAGAAAAGCTGAAATCCCCTTTCGTTTCTTTCTCTGACAATGTTTCGCCTTGGCATTCTCTTAGAAAGCACTCGTACAATTTTCAAAATGGCCGCCTAGAAAAGTCAAAACACCCGAGCCAGTCCCCCTCAAATCGCAAGCCCGCAAGGTATTGTAGGCCAAAAAATAAATTCACGATACCGTGAAAAATAATTCTCAGCGCCAATGAAAAAATAATTCTCAGTACCAGAAGTAAAAAATAATTCGTAGCATCAGTCAAAAATAATTTGCAATACGAGTGCAAAAATGCATTCGTAGAACCTACAAAAAATTAACTCAACTTAAATTAAAATAATAACCGTTGCTAAAAAAATAATAAGCAACACCTCAAAAAAAAATTGTACCGCCGATGAAAATACACAACAAGCTAATAAAAAGTACAAAAGTGGCTGCAAAAACTGACTCGTGGGGCGATTTTATTATTACAATTTTGACCAGAACGGGCCTCCATATTGCTCTGCGTATTTATGTTATAAATGACTAATTAATGAATTAATTAATGAATTAATCAATTCATTGTGCAATTTCCTTAAGATGGCAACAAATAACGCGCAATTTTAATGTTTTTTTGTTAGTTTATCAGTTGTTATGGAAACCGTCAGGACGCACGCGCTTCGCACATTAAAATTCGTGAACGGTTAAAAATTAATTAAGCAGTGCGGTTCATTGAATCGTTGTTTACAACTGGAAAAAATCTCATTCACAGAGCGAGAAGGCCGTTGTGAGAAAATACCAACAAATAGGAATGTAGTGGGCGGGGAGCTTATAGACAAGACCGAAGGAAGGAAAACAAGCAAACAAAGAAACAAGCACCCTAACTGACAACAGGAAAACCAAAATATAACAACACAGAGAAAAACATTCTAACGAAGTCTTTTGAGAACGAATTACTCTACTGATGGGGTTTGAAGTTCTAACTTTTTTAAAAGTTTATTTCCTTTTTTTTCTTCTAACAGCCAATATTAACGACCACTGCAATACGAATGAAAAAGAAAATCGTGACAAGGGAAACGAGTTTATATTACCAGCTTGTCTCGAATACGAAGGTATGAGTCATCCGAAGACTAAAAGGTTCAATTCTTGTGTGCTTCTCATGTGAGATTATTTCGTTTTTATATTCTCTTTTTTGTTCTTAGACTACTATCAATATGCAAACCTCATATTTTCTGGTATTCTGGTTCATGTCATTACTAGTCAATGTATTTTCCTGTCTCTTTTTCACTGCTCTCATCAACACTGACGCGAATAGTGTCAGAGTCAAAACATCACACTGGGTGCACGTTTGAAGGAAAATAAACAATATCAATAGTCTAACTTTACTACTGCGAACGGATCAATTAAGAATAAAAAGAAGTCCAATTATAGCTCCCGATAGTATACATTTAATCTTACATCACTTTTCTATTTATAGGTTATCATGAATATGGATTCCATCTGTTTACTTTAAACAGCTCCGTGATTAACAGTACTGTTCACGACATGAGTCTCGAGTAAGTTTCTTTTTCGTTTACCTTCTAACCATAATTAGGCCATGTTGGCATACTCAACCGGGTTTGGAACGATTTTACAATTGTGGCATACGGCCAGCTAAAAAAACTATTTTCAACCAGAGCAATTTGTTTGTTCCATTAAATTGTATAGCCCCCAAACTGTTGACAGAGCCAATCAAACTATGGCAAGTTAAGGAGCAGTGTGATGAAATCTGGGGCGGATACAAAATCTTAGAGAACGCCGAAGGTTGTTGGCTCTATAGGGGGTCCAGGAGCATGTTCCCCCGGAAAATTGTTAAAATCGAGGTTCTCGGAACTGGCATTTTCGGCATTCTGTGGCCAAATCAGTGTGTTATAATGTCTCATTTTTATTTAATTCAAAGGGTTCAGCTAACTCTCCCCCTGAACTTCCTCTTCCCTAGATCCGCCCCAGGTAATACACGATGAGATCCATTTAATTTAACCTGGGCTCTGTATGTCTGAATCACAATCGAAATCTGGAAACGAAAATTTTTTCACGAACTTGTAGACCATAGTCTCTCTTGTTTTTAATTCTCGTGCTGTTGTACTGTATAACTTTTATTGACACGGTGTTAGAATTCTTTCTTTTTCTTTGTGAACACAGTTGCATCCCAAACGCTATCGCTTCAATCCTGTGCGACGATAATAAACCATTGGTTCTTGTGTACAAGACCAGCAACAATCAAACAACCTACCTGCCAAACCCACCAGCCTGGGGCAAAGATCTCTTGGACAGGATTTGCACTCGGTAAGCTTAACTGCCTCAAAAGTTCAATGACCGTTAATCCTAAACTGCTGACGAGTATCCTCCGCAGGCACCCAAGGCAGGAATAGAGGAAGAGGGATGCTTTCAATTTATCTACGAAACGCTGTTTTCAGTCGTGTGTAGAAAATACAGTTTAGCGGCGTAGAGAGAGGGCAGCACGTATACCACACCTCGCGCTAGTTATAGCAGCAGGCTAGGTCCCGTTCTGGCCCGGGTGGTTCGAAAGGAAGATAACGCTATCCACCAGATAAATCACTATCCAGCGAGTAGCGCGCTTCTTTTGATAACACTTATCCACTGGATAGCGATTTATCCGGGCCGGGTTGTTCAAAGCCCGATTAAGCTAACCCAGGGTTAGCGAGAATTTTGATTTCAGTTTTGCAACTTTACGAAAAGGTTTTCTGTTTTCTGTTTAAGTTAAATAATCTTAAACTCAATAAAACCTAGGAAGCGAAAAATATTTTTATAGCGGAGCTCCGGCGGCCGAAGGCCGCCAAGCGGAGCCCCATACCCATATTAGGAAACTGAAGGGAACCCATGAACTGATTTTCTCATGTGTATCATGGCTAGCGGTATTGCTCGTGGGCGCGTACGCACGACGACGACGACGACGACGACGACGACGGCGACGGTGGTGGAGTCGCGCAACATGGCGGCCACAATTGACACGTAAACCAAAACGAGGCTTCAGTTTTCGCGGGCTTTCCTTGTAGGTTGACAGAGCACATGTACCCTTGGTTTAAAGCGTCCTTTGGACATCCATGTTGCAGTCAATTGACACCTGTCAAAACAAGGAATCCGCTGACCAGTATCACGTGACCATATCGCGGGCTCAAGTTCAGGGCTCATCGAGGTCACGTGTTTTTTTAAAGTTGACCGCTGCCCAAGTGCTGCTTTTTTCGATTAGATCGCGGGCTCATGTCAGGATTAACTTGCTGTAAACAGCGTAGGGTTGGTAGGAAGCCGGTTAACGCTAACCCAGGATTAAAATTTAACCGAATTATAACCTTTTCTTTTGTACAAAGTTTTTTCACTGCTTTTGTTTTGCGTATTTTGCTTTCATTAAAATTCAAAACACAAAAACAATATACAGAAAATCTCACCGCAAAGTTACAAAACTCAAATCAAAATTCTACTTTATCCTCGGCTAGTTTGATCGGGCTCTGAACAACCCGGCCCAGGAGCTACGCTTTTAGGCTGGCCTAAATCTATATATTACAAGACAAATCAATGCTACGGTTAACTTTTAATCGTGAGTTAGCGTTAACCGGCTTTCGAACAACCCGCCCCTGGTGGATAGCATATCCAGCCTTCGGACAACTGGCTCTAGCAGGCTTGTTTTTTAGTTTATCTCTTTCAAAGTATAATGTTACTACAATTTAAGATCTCTCATCTCGGTCTTAATAATCTGCTTCTGTCTCACAGCTTCGGTGATCAGCTTCTTCGTGTGGTCTTATTCCAACCATCGTGGTATCTTCAGACTGTGCTCGACGAGCAAACTGAGAACGGCTACTATTTCAGGTAAGAGAAAAATAAATCGTGATATCTCGGTGAAAATAAAGAAGTGAAGGGGTCACTTGGACACTCTGTAGCATGTTTCAAAACTTGTCATGGAAGTTTGTAAAGCCTCAGTCAGGTATTGAGAAAGAAACGAAATAGAGCTAAAAACCGACTACAAATCTGTTTTCTCCTAACGGCGCACTTTCCTTTCTAGTTCGGCAGTTACAGAGAAGCTGAGAGTCACGAGCGATTTCAAAGAACTTGCCAGACTGACAGGTAATGACAAATGCAGTAAAACTCCACTTAAGGCGTGCTCACTGTAGCAGGTTTCTTGGCAGCATAGCCGACATGGAACCTTCTCAGGACTACATTCTCCAGCATCACTCACATCCTCACACACCTTACCCTGTGTAGCCATCGTTACAGCACCTTCCTATCTCGTATAAGCCTCGTTAGCCACCAACGACCCTGAATTAGACGAGGAAAGCCTTCTTAAATCTTTGTCCGCGAAGAAAAACCTTGAGATAAGAGTAAAGGCTTGAGTCAAAAAATTACGCTTTAGTAAAACTACGACATATGCAATGTTATGGGAATTTTGTTTAGTTTTTCTTTTAGAACTACATTATTGAAACGAGTCGATTTAATAAATAATATAAATATACAACACTGCCTTAACAGACATATAACGCACATATATAACACACATTCACTTAACGCTTATGTTAAAATTATTGTTTTGTTTTCTTGATAGGTTTTCCTGGTGAAATAAAAAGGAAGTCGCCTTGAGAAAGTTCGCCAATTGGAGATAATTTATCCAGCTATTTATCACATAACTTATATAGTGTTAAAGTAATTAAGACAAAATACGAGCTTGAAAAATAACTTCAGAGTTACAAAATTACAAAACATTTTAGTCGAAATAGATTTGGTATACACTAGTAACAACGCTAGTTCTCTTAGTTTGTTTGTACATTATTTACACATAAACTGCATCTCAGGTAATAGTCTGCCATTCCTTTGGCTATTTTACTTACTTTTCTTTGAGACGGTAACAGAGAATGAAGGCGATTTCAAATGACTTTCGTATGTCTAATATTGAGCCTAGTCCCCACTCTTTCTCAGCTCAAGGGAGTCTAGGCTCTACCATAAGCCGGAACATGACTCCGTTCCAGGCTATGCGCAGTCATTGCGACAAGAAAGAACGCCTAGGGACTATTCTGATTCAGATTAAACGTGCAGGCGATTTTGAAGAAATACGCCAAAAATAATTGAGAGGATAATCTTACAAGAAACAGACGCGAGACTGAGGCGAAAACTGTTCTGTTTGGCAAGAAACTGGCTAAGAAACATATTTTTCCTTGAGCCTTTCAATCAGGTTTCTTTCTTTCTTTTGCCCTCCTAATTGGCTTTTGAAAGCTCGTGGAATAAAAAGGCTACAGAATAACTTAGAAATCTGCCTTGCTGACTACGACCAAAGAAACAAATCAGTTGATTTAGCTTCATTTTCATTACTATAGATATGGTAAACCATGTAGACAGAGGCGCCATTTCAATATTTGATCATAAAAAGCAATGTTTGTTAGCGTGAGTTAACGAGGGTGTATGTTTTTAACATAAGCTGTCATCCAACGTTTTGGAAACAGTTTTAACTGATGTAGAATCTGGAATGAACAGTAATATTTAGTTATTCATGCTGATTTTGGTCCCTCTATAGCGTTTTTACAAGTTTTAATATAAAGAGCGATTGTTTTAATGAGGGACGTAGTTAGGATACAAGTTCCCTGCATTGAAATTTAAGAAATTGTAAAACGAGCTTATCCTAGCGATGGCAGGTGATAATAAAGGTATTGATAAAACTACGTCTCCTGCGTTTTTCTTTGTAGATGAAACCGGAAAAATGTTGGGTATCATTTTAAAATCCCTTGTTGATGCCCTTAATTGAAAATTCTGCTCATTACAGATGCAGCGTTTAAACAGCTTCCCAGGGTGTGTTCAATTTTAGCCAAAAGCAAATTGGCACAATTGTTTTGTCTCACTTGCGGCAGACGAGTAGGGCGTTTTGATTTTAGGGTAGCAACACATTAAAACCGAAACAAACCTGGAACAAATTGACCGGCGGCTGTATCTAACTCGTCGCCTACCTTACCCACTGATCTAATCTAAAGTCTGTCTACTTAACGTTATCCAGACGTTATCCAGACGGTTACAAAACTATAAAGAATGGTAAAAAGCCCGGCACTCGCCCTGTTATAAACACTGTCCTTTATTGTGTTTAGGGTTTCGGACATTCGATATGTTGGTTATTGTTTAAGAGGTGAATAACGTACCTCGTTCCAAGCGGTGACGAGAGACGCTTAACAAAAAGTGCAATAGCACTTTTCTCAATCTTCTTGAAGTGTAGTTCTCCCTCAACTCTTTATCCTTTGCGCGTTTTCTCTTTCGTTTTTCTTCTGGGTTTGGAAGATAGACCTATACTTTATTAAATCACCTTTCGACACGATAACAACCACGTGTGATCACATCTGTTACCATGGTGCAGTCACTTCTTTTGAAATATTGAATTGCACATTCAAAACGTTTTGTGGGCAAACTAACTGTCCTTTGTTGAAGGAAACGAAAAATACAGACAAGTTACTAGATAACGTTTTAAAAACTGAAGGTATAAAGGATAGAGGTATTAGTTCTGTGAGCGTTCTTACCTTGAAAACAGCTGCAAATCGCTTAGTGTCACGGACCAAGGCGTGGCGTTGCCTTGAAGTCTTCGACCGTTGGAGTCAGCTTTTCATGTGAGTCATGACTGATTAACCTCAACATTTATTTTCCTGCATTTCACGATATCTCGCTAATGAACTTAGCGGTAAAAGAAGTCTTACTTTATTTGATAAAAATGTTACCGCCTTTCTATCACCATATGATATACGACCGTTACCTCGCCAGTAGCTTCCTGTTTCCCGCTTTTGCGGAACATGAACGCACAAACAACAAATAGGTTATTTACATTATTTAAAAAAGAAAAACGTTCGTTATGTCATTCGTTGGAGAAAGCCAAACCCATTCTTTCTGCGTGTTGTTAATAATCTAAAATTGTTAAGAAAAATCGCCTATGAGCGCGAAGAGACTTAGCACAAGTTTCAGGCAATCGGTGTGTTGATAGGATTAAACACAACGGTTGATATATCGCCTTGGTATCGCATATTTTTACGAGCCTGGTGGTAATACATAATGGTAATTGAACTGAGTGGAGTGCAATTTGGTCTGAAATCATACAAGTGTAGCTAAGTATGATTTCAGATCAAAATTGCACGACCCGAAGTTCAATTACCACTGTATTAGATCCATTTTTATATCTCACAATTTAATAGCCTATATACAGGAACAAAATTTTGGTCAGGAAACCAAGTTGCTAAATTTGCCAAACAATGGCTTTTTTTGTCTTTTATTTTCCGGAAATGTGATTGGTGAGTTTAAAAAAGCCTTAAAACCTGATTGGTTGTTTTGTTTTACTGTCCCATTCTCACTGGCTGAGAAAAAGATGTGATTTAGAGCAAAAGATAGTGCGATTCGTGAATAAATCGCACCGCTGAGAACCAATCACAATACAATCACATCCAGTGATTTCAAAATGGGATTAATAATGTACATTAAAATGCCATGTGAGTGAGAGGCTTACTTTGGATTTTTGACTCAATCAAAAGTTCTTTCTCCAGGAAACCAGGCTTTAAAATGTGTTTTGCGTTGTGCGTGGTGGAAAGTTGTTAAATAAAAATATCTTTTCTTGGCTAAAATAACTTATTTTTGACAACGCAGTACAGTGGTGAAATTGTTTCCGACATCATCTATTTCTGAATAGATTATCTGCATCTTCTAACTTAAAATCTGGGCGACCTCACACTAGCTATTAAGTAAACTTAACGATTTGTAAAGCCAAGTAGATTTCTAATTGCTGACTTATTGAGATGGCTCACCTATTGGCTCACCTATTGAGATCGTTGTACCAAACACTGACATTTGAAAAGCAAAAATAGTATTATTTTGAAAGGTAGGATAGAAAATCAATTGTTTTCATTTCCTTAGAAAGTATTCATTTATCTTTCTACTGTTTCATGGGAGCATATGAGTGAGACTTGTGTCTTCGGTATAAATTCCTGGCACAGAGTATTTCTATAGGGGGCACGCAGGGTTGTTATGGTAGCTCAGTTGGTAGAGCACTGCACCGGTATCGCAGGGGTCATGGGTTCGAATCCCGTTCAGGCCTGAATTTTTTTTTCAGGCTTTAATTTTCACAACTGCTTAAGTTGTGTGTATCACTGCAATGATCAATCATGTCCTCGTATCTTTCTCTGCAGTTTAAATAGATGATCTTTCATATATATATTTGCATGGTTTAGAATGTAAGTTCATGGTCTATTTTGTTTAATTTCTCTAATAAATTAATCCAGTAAGTGCTTTTCTTAGAATTTCTAGTGCTCCTTTCTACTAACTAAGGTTTAAGTAAACTGAGGCAACCTCGTCGGTTGTAAAGTTGCTATTAAGGCCATCCATGCTGTGTAAAAACGAGCACAGTGACCCCTATTTTTTACATACATCTGGATGAAGTTTGATACATTTTTTAATACTCCTTTTTTAGTGGAGTCATCTTAACGGAAGTGAGTTAATTAGTTTACAACAGTATCGTTCGTCGTTTTTGTCAAAGTAAAGGCATTTGAGATGGGATGATCATAGTCGCTAGAGTCAATATTGGATGGAGGAATTTCGTTAGCAATTGATGGTCCGACATTAAAATTGAACTCCACTTATTCTCGAGGGGATCGATAAGAAACGTTCCCAATTTTGAGAGCGTTAATTCTAGTTAATTTTGGTGTTTGCGCACAATAACATTTATTCCTTCAGTCCAGGAGTACTTAATGTTTCCACAGTAAGCTGCGAAATGCGTATCACAATAAGATGATTTAGCCAGTCTTATCGCTTCATTCACTTGGTTTTTAACAGATATATACCTTGATCAGCTTTCATCTGTTCTCAGTCTGCAGGCAAATTTTTTGAGCTTGTCTCTTTCGAACATCAATTTCCTTAGGCCAGGATTTAGCCATTGTGCAGGAACACTTTTCACTTTCTTTTGTCGATAAGGTGCATGAATACTTGAGACATGGAGAAACCGGTCATTCCAGACAGTCCAAACAGAATTTGGATTACAGTATTATGCCGTGTAGCCGTACGTAAATCCCGCCTAAAACAAGTGGGCTCAAATTTTTAAATTGTCTGCTATAAATGATCTTTTGAAGGGCGACTTGGAATGCATAATTTGCAAGTAAGTGAATGATCACTAATACCGATATGCGAGACACCCGGAGTGTAAAAATTACCAGGATTATTGGCTATGAATAAGTCATAGACCATTTCCGATATATTAAATTCTAACTTGGCTCCGAGGCTTGTGAGAATAAAACGAAAGGAATGACATCGAGGTTGAGGGATGAATAATTATCTTTTGTTTTATTCCCCCAAGCCTCGGAACCATGTTAGAATTTTAATAATGGCCTATTGACGGTAGTAGCAGTGCCTGCAGTTATTTGCGTAGGACTTTGAATTAACCGTTGGCTTATAAACCGAAATAGATTAGAAAGAAACCTTTCGCAGTTAAAATCAAGGGATGTTTGTTTCCAGATCATGCTCATCTACTCTCTCAAAGCAGACTCGAAAGCATGCAGTACCTCGCTGGTTGATCAGGGGGGTCTATACCACGAACCAGCGCATGCTCAGTGCAAAACCAAAATGGCGGCTTACTTGGATGCAGCTATTGCTTCTGCCTTGAAGAAAGCTGGGAAAAACGAAAACTTTCGCTTAAAAGCTGAGCAAAGGGCGATAATCGAAGCTGTAGATATTTTATTGTTTCAATCATAAACCAATCAGGGCAGACTTTCTGGCTCAGAGCTCTTCTCAGAGGTCTTCTCACTGCGCAAAAGAGAAGAGCTCTAAGGTCGAGAATGAGCCGGTCCACAGCCATTATTCCCGGCTGAGTCAGGCGTGAAGAACGGCTGAGCCGATCCGAATTCAATCAGCCGTTTCGAACTAATTGAGACGCCGTACTTCACATGAACTTAATTCATTGAATTCGATTCGGCTCATGTGAAGTACGGCGAGGGGTGACAGACGTGCGGGAAAGGCGGCCGACCAGCGTGCTTTCAGCTTTGGCTTCATGCTTGTTTTCATTACATGCTCTGTTCGTTATTCTGGATTATTGGTCTCAAATGGAGATATTAACCTTCGCGCTTTCCCCAGCCTGTGGATTAGGAGACAGGAATTACACACGGAGTTATTAATAATATTATTCTTTCAAGAATCAGGGCCCCGGTGGCAACGAAGACGCCATTTTGAAACTAAAGGCTACTCCTGTTCAAGACCCGGGGGGGGGGGGGTACTCCCTTATATGGGCTATACAGGTATGTGTGGCCCCAAAGGGTAGGGTTTTTCAGCCGTTTTGGTCATAAATAGGG
>OZ026598.1:9911023-9978523 GCA_964020085.1 Micromussa lordhowensis | reverse complement strand
CACCAATCAAAAAATTCATTCCAAAATAAAGCTACATGGGAACACTTTAAAAACATGTGCTGTATTGTGTGTTGTTCGCATTTACATAGGTAGCATAAATCATCAGGTATATTGTTGGCTCTTTTAAGTTTGTTTTTAGTGTAGATGATATTGTGGTTTACTTTGAATTGAAACATTATCAATTTTGTATTGCTCGTAACAGAAAAAGGCCAGTTATATATTTTTTGATTTCAGAAGGCTCCACTCCGTAACTAATAATTCGGTTTTCATTGGTAGGTGGTTGATATTTGTTCCCAACAATTATCTTGTGCAGAGCAGCGTTGGAAAGATTTTCTTCGTCGTCGTACCAGTTCTGTCTCAGTGTTTGACTCTGTGTACCAGTAGGCGAAATTTTCCATTTATTTTTAATTGCATGGAGAAGTCCGTAGTACACTGTGAAACTAGGTTTAATTTTGAAAAGATTGACAAATTCTTGGTACGTTAAAACCGCAACTGGCCAAAGAACTTTTTACTATCGTATGGTATCTCTCTGGAACGCTCTAACTCAAAATATTAAGTTAAGTCAATCGTTAGCTCATTTTAAGACCTTGATGAGGAAAAGACTTTTAATGAATAGCCCCTAATTCTTTAGCTTCTATCACGTTTAAATTTTTCAGTGCATTTTACATTTTTATTTACATAGAACTGATTTTATCGTATTTTATTGTTTATTGCGGTTTGTTACATATTTCACTGAAAAGCTCCTTGGGGACGTGGAATAAACGTATGTATGTGTGTATGTTTGTATGTAACAATGTGTTTCTACTCAATATAGATTCATATGGACTTTAATACAGGTCTGTTTCGTAGACCAACAAAGAGTTGGTCCACTCATCAGTTAAACTCCATATACACTATAG
This sequence comes from Micromussa lordhowensis, assembly GCA_964020085.1. Classification (NCBI taxonomy): domain Eukaryota; kingdom Metazoa; phylum Cnidaria; class Anthozoa; order Scleractinia; family Lobophylliidae; genus Micromussa; species Micromussa lordhowensis. The sequence goes on along the minus strand of OZ026598.1, from coordinate 9,977,624 downwards.
CATCGCTAGGGTTTAAATACATCAGCAGTATAATCGTTACAAAATTCAAACTAGAAGAACAATGGTAATATACATTTGTATGTATGTATGTAATTCAGCCGGTCTAAATTAATTTGTGTCGGACTAAATTCGAATTCGATTCTGCTCATGTGAAGTACGACGTCTGAACCGGGCCTAAATTCATCAATATGTTTTGGTAGGCTGGCGCTGATATAAAGTGCTGCCATCTTGAAACATCTAGTGTTAGATATCCCTAAGGCAACATTCTTTGTCGGAGGCTCAGCTTGTAAAGACGAATTATGGTCTGTTGCTTAACGGCATGTGGCTTAGTAACTTGGTATGGCAGACAAGCATGTAACGGTTGGCGTCGAAACATTTGACTGACGAAATAATCCCGCAAAAGTTTAGGAAATGAACAATCAGTTTCCTTAATGCATGTGGATTTTATTTTTAGTGACATAACATGCAGAACGTGGATTTAATTTTTCAGTTATATGCCAGTACATGATTTTAAATCTTAAAGACATAAAATGCAAAAGAGGCGATAAATCACGAATCCGCTCCGCGGAAAAAAAGAAGTCATACTGTAATTGATGCAGTCAATCATCTAACTCCTTGGTAAAACGTCACCATCAGCCAATTGCTACTGTTCATTCGGTTGTAATGACCTTTGGTGTCTTAGAATTTATTCAGTCCTGTAGTTTTTGCCAAAGCAGTCAGGTAGGATCAGCTTAAGATCTTTAAGATGCTGTAGTTTTTCAAATTTGTTTCTTATTTTAAAAACCATCAATTTAATAGCGGAGCGTATATTATTTATATTCTGCAGGTTCCATTCATTTGAGAAAAGATACCATCTGCAGTAAACATTGATACATGTACTTCACGACTATCCAGGTGGGTACAATACATTCACTGATCTCAATACTACTGAATTTAAAACGCAGTGTCGCCGTTTCCGCTTAATGTTTTGTACTTTGAATTATTATGAACAAGTATTTTACAGGGGCTTTATTAGCGTATTGTTTTGAGTACAAGATGCATGCTTTTTACTTAAAGATACCCAGTTGGTGGTGTTACTCATTATCAGTGTTAAATGCTTGTTAGAGTATCTGTATTTCCTACCTTTCCTTGGTAGCTAATTCCCCTTTTGGCGAAGCTATTGGGGTAAGATAGTGCCTGGTTGTTCTGATACTGGAGATGAATTTTTGCCAGACAACGTAAATGGCCACGTAATTACAATTGATCAAGGCAGGGAGTCACAGTGTTATGTCTTTCTTGTTTAGCCTTATTTCGTAGTTATGGCGCAGTTTTTACTCGCTAGGAATTTACTGCATTTTGTACGGGATCTACCTGTTTTGCTCTGGATTACCGAAATTGATTTACTGTATTGAATTTATAACTATTCTAACAGAGGCAGGAAACAGTCATTGTGTAATTGTCGTACGTTTTTCTTGGGTTATATTAGTTTAGTCGCGCCTGCATGGTTCGTAACGTGGCAAGACTCCAGTGGGTACAAAATACTAACAACGAGGCTGAACCGGCAAGAGGCGATGTACAAAAACGGGGCTGCTCAGATTCGGTGTCTATTAATCGGCTCGAGTTAATACGTGTCAAGAGTTGGTCGTCGATGTCCACCTGGCCTGGGTTGCTCGAAAGATGGATAACGCTATACACCGGATAAATCAATATCCAGCGGATAGCGCGCTATGTTCTCTTAACACTAACCCACTGGATAGCGATGTATAGCTTTATCCAGCCTTCGAACAACTGGAACCTGATGGTTTCGTATGAGCTGTCTTGTTTTTCTGTAGGTTACAAAGTTGACAGAAAGACCGTTATCAATCCTGAATTATTTTGAGGACATTTGTTGAAATAACTTTGCTGGAATTGTCGAGATTCTGGCAAGAAATCCCCAAATCTACGTAATTCTTTTGTATTAATTTTCGTTTAAAGTTTGGGTAACATGGCCCCGAGGCTTTCTGCCGAAAACTGCAACTTCGTCTGGTAATTCACAGAAGAGACAAAAAAGACAAAATATCGTAGTTTGGCAGAAAGCCTCTTGAAAACGGCGGTTCTTCAAAAGATTTCCAAACGCGATCAAAGCCTGAAGTTAGTTTAAATAAAAATAGCATAAATTAATGAGGCTTGCTTTCTTATTTTTTCTTTGTTTTTCAACTCAGTTAAACAAGATTATGAGAACGAAACTTTTGTTTGTTTATAACAATTTTTTTACTGGATCTAATGTTACTTTTTGATCCTCATTGCTTCTATTTATTTCGTATTTTCCGTTGGAAGGTTTAGGTAGATATATTTACTTTGCCGAAACAAAGGTCAAGCTCGGATTAAAAATTCGCATGGACAATAATTAAAAAAAAAATGAAACAATTTAGCAGGGGCTTAGCGTAATATTGATAATAATTTCTGTATTCAAAAATCACACTCAAAAGCATCATAGAATAAAATGAACATGCCCCACCGTTTTCAGTAAATCTCAGTGCTGTCGAAGTAGTGGTATACCTTATGAGCTTTTAATGGAAAATCAGCCAGGCTTCACATTTAACTACGAGTAAAGGTGCTTTCTGGCGCAATAATATCTTATGGGCATGTGGCGTTAGTTGGTCAGTATAGACAGCAAGAGTTCCTGGCTATTGCGATAACTAATCCTTGTTACAGGACTATGAGAGTATCATCATTGGAATTATCTGTGCTTTATTTTCCTTCTGAACTGCTCACGGAATTTCTGCGCTACAAAATAAAGTGGTCCAATGCCCATTCACACCAACTAAACTAGTTTAACTAAATCAGGTTTAGGTTTGTCTACAGTGGAACCTCGATTTAACGAACCAACATATAACGAAGTCCTTGGTATAACGAACGATTTTCCTGGCCCCACTAATAGTAAAATATATGGAAAAGAACCTCGATACAACGAAACCTCGTTATAGCGAACATATTTTCCCAGTCCCTTGGCCCTTCGTTATATCGAGGTTCCACTGTAATTTGTCGATTACGCTTTGCAGTCATTTTAAGAAGACAATTCTCAGGCCACCTTGCTAACATATTTTAAGGTGGGGGTACACATGAATAGGAGTGAAATTTGAAGAAATATTAAAAGGAAATTGTTAGGATTAAGATGGGTTGGAAACACTACCAGACAGTTGACCCCCGCAAAAGAGAGCCCCAGGTTGCTAGGGGACTGTTTGGTATCCTTCTACAAATTCTTCACTTCAAATTTCAATTCTCCAAATCCATCAAATCTTCAACATTTCATATTTTCCTCAATTTAACCTATCCATTAAGAAAAATATCTCTTTGCCAAAATGCCCAAAAATCACCCAAAAATTTACACAAATCCGCCAAACAGTGGTTAATGAAATAAGCATAGATTTTAGTGTCGCTTGAAACGTTACCAAGCGGATATTGGCAGAAAGGCCGTGTTAATAAGCGACATCAAAACAGCCTTCACGTGTACCCCCGCCTTAATCAAACATGTTTTTACCTTTTTAAGTTGTGGGGTGTACACAGTATGAGCAACTAATTTTGAACCGTGTTAGTTAAACCACTTTTAACTAACGGAACCTAAACTTTCGTCGGATTCGCTCCGACGAAGGGTTAACGCTCGAAACGTCAGCTTTCGAATCTTTTTACGGTGGCCAATTCACATTATCAACTCAATTGATAAAACCAAACTCCCCACCGACTCAGCATCACCTTTATTCACTTTTAAACATGTTTAACATGCAGGTGTGAAATAGGTCTAAGTGTTTTATGACGGTTGTTTGCATGTAAGAGTCCGTTCCTTCCAATTGAAGATCTATCTTTTTCGCCTTACACATTCTGTTAATTGATAATAAAAACACAATAAGAGGCCAGTCACAAATAAGCAACCTTTCTCCAATAAGCGTCCACGCTTTGGTTCAAAAACAAAATAAGTCAGCGACTCGGGCGTTAATTGGAAGGAAAATGTATGAGGAAAGATGATGACCTACTTTAGCTTTCCATTTTACTTTATAAAAAGCTTTAGTTTTGCTTGCTCTTGTCTGTGTAACTCAGTGTAGACACAATATTGCTGAGCCCTTTATCCGTAGACCGCTGTTTACAAAATGCGCGAATACGTTGCGCAGTAGCGTTCAGTGGAACCCAGGATTTCTCGTCAAATAGCTACTTTGTCCCGTTTCCCTGACGTAACCTCTGTGAAGACCCGGTGAGACACAATACTCGATCATTCATTGGTTTATTGACGAAGGAAATGGGAACTTACACTCTCAGACATTAGATATCATTAGCACAAAGCTAAATGGAGCGGAATTGTTCGTCGGCAGAAGTTCCATTGCATTTTACAAACGGAAAACCACATTGCTGTACACGGAAATAAAAACATTATGCAAGTAAGTGGGAAAGGCTTCGTTCTACACAAACGCTACTCTATCTGCTATTTTTGAATTTTTTTTATGTCAAAATGAACAGTTTTGGCACACCATCAGTGTCTTTTCGGTAAACTGATTAAATAAGAACCAGTGTTCGAAGAGAAAATTTATCACAAAAAATGTGTCCTATTGCTGTTAAATTTTCAATAGATTTTCCAATAGTTTATATTATGGTTATATACCATATGGTGTGAGGTAAATCTTTTGAATTTCACTAAATGTATTTCTCTGTTGTATATGTATTGTCGAATTTAAACTTAACATCAGAAAATACTCCTGCTAAATCACAAATTAAATCTCACTTTTTTACTGTACGGAAATAATTTTGAAAAAGAACTAACCGTTAACATTGTTATTAAAGTCTGTTTTGAAAACTTCTCGAAAGTTAAGCAGGTTATCTGGTGGCTGTTATTATATGACCCAAGAGTTAATATTGGATTGTATGGAGGTACCACGCCATGGAAATATGTAAACGTACCCTACTCAAAGAAAACAATTGCAGATATACAATTGGGGAAAACGTGTTCGGCACCAAACTGAAGTGTTAAATCAATGTTAAGATCATGATCAAGTCCTTAAAAAGTAACCTTTCTTAAATTCTCCTGGCTAATTTGTTTCAGTGCCTAGGTTAATGGTACGGTTTAATCAATTCCAAGCTTCGAAAGAAGTTAGAAACTGAATTTAAAGATCCCAGCATTTTTACGTCTCTAATTTCTGTTTTATTTCTGAAGGATTTTCATTCTTGTTTTAATTCTGAAGGTATAAATCAAGAGATCTACTGTTGTAGTTCATCACAGTGGTCACTTAGTTGCTCTTTAGGTACTACGGACAATCAGTTATAATTCTGTCGAACTAAATACATCTTGATATGATTTAAACGTATAGTTTAACGATATGATGAGAAGAGAAATGATGGTTAATGTTAAGCTTGGTAGAAACATGAGAAAGGTATTTGGCGAAACAATTCACACGGAATCTTTTGTTCAAGTAGTTTTGGGTCAATGATTGTTGAGACTCTTTCGCAGACTATTTTATTCAAGTCTTCTATTTAAAGAGGTCGCAACGAAAACGGAAAATAAATGATTGTAATAGTTTAAAATTTGGTTTTTGTTCTTAAAGATCAAAGTCTGACTTGGATCAAGGGTAGGTCCTGGCTGATTCAGGCGATTGTTAAAGAAAAGACGAATTTAATGGACCCAAAAGTAAGGCGTCTCTCTCGCCGAGGTTTTTTTTTTTTACGTTCAATTCACGAGAAGTTCAACGCAAAAATAGCATGGGATACTGGGCCTAGTTAGAAATTACACGTAAAGGAAAAATAGTTTATTTTCATCTAGAAGGAGTCAGGCGTCCGAGTCTAGCAATCAGTTCTTCACTCAAAGTTGTTTGCTAACTTAACGAGTCGACTTACACGCTAAAATTGCCTGCCATTAATCAAAGTAGATGTCTCATTTGACTGGCGTTGTGATTACAAGTTTGTACTCCAGTCCTAGCGGAAAACTAATATAATAAGTTTGCTTCATCAATACCATTCCAAATAAAGAGCAATGAGGGTAATTTATTTCTTACGTAGAGTGTTCATTTACTATCAATGCAAATACAATTAAGAACGTGCAATCCATGTCTTTCAAATCGTCAGTCCCACAGGGATTCATCACTACATGCACATTAGACACATAAGTTTTACGACATAGTAAAGCGTGGATAAAATTAGCTTGTTCAGAGAGCTTCTATGTTCCCTCAGTTGACATTGAGAGCGGCCAGGAGAAAACTAAAAACCGCGCGGGCGAAGAAAAAAATGAAAGAGTAGCGTAGAAATTTAAAGGTTTCAAAGGTTGTCAAATGAAGTACTGGAATTTTGACCACATGTGCTAGAGATCGAGCGAGCATCATCTAATTCTTAAAACATATACACTTCGGCAAGCAGAAAGTTAATGAGAATTAGAGAATTGTCAAATGAAGTGCTGGAAGCAGAAAGTTAATGAGAATTAGAGAATTGTCAAATGAAGTACTGGAATTTTGACCACATGTGCTAGAGATCGAGCGAGCATCATCTAATTCTTAAAACATATACACTTCGGCAAGCAGAAAGTTAATGAGAATTAGAGAATTAAAACAAATTATGTCAATTGAAAAGGAACGCAAATTGTTCATTTTACGAAAGAAACTTTCTCGATTCTCAGCCGAGTGAGTTAATCTCTTAATATTTCGCGTTTTATTTCTGTACATTATATACCTACATTTTCTATATTTTCACTTATCCGATTTCTGTTTTAGAAGTCTCTTCTGGCTTCCTGAGAACATTTGCGTCATGCTGACTATTTTTAAAGAGGAAATATTGTATCGATTTTGTGTTACTTTGAAGAAATAATGTCAGGCCGACAAAATCATGGAAATTAACGATGTTAATCACTCAAATAACTTAAGATAAATGGAAACTTTTCATATTAAAGAACGATGTTCGCAACGATTGAAAAATGCAAATATCACGCTTGAAAAACGAGGCAAAAAGGAAAGGTTGACGGAAACAGATTAATTTTACTAACGCTTGTTTTATTACTAGGCTAGCACAGTCTCATTTGAGGCACTTTGTACTGAATGGTGCCATAAAATTCTACCTTTAGAAATGGCTTCACATTTTATAAGGAAGCCTACAATAACGAAATGACGAAATTTCCTATTTACAAGTGCAACATCTCTAAATTGTGAAATATATATTCTATGCTTAAGAGTAGTATACTATTTTAAGCATGGACGATTCAAACTTTTTTTAGTTGTTAGCCAATATCTAAATATATCGACAAAGGATTGGTTTAAAATTTAAGCTTACGTAAAGCGAGGGTCTCAGCAATAGTATTGTATGTTAAAAATTAAGCCTCATTTCTGCCTTCCCCTTGCCTTTCTGATTTCCTGCATACTAATTAAGTGTTGTCCTGCATTCTAATGAGTGTCACTCTAGTACAATGAAAAAAAAAAGGCTCGCCCAGACTTTCCACCTAGTCAACACTGATTGGACAGTTAAAAATCTATTATGTTATTCAAAAAAAAGGCGCGCGATTACAATGATTTCCTTGACAAGTAACTTGATCGCGCTGATTTTTGTGATTTTTTGAAATGGATACCGATTGCGTATATCGCCATTGCTGGAGATAGTGTAGTCTTTAGCCAAACCAGAGTTGCGCGAAGAATTTCAGCAAGATAAATGTACCTGGTTTCCCCGTACCGACACACCTGCACACAAGGCTTATGATAACCGAACTCCAGGTCTTTTCAAGGTTAAGTGGGAGGGACAATTAAGGGATTATCGGTTTGTGCTCGGTTTTAAGTCAGGTACACGAGTTAACAGAGCTGGAACGAAAATATTGGTACTACAAAAGACCAACATGATTCGTGTGTACCTTACTTAAATGATTTGAAAGTCGGACTAAAAATTTCGAACCGCAGCCAGGAATAGGACGAGGGTAACAGGAATAGTATTGTATCCTAAAAAAAGTCTCATTTCTGCCATTCCCTTGCCTTCCGCTGCCTACTCTGCCTTCCTGCATACTAATTTGGATTCCTGCATACTAACAATGTGTCGTCCTGGATTCTAATGAGCGTAAGTCTAGTACAATGAAAACAAAAAGGCTTGTCCAGACTTTCCCGGTCTCTTTTAACCCTGATTGGCCTATGTAGTATCTATTATGTGTTCGAAATAAAAGCGCGCTTTCTCTTGGTGGCGCCACTACCGTTTGCTGGGAAAATTTATCTCCGAGACGTTCAGGTTATTCGTGACCTGCATACTAATAAAATATCGTCCTGCATTCTAATGAGCGTCACTCTAGTAAAATGAAAACAAAAGGCTCGCCCAGACTTACGGAAATTCATCTTACGGAAAAGCGAATACCAACCAGATGAAGCGCTTAAACGTCGAATATTGCAGTGATATAGAGGCCAGTCGTAACGTCAACACCCCGCTGTTTCGCAAGCTGGATAATATCACTGCAGCACATGTGAAGTAGTGTCCTGCAAGAAGAGTATTAAGTTAATTTTACCTATTCAAGTCGGCTTTTTTGTGTACCAATATGCGTGGGAGGAACAAGGGATTATCGGTTTGTGCTCAAAGGGGGTGAACAAGAAATGCAACGAGATTAACAAAACAGACAAGTATCTCAATGTGTTGCTCACCAAACAGAATAGCGCTGGTGTCAATTGTGTTTTTTGTGTTGTGAGCAACTCCATGTATACCTATACTCAAGTTAAGGATGCGTTCTCGTATTTTTACCTCAAACGCAAAGTGTTGGAGGATGGCGTTACCACGCTCCCGCTAGATATTTAAAATTTTGTAACTAGTTGTATCGTTTTTTTTTTTTGATAGATTGTAAATTGGTTTGTATATACTTTTTTTCCTCGACATAGTTTTCTCATAGAATTTTGCCGAAAGATTGTACATAGTTTGTAAATAAATATGGTTTGATCTCTGTCTAGTCACGCGCGTGCGACCAACTCGCCCGACCCCACACGTGCTCTTTGGGAAAAACACGACGCTAAAATGTGCCCCTTTCTGGCCTTTTTGCTTGATTAATTTCATGTTCTAAATCATTTTGTTCAGCTTTAATCAACCTTTTATAGTGGTAACACGAAGAGACTAAAATGACAATACTATTCCTGTTACCCTCGTCCTATTCCTGGCTGCGGTTCGAAATTTTTAGTCCGACTTTCAAATCATTTAAGTAAGGTACACACGAATCATGTTGGTGTTTTGTAGTACCAATGTTTTCGTTCCAGCTCTGTTAACTCGTGTACCTGACTTAAAACCGAGCACAAACCGATAATCCCTTAATTGTCCCTCCCACTCAACCTTGAAAAGACCTGGAATTCGCTTATCATAAGCCTTGTGTGCAGGTGTGTCGGTACGGGGAAACCAGTTACATTTATCTTGCTGAAATTCTTCGCGCAACTCTGGTTGGCTAAAGACTACACTATCTCCAGCAATGGCGATATACGTAATCGGTATCCATTTCAAAAAATCACAAAAATCAGCGCGATCGAGTTACTTGTTAAGGAAATCATTGAAATCGCGCGCCTTTTTTTTGAATAACATAATAGATTCTTAACTGTCCAATCAGTGTTGACTAGGTAGAAAGTCTGGGCGAGCCTTTTTTTCATTGTACTAGAGTGACACTCATTAGAATGCAGGACAACACTTTATTAGTATGCAGGAAATCAGAAAGGCAAGGGGAAGGCAGAAATGAGGCTTAATTTTTAAATGAATGACTAACTGCAATTTTTAACATACAATACTATTGCAGCTACCCTCGTTTTACGTAAGCTTAAATTTTAAACCAATCCTTAGTCGATATATTTGGATATTGGTTAACAACTTAAAAAAAGTTTGAATCGTCCATGCTTAATGTACAAAATACTAGTTACCCCAAGGCTACTTGAAGAGAGATGGTAACCTCACTTTTACAAAACTTTAGCATTAAAAGGGACGTAAAGAATAACATGGAATTTATGTTTTGCCTTTATCTCTATACACTTTGCGCTTTCTAAAGAATGTATTAGCAGTCAAGGAGAACATAAAACTTCAATATCGCGCGAATCTGTTGTCCGCATTTTAATGAGAGCGATGATGCATATCGCTATGATTATTTAGTTTCCGTCTGGGAGGGAACATGTTTTTATTCTCGATGGTATCGAGTGTGTAAGTGTCAGTGAAATCAGTCGGCGTTTTCTCCCACAGGTTCAATGGAAACCTAAAGCAATGTGATCCTGGTCGTGGTTCAAGATCTTCAGACGTGCGATCATGGTGAAGAACGAGTATGAAAAACTCCACTCTGAAGATGAGGCTAAAAATGTCAACCCTGTAATAAACGCCAACATCTTCTCCCGCCTCACAATATGGTGGATGAACAAAATCTTCGTCACAGGAAACCAACGTCCGCTCGAGGAAGAAGATTTATTTCCACTTCTGGAGGAAGACAAATCCGAAGTATTAACAGAGAAATTACAAACGGAATGGGAAAAGGAACTGAATAAAAGACAGCAGGGAAAGAGGCCGAGATTTTGGAAGGCGTTGATGCGGGTATGTCCGTGGTATGAGTACTTGTCAATTATCGGTCTCGTGATGACCGACATGGCAAATAGAATGACTTTGCCAGTTTTGCTGGGATTTCTAATTTCCTATCTGATGGGGATGCGGCAATTGGACGTCAGCTTCAAATATATTTTACCCACGTTTATATGTATCACCTCTCTCGGAAGGAACATCGCTCAACATCATTACCAAAACAGGTCGGCGTTGCTCGGAATGAGGTTCAGGGCTGCAGCAACAGGATTGCTTTATAAAAAGGTAAGTGCAAGATCTATTGCCTTTGATGTTACGAAGAATACGTTTTTAAAGATAGCAGGAATATTGTACTTACAACAAACTAAATATTGCGCCTTTTTTTGGAAATGTAAATGAGCGCATCGTAGATCCCGAATGTTGAACACGAACAGTCCTTACTGATTCACTTGGCCACAAAATAATTAAGGTCAGAGCTACAAATGAAACGATGACTTTTAACTACTCTATACTCTGTATTAAAATAAACTGGTTTGAAATAACATTAAAGTTTGAACTTTGCATAACTAAAGGCTCTTAAAAAATGTATTTAACCTTGCTGACCAAACAATTAAATGATTTGGTGTGGCTCGGCTAAGTTTGAGTTTTGAAATTTAGTGTTTGGCAAGATGTCCATCTTGCTTCATCTTCCTTTTCTCAAGGATAATCATTGTATTAATTCAGAATTTGAGAAAACGGATCCATATAACATACGAAGTATCTCTTGCGTGGATAAGTGGCGGCCAGTGATTTGTAAAAAAGCCTGAATCTATTATTTCTGACCAGAGAAGCGTAAACAATTCTACGGCCGCCTTTGTTTTTAGTTTTCGCTTGAGTTACTTTAAAAACACTTAGCAGAATAGGAAAAATCCGTGAACTAGCAAAACGACTATTTATTTACCAGCAAGGCCATCTCTTTACTTAGTATATTAAATTAATAAGATAAAGTGGAATAATAATACAAATTGTATCAACGGTATTTTCCAGCAAGTCAGTAGACAAAGGCTTATTAAAAGTGCAATGCTAACATAACAATATTTTTGGGGCGCTCATAAACCTTTCATCAAACAGTGGCTTTTGATAGCCGCGGAATGCGCCTGCTTGAATTTAAAGATGAGTTTTCGACATGGTAAAAGAAGGAACTGAGTTTTTAATACTGAGCCAAATTTTGTAATTGTTTGCGAAGGCGACCTGGCGTAGATGGTATGTTTCTATTCTCAAGGTAGTAAAATGCGTCCTTTCTAGAAAAAAATAGTTGTTATTTCTGATCAGGGGAGCGTGAAAAAAACTTCAATAATGATGCCACGGCGTGTCTTTTTTTTTTCATGTTCTTATTTACATAAATCGCCGAAACACAATATAACCAACAAACTGGTTCGTTATTATAATAAAGTTAATCCATCCAATCACTCATCATATGCTAAAAAAACTCTTTTTAAGCTACCAGTTAATCTGAACACTACAAAGAACCTTTTAGATTATGTTTAGGGTTAGCAGACAATTAAAAATAAACTACCGAGATCTTTAGAAACACGAATGAAGACAACTTGTTTGAAAGCTGCCATTTTATTGGGAATTGTTAACATAACGGTATTGATGTGACCATCGCAGTCGATTTGATTTGTATTTCCGCAGTTCACATAGTTTGTTTTGAAGGCAACAAAATTGCTCAAGCATATATAAAAAGCGTCTCTTAAAATTCTGGAAAAAATGCTCTTTATTTCTGATCGGAGTAGCGTGAAAAGCATCTAAACAATTTTACAGCCTTGCTATGGGTTAAACTACGCCAGTGATTTTGTTTGTCCTTTCTCATGGTAATTATTGCAAAGTGTCTCCTTACGCCCTTTGTGATCTTAGGTTGTTATCCATGTTTTAATACACGTACGCTTCAAATTAAAATACTGTTCAAAAACCGAGTTTGTCCTTGAATGCACTCGATAGTAGGCATCAAAATGTTGCGTATGACTGCAGAAATGAAGTCACTGGAGCATGTGTAAGATTAAACATCTTAAAACTCTTACTTGTATTAGGTCACAACTTGGTTTCTTTTACGTAAAGTAATGTTACACGTACAAACATTTCAACAAATGCTAAATAAGCTTGTCTCGGTAGCAGATTTCGTACGAAACATGTTGAGAACAAGCAGTTTGTGTTTTTAAATGATGACGCCTTTCATATTAATTGTTCCATTGATGATCACACAGGCGTAAATAAACAACAGTTTTACATAATTTCGTTCCTTGAGCCAGGAAGTGAAAAATTGTTTTTCGGCTATTTCACCCTTGTATTCCTAGAGAAAACTGTATTAAACTACTAATTAAGCATTTATTTAGCCCTGAAAGACTTCAAAACACAAAAATGTGAAAATGGTTTCAAGTGTACTTCGTCTCGCATGATGAATGAATGAATGAATGAACTTTATTTAAGTGTCAGAGTGTTTATCTAGATATTAGCTCATTGTGGACACAAAAAGAACATTTCGAGCTTGAAAGGGCAGATTTAAACAATAGACTGTTTTTGTTTGCATTTTGAAAACAATTCTAGGTTCATTTCGTTACTTTGCATATTTACACAAGTACTGTAGACACTGTATTTACATCCCTACCCTGTGGGTAAATATCACGTCCTGATTCGCTTCTATTGTGTTGTTATTACTTGGGTAGGGTGGGGTGGGTTATGGGTCCAAGGCGGCTTTCTGTGCGACGCGTAACTCTTTTCTGAAAATTTCCATGACATTCAAATAATCCGCAATTCACGTATAGCGTTGTAACTGTTTAGTAAATATAAACTTTCAAATAACAGAACTCAGCTGATTACACCAAACATAAAGTACTTAAGTAGCAGATTATGTAGACTAATCATAATATTCCAAGAATGCCATGAATCCACCTGGAAGTGAGTGGGCTAATAATGCCAAAGATAAATGTGAACTCCATCACAACCAAACTGGAGATTTTGACTGCAAGGCTACCTCAATTTACTTTAAAACATTTGCAAAAACGCGTAGCAACATGTCTCTTATTAAAGAAATTGTCTTCTATTTAACAATTAGATTATGAAACTTCGATTCCAATTATTTCTGGTCTTAGTATTAAACGTCATGCTTTAGAGAATTTACGCGGACTAAATTAATTGTCAATTTGACATTTCCAGTCTGTACACGCGCTTATCAGCTCTTTGTCAAATTTCGAGCTTTATTTATTCAAGAAACCGCAAGTGCACTCTCTTTAGTCTTCTCAGGAATTTGATTATCCATTTGTTTGTAAATGTTCTTCAAAACTTCGAAAAAACGAGGAAACGTTGCAATTTTGTCGACCACACCAAGCCATATATCTTTGCATAAATGGCGCCTAATTTGTGTAACAACTTTGTACATCCTTAGCCTCGGGTTCATGTTTTCTGACAAAGGACTTTTTACATGAATGTGAGGCTTAGGATGTATAAGTATTGTTATTCAAATTTAGGCGCCATTTATGCAAGCAAAGGGTCTATTGCACACCAATGGCTGACAGAAGTGTGCAATGGCTCATCCAATCAGATTACAGCATTTGCATTAGTATACTAGTAGAATAGGCCATTTCCGAATTACCTTTAGCCTCTTTCTCAAAGCGAGTCTTGGTGCTCATCCTTTCATATGAAAATTAGATTTCATTCACATGCAAATTAAACTCATTTTCATATGAATGGTTGTGCACCAGGTCTCGCTTTGAGAGCGAGGCTTTAGGTAACTCGGAAATGGTCTATTCTACTAATTAGAGTTGGTAAACAGGTCTATTCGATAAATCGGGAAACGTTCCTTGAATTAACCACAGTTCTAATCTACGAACCCTTTGTCATTTATTTTTAAAGACCGAGAACGAAATTTGTCTCTGTCATCCATTACTCTAGGTACTGCGCATGAGTCAATCAAAGCTCGCAAAGATAACATCCGGTCATGTGATCAACTTGGTATCCAATGATATCCAGCGGTTGGACTTGGCTACTCAGAACCTTTTTGCGTCGTTACGATCCCCGTTTGATCTGGTGATTCTAGGAATTCTTCTCTGGGTTTTGATTGGATGGCAGGCTGTCACAGGCTTGGCGTTTGCTCTCATTCTCATTCCCTACGAGGCTGAGATGACAGGCTGGGTTGCTAAGCTTCGAATGAAGGGGGCACGTGTCACGGACAAGAGGCTGGCAGTGATGAATGAGATCGTCTCTGGAATACGTGCAGTGAAGATGTACGCTTGGGAATGGCCGTACAGAGAGGTAGTACGCATGATCAGAAGGTAAGTTGGGGGGTTCGTTATACCTAAAATAATCCTACTGGAGGTCAATTTTCAGTGAATCTTTGCAAAACAGAAGTAACGTGATAACTCCAGGGCCGGGTTGTTCGAAACCCCGTTAACGCTAACCCAGGATTAAAAGTTAACCGTAGTATTAATTTTTCTTGTACAAAAAATGTTTTTCGCTTCCTATTTTTGGTTTAGTTTGAGATTATTCAAATTCAAAAGAGAAGGCCAAACGATATAAACAAAAAATGTCTCCGAAACGTTGCAAAACTGAAATCAAAAATTCTCGCTAATCCTGGGTTAGCTTAATCGGGCTTTGAACAACCCGGCCCAGGTGTATAAACAGGTACCGGCGAAGTTAATACTGGGGGGAACCCTGCGTTTCACTAGCATCCCGTCACGGGGGGAATAGAAATACACCTTGTAGGTTCATGCCATAAAAACCGGGATAAGCTCCGGCCTGATAGGCTACGTGGCTCATATGCAGACTTTCTCTTAATTGGGTAACCTCAGCATTGGTTAACCTGTCTATTGCTTGTTTGTTCTGCTCTTCAGATCTGAACTTTCCTTCCTGCGGAAAATCTACAACATTCTTTCAACGTTCGCTTCCCTGCAGCACACATACGACAGCGTCATCTGTTTGATCGCCTTTATAACACTCATCTTCACTGGCATACGCCTAACACCTTTCAATGTATTCACAATGGTCGGTCTATTGTCGGAAAACAGGCGCTCTCTGGTGTACGGTCTCACTGATGGCATGCAGCTCATTGCTGACTGTTTTGCGTCGCTTGAGAGAATCGAGAGCTTCTTGCTGATCGAAGAATTGAATGGAAAGGAATTAAATCAACAAGAAGGAACGACCGGAAATGAAAATGGTGAAGAAAAGGAGAAAGAGAAGCCTGAGACGGACGAAAGACCCTTCTTGAAGGTGCAGTATAGCTATATTACACTTTTAAGAAAAATAGTTTAGAATATGCACACTACGGTCAAGCGGCGAAACGATAACAGTGGGACTTAGGCTAAGACATTGTTATCCCAATACATACAAATGGATAGCCATACATACAAATGGATAGCCATACATACAAATGGATAGCTTTTTCGCTCTTATGATTATAGCCAACTCGGCGCTACGCGCCTCGTTGGCTATCTATCATCTCATATCCAACGCGCGCTCATGGAATAATTGTTAAGTAATGTATAACTCGATTAAAAATGTTTAGGCAAGTGGAATACAGCCACAAGTGGAAGATTGCTGTTAAAAATCAGGTTTCTAGTTTTCTCTGGCCATTTTTCTCTACGCAACGAGAAGAATGGCTACTACTCTATCAACAAGTTACAATGCATGGAATTTTAGTATACAGCTATAGCAAATAATCGAAGCAAAGGTTTGCTAACGAAGCCCCGAGAGTCTCTACCGGTTGAAAACGGAGGAAGGCGTGTCTCAGACAGGCATGCAATTCGTTTGTTCACTTTAACTGCAAACGTTGAAAATATTATTCATTTAGTTTGCCCTCGTTCTCGGAGATGAAGAATGTCCTTTGAAAAAAATTGAATGTGAAATTTGACTACTTTGAGGTCGTTTAAATGACGTAAAAATTACATTTCTTTTCGAATTCAAGGCCTCCAACATAACTTGTCACTGGAATGGCAAAGATGAAGCTCCAGTCCTGAGCGACGTGAGTCTCGAGGTAGCTGAAGGACAGCTACTGCTAGTGACGGGTCCTGTTGGCTGTGGCAAATCGTCTCTTCTCTTAGCATTGCTAGAAGAACTTCCCCCAAGCACGGGAAAAGTGACGCGCAATGGAAGAATCGTTTACGTCCCTCAAACCGCTTGGGCTTACAGCGGGACGCTCCGAGAGAACATTCTCTTTAATCAGGCGTTCGACCAGGAGAGATATGATCAAACTATCGAAGCTTGCGACTTGAAGAAAGACATTGCTATGCTACCTGATGGCGACCAAACTCTTCTTGGAGAACGGGGTGCCAGCTTGAGTGGCGGACAGCGTGCTCGTGTCAATCTGGCACGCGCAGTGTACAGCGATGCTGATATTTATTTGCTGGATGATCCGCTTAGCGCTGTGGATGCCAAAGTTGGGAAACATATTTTTGAGAATTGCATCAATGGGTTGCTCAGCAACAAGGTGCGCGTTCTTGTGACGCATCAGCTTCAATTCATGAAGAGCGCGGACTACATTGTGATCTTGGACAAGGGGAGTGTTGTCAAGCAAGGCGAATATGAACACATGAAAGAATCTGGAATGGACATTGACTCACTGGAGAAAGAGTTCCATCTCGGACAAGAGAAGTACCATGAAATTGAAGGAGGCAAAATCACGGTTACAACGGATCAGGTATTTATAGAACCCTTAAGAGAATTCTAATATAATACTAGAAGGTCTAACTCCTAGGAATTGGTCTTCGAGTACTGCGACCTCAAGTCCGCTGCTGACAAAAAACGGATACAATGTTTTGCTTTTCTTTGCAGGAAAACGTGAAGCGAAGAGAACGTCGAGAAAGCGATTGCTCTCGTTCGTCCACCGGAAAGGGTATGACTACTTCACAAGAGGACCGTGTTGTTGGCACCATATCTGCACGCCTTTACTGGGACTACTTCAGATCGGGCCTGCATGGAGTGCTCTTGTTGTGTCTGCTGTTGCTTTTCTTTATTGCTCAAGGTAAGTGAATTGTTCTTCAAGAGAAACACCATAGCAGTTTGATGAGTGCACACTTTCCAAATTTTGTGTCTCCATGGAATGCGTCTGAGAACCTAGCCTGACGCGATTCTGCTTAGATTTGAGTAGCAGTTCTGATTGGTTCATAACTGATTAATACGAAGGGTGGGGCGGCTGTGCGTCACCTACGTCATCACTATGGAATCTCCTGCCCAGTCTTTTACTCAGAAAGATCTTAGCGGAAACGAAATGGAGTAAACCTTTGATAGTCAAAGCAGACTTCCTAGATAACTAAATAGAGTTGAGTAAATTGCAGTTTTTATTGAAAACAATGTAGGATTTCGAAAAAGTACGCGTCTCCAAATAAGTTCTGTTTCATTATTTTAAACAGCCTGAATTGGAAGGCAAATCTAATTTACTAGTGTCAATTTTTCAATGTCAATTTATAGCAGAGCTATACCGTGTTTCATGCAACATATTGTTTGCGTAAGGAGTTTCTGGCTGTCTCTACTAACAGATTATTTTTCCACAGCATCAATCATTTCGCCCAATCTGTGGCTTGTTCATTTGACACGATTGAAGTGGGTTGATCAAAAACACAAGTTTAACCTGATTATCTATGGAAGCCTGGTGGGCGGAGCGCTCTTCCTTGCCATCCTCAGGGGCCTCCTATACTACTATACCACACTCAGATGCTCAGAAAACCTGCATGATAGAATGGTTCTGTCCATGCTCCAGTCGCCTGTTCACTTTTTCGACACGAATCCATCAGGAAGAATACTTAACAGGTTTTCAAAGGATCTTGGGATTGTGGATGAGTTCTTACCGCCGACTTCGCTGCTCTCTGTACAGTATATACTGCAGACGCTGGCTTCTGTTTGCGTCACTTGCGCCACTAACTACTGGGCGATTATCGGTGTTATTCCCATGGTGACGGGTTTCTTCGCAATTAACAGGTAAATGTGATTAACAGAGTACGATAACAAGAACGTTAGACATCTTGACTATGAAGAATTAAGGGGGAACGGGCGTGAAGTGTTTAGTATGACAATAAAAGCTTATTTACCCTCAGTCAGTGTTGAAAGCCAAAGGCTGCTGGAGCCGAGTAAATTAATTTAAAAAAACAATAATTCAAATTATACATAGCAAAGTTAAAACCCCCCAACTGACAGGAGGCAAACCAGATGGCTATTTACAAAAGTAGCACAGGAGTAGGAGAACTCGACACTGTCGAGAAACAACTCCAGTTAGTGATCAGAGCGGGACTTCATCCCGCGACCTTCGCATTTCAAGTCTGGTTCCCTAACCACTCGGTCACAATTTAGAGGTATCATTCCGTTCTGCATATTGTCAAAACGTCAACCCCACAGGGTTGTTACAAAAATATGCTCTCTTAATAATTTAATCAGAAAGTAACCGAAAAGAGCGAGAAAGGAACGAGAATAATCCTTTCAAACTGGAAAACATACATTTGATTCGATGGAACGAAGATGGCAGAAAATTGGCAAAATTCGTCACTACTTTTTAACGGATACCCGTCAGCAAGCCGACCATTTCCCTGTTGCTTGGTGTATATGTAGCGGTCCCGACCACTAGTAATCGTTTAACCACTCCGTGGGAACTTACTGGAAGACGTTGGAAGATAAAAGTAGTTGGACGAAAGTTTGATACTCGTCAAACGTCTGTCCAACAATCGAAAATCCGTGTGGAAAAGCCTAGCGGGTTGCAACATGTCTCACTCATCCAGCCCCAACATGTCGTAAGAAGCCCTAAATGGCCGTATCCTTATTGGCGTCCGCGGTCGAGGGCATTGATCACTCTTTGTTTTTCTGTGTAGGTATTACCTGAAGACGTCTCGTGAAATCAAGCGGATGGAAGCTATCAGTCAGAGTCCGGTGCTGGCTCACCTGGCGGACACACTCGAGGGAATCATCATTATAAGAACCTACCACATGGAAGACAAGTTTATGGAAGCATTTAACGAGTAAGAAAAACATGGACTAACTTAAATGACGAGTTCTATGAAAGTGGTGTGTTCTGCACGGTTATAATAGCTGTTTTTATACAAATTGTAACTGTTTTTGCCTACTGAATTGTATGTACCACTAGATGTGAATCGTATAGATCCTAAAGCGGCTTCCACCTGAGTGTCGAAACGTAATTGGTTTTGGATTTTCTGACGCTGCACGATTGGCTTAAAAATATCGCGCCACTTTTTCATCCAATCAAAAGTTAAACCAAAACCAATTGTGACGCGTTCGCATACATTTTCCCGCTACAAGTAATTACTTAGAATTTTGATTGGTTCGCTGGTATGTCTGCGTCCTTTGTGATTGGCTAGAGTGATTACTTTGGTTTGGGGTTTTACGATACTCTAGTGTAAACGCTTTGGAATAAACATACAAATCTTATTACGCAGGGTACAAGACAGAAGAAGCCAGATCTGGTTTCTTGTTCCTCACAGCGCTCGGTGGATGGGAATTCGTCTTGACTTTGTCTGTACCTTGTTTGTGGCTGTGGCAACGTTCACTGGAGTTTTCTCAACAACTGACGCAAGTATGCAACCAAACTTGACTGCGAGGTCTTGCTGTCACAGTTTAGCAGATTATCATAAGAAGAGTGAGAGCAGAAAGTAAACTAAAACAGCCGTATAATCTTCGAAGCTCAAAAACGTAATTGGATCATGCGAAATTCAGCAATAGTGATTTGATTTCGTAGGACAGTAAACCGAAACCAGAATGACTAGTAACCGAAATCAGAATGACTAGATGGCGTAGGGGATCATCATGGCTACGAAAGCCATCATGGCTACGATGGGAGTTTATAAACTTCTGATTACAATTATCACAAAAATTTAAATGCAATCCTCGGATACCTCAACATTTTGTACCTCAAAATCGAGAGTTTCAGTTAAACATGAGTAACGCTATAATTAGGACGAAGATTTCACTACAATAACCAATCAAATTCGTTTTTTGGCAGGTACACTTGGTCTGTCTCTAGTTTACGCCATCAGTACTGTCGGCCAGCTGCAGTTTGCCATGCGTCAGACAGCGGATGTTGAAAACATGATGACAGCAGTGGAGCGCGTCATAACCTACACAGAGCTCCCTAAGGAGCCAACATATGATATCGACAAGAAGCCCCCTCCAGACTGGCCCCAGGAGGGAGGCCTTCGCTTTGAGGACCTTTCGCTAACGTACTACGAAGGAGGCCCACAAGTGCTCAAGAACATTTCGATAAATATTAATGCGAGAGAGAAAGTTGGCGTTGCTGGGCGAACTGGAGCCGGGAAGTCGTCTTTGGTGTCCGCCTTGTTTCGAATGCCAGAACCTGCCGGGAATATTTACATCGATGGTTTAGCACTAAGCGAATATAACGTTCAGAGTACAAGGCCCGTAATCTCAGTCATTACTCAAAACCCGACTCTGTTTAGCGGGCCGCTACGCATCAACCTGGATCCATTCTCCCGCTTCACCGACGCGGAAGTCTGGAGTGTGCTAGAGCAAGTTCAAATGAAATCGAAAATCCAGGAACTTCCGGGAGAGCTTTATTTCGAGCTCTCCGAATCAGGGAACAATTTCGGTGTGGGAGAGAGGCAACTTCTATGTTTAGCGAGGTCTTTGTTGAATAAAAACAAGATCATTGTCATGGATGAGGCCACAGCTAACGTGGATTTCAGCACCGATAGGAGAATTCAAGAGACAATACGAAGCAAGTTTCAAGATTGTACCGTTATTACAATAGCGCATCGTTTGAACACGATCATAGACTATGACAAAGTGTTAGTAATGGACAAAGGAACAGTTGTAGAGTTTGATAAGCCTAGTGTTCTTCTACAAGATAGCGACGGGGTTCTAACAGAATTATTTCGAAATCAACAAGTAGCGTTATCTTAGTTATGAAATATACCAACTAGTAGTTAATTTCTAATTCCTTCTATGAGGGGCACTTTGAGGGAATCATGGCAGTTGTATTTAACGTTTCCACAACTCCCTTCAGGCTCGTCTTATTAAGGACACTGGTCATTCCATGTAGGTTTTTTGCGCAGGTTTTTGGGAGGTTTCTTGAATAATACAATTGACCCATTGGTCAATAGGGTGGAAAAAAGGGAAAATTATAGACCAATAAATTCTACGTCTGCCTCTCAAATCACTTTGATGAATAATACAGATATTTTTTCAGAATTCTAATGTTGAAGTGAAAACAGAAAAAAAATACAAATGGTGAAAGCCATGGAACAAAATGACACCATACTCTAGGTCGGAGTATAGTTTTAGTTAAGCATGGCAGGAGCTATTGTAGCCTCGTAATTTCATAATGTTAGTTCAGGAGATCTAGGACTAAAAAGGTCAGTATTAAGAACGATTAGAGCTAGATCTCTCTTAAAGTAATATATATGCGATTTTCAGCTCAACATAGACTGGAAAAATGATTTCTCTATCACTGTGAGCAGTGGACAGTATTTTAAAACATTAAAAGGGCGAAAATGTAATTTCAAATTTTTGTTAATGAGCTGGGAAGTATAAATATCTGCTAAATTAGACGGAAAACTTTACAAAATTCCCGGCAAGAACTAAACAGTAATCAAATCGGTCTTCGGTGTGTATTGGCCTATTTTTCAAGAGTTTCAAAATTGTAGGAATTAAGTAAAATAAAGGAATGGCTGAAATGTTTTCAAATTTAAAGTCCTTATTCAATAAAATTCTGGTGTGTTGAGTTGTTTCGTGGTGATATGTGACAGACGTAATGTTTTCGTCAATTTCAATGATTTGGGCTCAAAGATTGCAACATTAATTATAATTTTGGCAAATTGGGGATATTTGAAGACAATACTACTAGCGAGAGCGTTTCGAGAGTAGAAGAGCAGCTTATTTTTCCCTTGACGGGGTTACAGGAATAGGCAAAAGTCAAAAAAGGACAAGAAACACACAAAAATGATTGTTTCTGCATGCCGAGCGTTCACGGAGATAGAACTTCCCTGGGAATCGTCCGAGCTTACTATTTTGGTCAGCAAGGTTGCTAAGAAACTAAGCATGCGCGTCAATCACGTTCTCTGGAGTACTTAAATTCGACTTTTCGTGGAAAAAACCAACAACTTTTAACTCGAACCCGGATCTTCCCATGTTTCCAGTGAAGCGCTAGGAAACCTCGTCAAGAGGTTGAGAAAGAGAAGCAGGAAATACGCTACGACTACAAGAAAGCGTTTGATCAAGTTATAACGATATTAACCAAAACAAGGCACATTGCGTAAATGATATGTTTAATTTTCACATCAGGTCTACAAAACAACGGCTTGTCAAGTACAACACATCACAACGAAAACTCCACAGATAAAAGAATTTCTAACGATCAAAGACTAAGAATGATATTACTGTTAGAATCATTAGTAAGAATATCCTACGAAATAACACCCAACTACACGAACAGCTAATTTGTAGTACGGAGAAAATGTACATATCTACAGTATTTCTACACCTGTTTTAGATTTTTAGGCAATAAAGGGTAAAAGTTTTGTCAAGACGGTAAAATACGATCAACAACACCGTCTTATCAAAAGAGAATTTTTCCTTTTGTCAAGTCCTGTTGAGAAGCATTTACGAATGCAGCCGAACCAAGTGAGCCAGAAATAGTTTGGTTTTCCGTACATAAATAACGCCGAATAAAATATCTTAAAACCAAACATTTCGCCTCTCTAAATGAAAGTCCAAAACCTACAAGAAAGTGAGGCAGCTGAAAGACATCAAACTCGCCTTAAGTTGTACTGACAGCAGACAGTAATAACTGCTAACAATGACTTCTATTAAACTGTTAACTATTAACTGTGAGTGCTTCTTGCTAGAGAAACAAACCGTAACATATATCAGCCCTTACAGGAAAAACGCTTCAACCATATATATACCTCTGTTCAATTCTATAAAACCTCAGTTCTCTTTTCTTTCACTTAAATAACAAATATAATGAGCCACCCTGTATAAGCTACTGATGTTCCTTCAGTGCTTCTCTCTTCATGGCGTTGACATTGGCGACAACTTTCAGAGCAGGACCAAGCTTCATGTGCATGGCGACTACCATATGCTCCTCACGAAGAAGCATCAATGCCTGACCGTCAATCTCCTGTGACACGAACGAGTCTGCGTACTCAGAACAGCCATTAAGAGACCTGCACACAACGAACAATGTTCAATTTAACAAGAGCATAACGAGTATCGTAATAAAATTCCTGTCACGCGTAGTAACGTGACGTGAAACCACAATTTTCGCTTATTCTCGCATGAAATTGTTCCGCGGAAAGTTTTTCTGCTGATGTTCGAAGGTTATCCCGTTACCAGCTAAGAGTGCCGATTGGCGCACAACGTCACAACTTTGTGAATATTTCAGAGATTTCTATGATTTTTTTGCCACGAAAATTGTCTTGTAAAGATCTGCTCATTGAAGTCAAAAAGTGTGACCCCCTCCTATCTAAGAAATGGTTGACCACCCCCAGAAGTTTTTAGTTTCTTTTTTGGGATGTACATGGAATACAAGACTTGTTTTACATCAAGCAATGCACTAAGAACTGCTAAATAAACTATAGTTTAGGGGTATACCTAGTATAGTAGACAACTGATTTCGCATTTTAATGAAATTACATTCAAAATGACTCCCTCCTTCATAGTTGCCGATGTCAATTCTTAAATAAGCTGATCAGTGGCTTTCAAATGGAGGCCGTGGAGGCCGTGGAGCCGTCAATTATCAATTTTTGAGTCTGACAGCGAGAAAATTGATCCTCAATACACTCACTTTACAAAGGCAGCGACCTGCTGAACATTCCACTTGGCAGCTTCGACGTGTTCATACAACCACAAGGGTTCCACATCACTTCGTGTCCAGTCAAAGTTAAGAGGGTGAACAGTGTCTGTGAAAACAAAATGAATTTTTTTTTCATGATTTCCACTGTATTCCACGAAGGATCTACCAACCATTTCTTCACAGATTCTATCAAAGTTTCAAATGAATTTGCCATGGCTTCGCCTAAAAACTTGCGTAAGATTTTTAACCAATCGGAGCGCGGCCATTGCTTTCTGTTCAGTCAGGTGTCAAATCAAAACCAACGGTCTTCTGAATTTGTCACGGTTGCCAATAGTTACAGTTTTTATTTATTCTCGCTCTAATTGGCTGTTTGTAGCGCAGTAATTGCTTTGAGGTTCGTCGGTGTAGGGCCGTAGTATTATAGGACAGGTCATGCAAATTTAAGCACGATCGTGGCAAGACATTTTATTTTTTTTAATTTCTTTTGAGCGAATATCACAGTAATTGTTATTCTCGAGACAAAACGCTTTTTAAAGTGAGCCCATCTCCGTTTTTCTTGTTGGAAAAATCATTACAAACCGTTAGATCGCTGTTCCATAAAATTGTTGAAGAAAAGTTGCAAAATCAGAAAGTGTGTTTAGCAAATTATCCAGCAAAATTTGCATCGTGGTACCGTGTTTTGATCAGGCAGATTTCAGGGGTTAAAATTTGCTTACAACTAGCTTTGAGACACGATTAACTAGCAAGTGCTATTTTCTCTGGCAAGATTAGGAAAAAGAAAAAAATACTGACGAACATTTACATAACATTACAACAGACTGAAGACAAGCTACTACAAGCGACTTGAAATTACTTTCGTTTACCAAGTTCTTCAGTGTAATGAAATTAATAATAACAGATATAAAACATGTTCACAAAATCATAGTCATAAATAACAATTTCTCACATCAAGACGACAAAATAAACTGAACTGGCTGAAGGAAGCTAGTTACAATTATTTTATTTTCACTGAGAAACGAGTGCCAGTTGTTTTCTTTTCATCCGTATTTACAAGTAGCTACTGAAGATATAATTCGTTAAATTGACCTAACTGAAGATGCTACCTTGAAGTGGAAAGCAAATTAACACAAATGCACAAGGTTAAACCAAGACGATAAAAAATTTATTTCTTTCTCTCTTTTGCGATCACAGCACGCGAATGTCGGCGATAGTTATTGTCTGTGGTTTAGTTATATCGGAAAGGAAAAGCCGATTTAAATTCTCAACCTTGATCATAAAACGCGCTTCAGTTACTATCTAAACGGTGGTACTTTCAAAGCAAACAAACGGCGAAATTTATCATCGCTAACTACCTGTTTGATCTTCCTCTTCACTTTTTATGGCTTCTCCGTCAGGAACGTTTCTGGGCGCTTCTTGTTTTGGCTTGCCCTTGCTCTTTTTTTCATTCGACACTTCGTTTCCCATTTTGACACGTTTTACTGGAGCCAGTGAAGCGCAATGCCTTTTTAGTCCGCAAAATACACCTGCTAAAAGCTATTGGCAGCCAGGACAGCAGTGCTTTAGTCTATCAAGTATGAATAATTTACACACGATAAGAAAACTGGCATACCAACTGATATCAAAACGTCGTCCAGGAAACTGCAAAATATATGTTTCTTTCTTCGTGAATAATGACTGCTTAAAGCGTAAAAAGAAGAACAAACGCGATATTGCTTACTTTTCTTGCGCGAAACCAAAAGAAAAATCGAGCAATGAAAGAAAAAGAAGAAAAATATAGACTAAGGAATGTCAAAGGCAAGTTAAAATTCAGACAATATACGTATTTTGAATATTAAAATATTCGTAAAGCTAAAGCAGAGGCGGATGAGAAGGGCGGACTTTTTGTTTCTCGAGTTACGAACGAAAAGTAAACAGAAAACAGACGCAAGAAAAACCAAACCACCTTAACAAGCAAAGTAGCAAATTTTAAAGAAATAACACAGCTCTCTCCAGTCATGTACACAACGAACCGGAGGTAAACAAATCACTGCTCATTACGAAAATGAAAAAAAAAAAAAAAAAAAAATTAGTTCCTAGTCGAAACATTATAATGTTGACCTACCAGGATTTTATATTAATCAAAACACCTTCATCGCAGTTCTAAAATTATTTCAAACTATGAACAGCATAACTAACTATGTACCGCTAATTTGTAATTTCATACGAAGAATTATGAAATCCGCCCCCAGGCCCTGTCAGCATTCCAAGTGAAGAAACATTGAATACGGCGTATGAATGATGGATTGACGGGGGTTCCCTCGCATCAACTTACAGGACGAGTGAAAGGTAATTGTGTTTCTCCGACTGCGAGTTGAAAGAACCTTCGTACTACGAACCTTCTCCGCTGAAGTTCAATCTGGAAGGTGTAAGCTCGTAAACTGCTGTGATTAACCACGAGTTCTCGACCTATTTTTTTTCGTTGTTTTCAGAGACATTTCAGCTACTTTCATCTCTTCTTGTACAGTTGAGCTAACATATTAAAGGACCAGTGTCACGATAAAGCGCATGTGCGGTCTTGATTGACCGACCCAGTTTTTTTAACTACCAATAGATTTTTTTAACCAATAGAAATCGAAATACTATCACGCGCGCCACGAATTCGCCGCGGATCAGCTTGGAGTTTCATGTGCCTTTCTCTTTATCCGCTGGCTTTTGACCTTTTGTTTGTAAAGAATATTTATCATGTTTATGTTGTGTCAAGGGCGTGTCCGTTGAACACAACTCCATATGCTTTACTTTCTTCCAACTTGCATGCGCATCTGCAGCTATATAAAGTTCCCGAGGTTTGTCATCCGATCTTTTCTTGTTTTTTTTTTTCTTTCGAAACAAGATAGCTACGGGGCGAAAGTAGCATTCGTCTCTAGCCGCTTCGAAAACTCCCTCTCAAGGACATCGTATTCTGAAGGACTCCCTCTCAAGGACATCGTATTCTGAAGGACTCCCTCTCAAGGACATCGTATTCTGAAGGACTCCCTCTCAAGAACATCGTATTCTGAAGGACTCCCTCTCAAGAACATCGTATTTCTCTACAGAAAATATACTGCGATGATCATTCTTCACTTTGATCTACAACCGCAGTTCATACATGAAGTACTTCGTATTTTCACCACATCATTTCATTCCTCACGGGAACATATGAACTCAACAAATTGACCTCGCTCCCAATGTGTGGCCTCGTGGCTCAGTTGGTAGTGCATCGCACCGGTATCGCGGAGGTCACGGGTTCGAATCCCGTTAAAGCCCTGATTTTTTTTCAGGCTTCTTCTTTCCAATTGCTTAAATTGGAAAATATACTGCGAAGATAATTCTTCACTTTCAGTATTCAAATCAAAACACAAAATATGCCGTTTAAATATTTCACGGATGACGAAACAGTTCTCAATATCGGTATTACTATTTTCAACGCCTCACAAGGTCGATGGAGAAGGATTTTTCTCACAAATACCAACTTTGAAAACTGTTCCGTCAGATAAGAAATCAAATTGTCGTACATGCGCAGAAGTGTATCAAATCCTCTCCAACCTCAGTGAAGAAAGCAATTTCATTGCGAAGCAGTTGTATTATTGAATGGGTTATTAAACGCTACTCGAGGACTATTAGCAATAGTCCTCGAACGCCATCGAGCGTTACGCTTTCTTTCGTTTTAGTCCCAAATAAATATTTTTCAACTTACATTTGCTAACTTTCTTATTGCCATTTCTGTCCGACTAGTTGGGTGATACTAAAACAATTAGACCCTTCGCCCTCAAGGGCCACAGGTCAATAGCCCATTCGGCTTTGCCTCATGGGCTATTGACCCGTAGTCCTTGAGGGCGAAGGGTCTAATTGTTAATTATGCATTACAAATATGGTAAGCGTACGCGTGATGTTTTTGGGCGTTTTATTTTAGTTTAGTTTGGTTTTCTATATTTTGGGAGCGTTTTTGATAAGCATTTATTCCACTACGCGCCTCGTTGTCTATCTACCATTTCCTATCCAACCACGCTCGTGGAATAATTGTTCAAAATAACATGACTTTTTGGGAGAATGTGCGCTCGCTGTGCCACTTGCAGACCGAGCGCAAAACACCGTGAACTGGCCACATGAATCAAATCTTGTCCTCTGATTGGCTACCCGAGCGGGCTAGATGGAGCAGGCAAGTCGATATTGCCAGCTTGGGATTATGCAGTCTCCCGCAAGAAAAAAATTCCCTTCACTCCGTCTCTGTCCATAAACACGCAAAGATAGGACTTACACAATATCCATGACCTAAGGCTTGGTCAATAAGTCAGGTTATTCCTTTATTGTTGTGTGTGATCATTTTGAATTTTAATAAGAAGTCATCTGATGCGAGCTTCAGAACCGAGAAATACTTGACAATCGCTCGGAACTCCCTATCCCCTTCCGACCTCGCATAACATAATTCAAAATGGTCGCCACGATTAAAAAGATACACGTTGCTATATGATATGAAGGGTTTGCCAACAAGGTGTTATTTCCCTCTCCTAGAAGCTCAGGAAATTATTAGAATTTTGATAACAATTATTTCGTGACTTCACTCCTCGTTACTAAGTTTAAAAGCGTTCGTGCATTGACAAATTTGAATACAGAAACTGTTCTGAGCATGTTTTAGAACGAACGCTTTTAAACTTAGTAACGAGGAGCGAAGTCACGAAATAATTTTTATCAAAATTCTAATAATTTCCTGAGCTTCTAGGAGAGGGAAACAACACCTTGTTGGCAAACTCTTCAATGACAAGTGCATATTAAAGGGCACAGAGTGAGGAAAAACTGAGTTATAGTACTATATGAAATACACGATTACAATTGTAAGCACATGGACAATACCTAGTCCCCCTCCTAGTATAAAGCGAGCCTGGTATGTAGCCAAAGCATATCAAAAAAGTATGAACTGGTATTTGCTGTACCCAAATTTGTTAAAAAAATGTAATGACATCAGGTTGAAGAATTGATATCAAAGGATATTAGGGCACTTTGCAAGGCTTCTGATTGGCAAATTCCTAGTTTTTTTTTTAAGGTAAGTAACTGTATCACCACTATTGGTCTTATAACAGATATTTACTCATATACATGTAACAGAGATTTGTTCACTTACCAAACTCATTTACTTGAATAGAGGCATCTACCATGTATGGACCAGGCTGTTGGTCATAATACTATGAAATATAAATAAAAACAAAGACCAATTTATTAAATGACCATTAGAGTGGTTTTAAATTGAGTGTCGAAACTAATCAGGCAATTACTTTGGTTTGGGTTTTTAGTTTGGCTTAAGATTAGCTGAGTGGTCTAATTACAACACTTAATTGCAAACCGCTCTGTAAAACACACAGGACAGTTAATGTTATCTTGTAAGGACAGATCACATTTTGTAGTAGTATTTGTTAGAATATAAACATATATTTCAAACTACCAATTTCAAGCTTTGTTTTGGCCAGATCTAGTTCATGTTGAAAAACTGAATCATAGTTTATGAAAACTGAAAATAATCATTGATGTGATAACCGACAGATGTGTTACTGGATTTATTGAATGAAAATGACAAGAAAATAAATGAGACAGAATGTTAGTGGGGAGGGGTGGTGAGTGATTTTGAGGAGAAAAAAAGCGAAACTCACCATGGGTAAAGAATAAGACGACTTTTTATGTGAGGCTAGTTGATTTGCAGTGGAATGCCGTCCACCCTGGGTACGAGCATGAAACGCTACCATCTTACGTGAGCAGCTTACACTGTATCTTCTTGCACAGGAAGTTGAGCAGAACCTCTTTGGACCTCTGTGATGTGGGGCTTCAGTTAGGCGGCCACACTGTTCGCAGTGTCCAATGCTGGAGTCATCTACAAACACATCATTGAACGCTTCATCATTGCTTGACGGGCTTTCAGCTGAGTAGAGACAAAGAAACCCAACACTTTAAGTTAAAATCGAAGTGGCTATGAGCCACTCAACTTGGAACATGGATGGCCTGTAAACAGTGACTTTTTTTATGCCACTGAACTGAGTTTTTGATCTTTAGGTCATGCATCGCAATAATTTATATCAAGCTAGAGAGGTGAAAAAAAAAAGTTAAAGCCCACTGGCATTCTCAAGAAATAGTGTAAAATGTAATGGTAAGAGAACACATTTAACAAATAAAGAAGCCTCTACTGTGCTCTGTTCTGTTGTAAAGCACGCAGGAAGCGGTAGAGCACGAAAGAAGTGTAGGGGAAAACAGGAGACGTAGGAGCTGCCAAAGAGCGCAGTACAGTTGTTTACGGCTTGCAGCTGCTTGCAGAACTGAAGATTGCACGAACTGGGGTCAAAGTGGGAAAGACTAGACTGCTTCCACTGGTTCTACTCCAAGTAAAGGAGAATATCAGAGCCAGTTTTTAACTGATCACTCATTGAGTGAGCGATGATACGAAATTGTCGAGGTTCACTTTGCCGAGATGACCGGAGATTGCCAGTTAGCAAACGAGCATTACTACACTGCATGTAAGAAAAAATAAAGCTTCTCATTGTAAACAGACAGCTCAGTTGGTGTTTTCTGTCGTTATTGTACTTCTTAAGTTTAATTTCTGCCTTTGTAATGTCTTTAATCGAAGCATTCGCTAGGTTGAGAATGAGAAGTTGTTTATTTTGTTGCGTGTTTTGTCGGAATCTAGCAAAACTTGTTATTTTAGTACAGTTTTAGCACTTCTGTTGTTAACAATGGTCTAAATGCAGCTATATTTACTGCAGACAAATAGCTTGTTTCCACTGCATTTGTCTGAGCCACAAGGCATGTTTAATTTGGGTCAAATTTCTCAAAATTCCGAAGCAAAAATTTGAAGAAGTCAGCTTACTGTCATCAACCTGTGCTCTGTTCTCTGATAAAGCACGCTGTTTCAGCCAATCAGAGCGCGCGTTATATGGAAACTTTATTATAAAAGAAGATATGACATAGTTGAAAACATTCATGAAGTTATTGGTGATCCTTGTCCGAGATGTTATCACAAATAAAGTACTGCTTCTGATCTGATCACCAAAGCTACTTTAACTTAGCTAAGTTAGTACT
The DNA here is from genome assembly GCA_964020085.1 of Micromussa lordhowensis. Taxonomy (NCBI): domain Eukaryota; kingdom Metazoa; phylum Cnidaria; class Anthozoa; order Scleractinia; family Lobophylliidae; genus Micromussa; species Micromussa lordhowensis. The sequence continues at coordinate 9,946,297 of OZ026598.1, read as the reverse complement.
GCACACATGCCCAAGTAAGAAAACCCCCGTATTGCGGGTTCTCATTTTCTTCCTATTTTTTGTCCTTTTTTTCCCCCTGCCAATAGCAGTGAGTTTCCTCCCCTTGCATTTACTTGCTGACAACTTCTGGGTCTTCATTTAAGCCAACAAATAGTACAAAACAATGAAAAATCTGAAATCTGAACCAATCCACTGCCCCATGTAACATTTGATGCTTTAAGAAGAGTTTGACTCTTCCATTGATATAACATTGTGTATATAATTATATCTTTGATGAGACCTTAAACTGATCTTCATTATTTTCTCTTGTCTTTGCTATCTTTTTAGAGATCCTCGAAATAAATATTATAAGCTCTCCCCATCTTGGTTTTCTCTATTAACTTGCTAACATCCTCAAAGAATATTTGACTTCAGATAGAATTAGGTAATGGTTTGTGAATAGTGCCCGACTTAGATCGACACAGATTTCTATTACAGTAACATCACTTATCGTAGCTTTTGAGTCAACTTATTCATGTAAAAATGAAATTCCTTTGTTCTTTCCCTAATTATTCATGGACCATGAATAATTAGGGTTAGAACACAAAGGAAATTGAGAATCAAACTAGGTTAAAATCATTTTAACCTGAATTTCATTTTGACCTGCAACATATATATTAAAGCTCTGCCAGAAGATGCAAGCACTTCCAGTTACAAAACCACCCATATCTCCTTACACAAATGTACCGGTAAGCCAAGGTATGATGAAATGTAACAAATGTAACAAATGTGTTAGTTGTATCTGTCATTCACTACAAATACAAATGGAATCAAAGACACAACAGAACAGACTGTTCATTATACACATACCCTCAAATCCAGCTTCCATTTCCACATCTCCATTTTCATAATCTTGGTTGCCATTGAGCTGGTTTTGGTTCACTTCTTCAGTGTCATCACCGGACTATATCACAGAAGTTTGATATTTTTGTTAATTACACTTTAAACTTTAAACTGATTTTTTCTTATGGATTTGTTCGCAGATTTGCCCCCCCCCCACTGCAGGGGCAAATTACACCACGAGTGCATGCACAGTCACATATTTGCTATATAGCTTTGAAGTGTGCATGATTTCTGCAAAGCTGCATGTATTTGACCCTGTAGCCTTTGACAACAAGTAACTAAAGCCTGCATCACCAGGAAATAATGTTTAGTAGCATGACGGCTGGCTAATGGCCATGAGTTGTGGTAAGAAATCAAATCTTCTATGTAGCTAGGCAAACGGCGATGATGACCCTCGGATCTAAGGTCCGAAAAGATTTTCCAATTTGTAGTTTAGCAAATTCATTGTGGCCATAATTGGTTGCCAGGAAACAAACTTTCCGTGTTGTGTAACTTGCCAAAAGGCCATGTTTTGTGGATAGAGTGGCTAATTCAGCTTTTTCATTGGTGAAAACAACATGTAAATTCGAGCAATGTAAACAAATGCAAACACAAATTATCGAACCATTGACGTCAAAATGACTTCAAAAGTGTAGCCCCCTGCAGATTATTGAACCATTGACCGAGAAAACCTGGGAACGATATATATTGCTAGAGGGTGCGAAATTTTTAAGAGTTTGAAAATATTTTGAATGAATAATAAAGCAACTACTGAATTCGGCTTTCGGCCTCGGTGGATAACACCCTCCTCGAACTGCAAAATTCTTCATACCCTACTCAGCGCTAGCCTCATTCAATAATTGCTAAATAACAAAAAACACCGGTGATTCGGTAGCTGGCTATTAAATTAAGTATCAGCGATTAGTATAAAGAAGAGCAAAATTAATTTAAGCGACATGCAAGTTCTGACAACTCGTGATTAACCGAGTCAAATATATGTACAGTACTTGGACCAAAAACACCTGTGTATAATTAAGTCGAAACAACGAAATTATCAGGCGCTATTAGTAGTTCTTTACGAGATTTTAGAATTTAAACTGACAGTTTTTTCATACATCCCTACGTGACAATAAGATGACCTCAGTCTTACCGTGAAGGGATAGTTGCTCTCTTGTATGATAAATCCTTCCACAAAGTGTGTTAGAATTCTCGGCGATGCACTACGTTTCGAAATACGGCCTTGGTCGAGATGTAGCGTGTTTGCCACCATTTCCATTACTTTTTAAAGTTTTACATATCGCTAGTGCGTTTAACAGTGAAGGATTAAGTGATCATCGACCTGCAGTTATTCCAAAGAAATCTGTGACAGGAAAAAAAACGGACAAAGAATACAAAACGACAAAAGCACAAAACATCAAAATGGCGACATGTGTCCGCTTGAGCCTGCAATGCAAGAACACAGTTGGCTTTGGCATCAGCTTGATTTCACCTGGGGTAGAGGGGTAGGGTAAGTTGGCAACTAATTTTTTTTCCATAGATTCTTTATTGTCACACTGCAAATAAATAGTTGCTGACATTTCTCAATTTCTTACTTTAAAGTTTGTCAATTTGTTGGAAATTGCTTACAAATCAAGTTGTATTGTCGACGACAAAAATAACGCTCTAGGGGCCCCTACTAAGGATTGTCTATTGTAGCTTGGAGCCAAAATGGCGTGTGAGTGCGACAGGTTCGATGTTGTTGTCGTTGGTTCGTGCTTCGTGGATATGATAAGTTATGTTCCTCATTTTCCAAAGTTTTGTGAGACAGTTAAGGGATCAAAATTTCAATTGGACTTCGGTGGAAAAGCAGCCAACCAGTGTGTGATGGCCCAGAAGCTTGGAGCAAACACTGCCATGGTCGCCAAAACTGGCAACGATCAGTTTGGGAAAGACACGATACAGAACTTCAAGAAGTTTGGGGTAAACACTGATTTTATTTCGGTAACTGATAAAGCAGAGACAGGTATTACTAGCATAGGTAAGGTTTTACACTTAATTCTTAATCCTTAAGATCATGTTATCAAAAGATTTATAAGCTTACTTTTGCGTTGTCGAACTATTCGGTAAATATAACTTACTCGAACCCAGTCTAACTTAGTCGAACAATTGGGTTCGATTAGTTCGTAATCGAACATAATCGAACCAAAATATTTGTGTCAGAGAGTTCGATTATGTTCGATTTCCGAACTAAAATCCAATCAAACTCAATCGACCTCAATCAAAAAATCTAAGATTGACCCTAAATACAATTGTACCACCAGATATTCACAAAATTGATTTCCTTTCAGTTTATGTATTCGTTGTTCTGGGACATATACCCAGGTTTGTGATGCTTGTATTTCCCCCGTTGTACACATACTACGTGTACCAACCGACTGTGAATTCAAACTTGTCCATACTTTTGCATTCACCATGCCACATAGGCTCATATCGAACACAGTTAGACCTTATCAAACCCAGGTCAAACTCAGTGGAAACCAATTGAATGGAATTGAATGTTACAGTGATTTTGATACTCAAATGCTTTTGTGAGGTTCGATTATGTTTGATAACTGAACTCAGTCGAACCCAACCGCATGATTGGCATTTGATTGTGTTCGATTGAGTTTGATTAATAGGCCTTATCACGGTTTCCGACGCCATTTTGACGGGTAGGCAAAGCGGTCAGAAATTACAGTGTTTGTATGGGAATCCGATGGCAAAGAACTTTTTGCAAAATCGAATTTTACGCAATTTGTGAATCGCAATGTTAAAATATCAGGTGGAAGATTGTATTCACCAAGTTTGAAGGATGTAACTTAACTAGAAGACGCTCAGTTAATTTTTATAATTTAGCATACATTTGTCTGTAATTTTTTTTTCGGCGCCGCCGCGTCTTCCCAGCCAAATTTACAGACAAATGTATGGAAAATTATAAAAATTAACTGAGCGTCTTCTAGTTAAACTACAACCTTCAAACTTAGTGAATACAATCTTCCACCTGATATTTTAACATTGCGATTCACAAATTGCGTAAAATTCGATTTTGGAAAAAGTTCTTTGCCATCGGATTCCCATACAAACACTGTAATTTCTGACCGCTTTGCCTACCCGTCAAAATGGCGTCGGAAACCGTGATAAGGCCTATTCATTATTTAATTTGGATCAGTTTAAACTATGAAATAAATATATGAACAAACCAGGGTTACTCAGTCGGTTTTACAACTTTTTTTCTGTAGGGAATAGGGTAAAGATAAAGATAAGTTACTTTGTCTGTTTCTTCTGAGTTTGAGAAAATGGTATGGGTAGGCAAATTGTCTATTCCGTTTTGAAAATATTAAACTGCTCAAAATATTTAGCTGTTTAAGATACATGTAGTTTTAATAGCCTTAGGACTTATACGTACCTAATGGTGTTAAAAGAGGTGATGATGATAATGATGATAATGATAGTTGTTGTAGCTTAATTTCGCTTTGTGCAAATAACCATGTCTCAATGGTTCATGTGTGGGTTATGTCAAAGATCTTTGGTGTAAACTAATGCTGTAAACTTTAGTTAGGTAGTATTTTCAACGTCAACTTCATATGGACTGTAGTTTGGCCATGGCACAGCCAATATACATGTAAGTATGACAGTCCTGTCCAGTAGCATGTCCCTTGTAAGAGAAAATAAGAGTGAGTAATAAATATACTCAGAAAGTTTTCTATCAGAATGTGATATTTCAAATGAACTTGTTTCCCTTGCAGCTGTGAACAGTTCTGGTGAACCAGCATTTATCAGCCTTGCAGGAGCAAACAGACATCTAACTGTAGAAGACATAATGGCTGCTGAAACTGTTATTCAATCTTGTCCAGTCATGGTGTGCGACAAGGGAATACCTCTCAAGATTGCTACGGAAACATTAGAATATGGGAAAAAATTAGGCACCAGGACATTATTCAATCCTTCACCTAAATTGGAATCAATACCACAAGCTGTTTACGTGAACACTGATGTTTTAGTACTTAATAGAGAGGAGGGTGAAAGCTTAACAGATATTTCTGCAAATGACTTTGAAGGAGTTAAAAGGGTCATTGTTAAGCTTCACCAGCTGGGTGTTTCACATGTAGTGTTGACACTTGGATCAGAAGGAGCTATCTCTTCTGAAACGACTCAGGAACATAAAAGTAAGCTCCTTTAAGAATTCGTACTTACTAGCAGAAGTGTGGGATGATTGACCCAGTTTATATTACCAGTAATCAGTAAAACCAAGGCTGCTGCCTAACAGGAGCCCGGTAGCCTGGGGCTCCCAAGAAAGTCCTTTGGGCTCCCTAACTTTTTGCAGCAGCTCCCAAAACATTACCTGTTGGGCTCCTAACTTTTTGGCTTTTGCCATTCTGGGCTCCTTGAAATATTTGTTAGGCAACAGTCCTGAAAACTATTAACTATTAACTATTTAGCAATTATTGAATGAGGCTGAGTAGGATATGAAGAATTCTGCAGGTCGAAGAGGGTGTTAAAAACCTCCAAGATCTGCAAAATTCTTCATATCCTATGAATGTCGAATTCAATGATTGCTTTATTATTCTTTCAAAATATTTTCTTCGCTCAAACTTGTAAAGATGTAAACCTACTTGCAGCCATTTCACTCTTTGTTAATAACACAGCCTCGTCCCCAGGTATTTGGTCAACAGCAGCTGGTTATGGTGAATTATGCGTGTGGTTTTAACCAATCAGAAACGGGGAAATATTTTGTATGAATAATAATAACTATTATGTCTATAAGGTTATTTAGCAGGCAAAATTGTTAGCAGTGTAGGTAGGCAAAATAACTTCTTGGATGCTGTTTAAGGTGGCTCAAAACAGTTTTCTGTTTTTTTAAGACTTACAGAGCTAGGTGCGATTTTTCAGGCTTGGAAGTGTTCTGTTTTGAATGGCTGTTCTACTTTTTTAAGATAACTCTCCACTGTTCCTTTCATGGCATTTAAGTCATAAATTAAGGTAGCACTGTCCTGTTTCATAGCAACAAACTTGACCCACTTTTTACCATTAATTGCATCTATCTTAAAAACTAAGCTGGTGACCCCATATTTTTTTGATAAAAATCTTTTTATTACACACAGAAGAAGAAAAAGGGGAAATTAGAAAAAATTCTGCGGAGTAGATTTTGCTTAAATTAAAAAAAATGGAAATTTCCAAGTTTAAAAATTTCAAGTCTGCAGCTTTTTTTTTAATTTTGCACATGCATTCCGCTCTTGCTGTTGAATAAGTTTTTGCATTAAAAAAGTAGGGCCACCGGATCTGTTTTTGAGATATTAGCTTCGTGAATAAGGAATTTTTCGCGTGCGTTCTACGCGCAAATTAAAATCTTGTTCTTGCTAGATCGCACTTTGCGCACGTGTGAAGGCAGTCCACTGCTCAGTGAAGCCCGCAATTCCACGCAAAGAGATGTGAATACCTGCGAATAGTGTTTTCTTTTTCGCTGTTGTCGTTAGCAGCACAAGTGGTAGAGGAAGAGTACCACAAATACCCGAAGGTGAAGGTGGCCTAGTAAAAAGAACGAAGAAAACTTGAAGAGTATTTTTTTCCTGCTTTTCATTCACGTTCCAGCACAGCATTTTAAAAGAATGTTTTTTCTCATTTGAAATTACCTGAAGGATGGATGTTTTCGAAGGTAAAAACAAGCGATATTGTAAACAGCTCACTAAATTTGGCGAAGCAAAGTTTTATGAAGTAAGCCTCGGGCGCGCCGCCATGTTTGTTGTAAGTTATCTCGCACGCTGTCTCGCGACCCCTCGGGTGATTGCGTCATTCCTCGCGCTGAAGTGCGCGTTAGAGCCCAGGCTTCTTACAGAAATATTACTGTTTTGAGCCACCTTAAAAGTTTTCAAATATTTTCAATCTTAGGATTATTCATTCTGGCTGTTAAGCACTGATAATTATTTCAATGCTGAACTCTATTGTTTTTTCCAATACAGTTCACATGCAAAGTGATTTACTTCATACATCTTCATTGGTCACCTGATATTCATCACTTCACACATCTAAGTAGCGCTTGCAATGAACCAACTCTCAGATGTTTCCTAGTGTGTCAGTGTTGAGTGTTTGCATCAGAACTACAAAATGTATGAATTTGAGACTCCCTAGAGCCTGATTTTTGCCCAGTTTTACCTTTCAACTGTTTAAGTTGAAGTGTAGCTTTAAATTTCTCAAACTTATGAATAATTCATCAAGGTTTAGCAAAAGTAATCATGCCTGCGATGATGTTTGGCTATCTGATCTTAATTAGGATAGATTTTTATGATCCAAGAAGATATATGATGAAGCACACAGTGCTGTTTCTGATCACATCTCTGAACACCTCAAAGTTTGTTGAGTATTCCACTATTTGTCGTATTTTCAACTCTCTTCTCAGTGTTTGGAAATGTCTCCAAACATGGTCTCTCATGTTTGATATATAAAATCTCGTGCTCTTAGTGTATTTTCTTAAATGTCCTGTAACATATTCTGTTTTCAGATCCAGTGATGGCACACATCAGAACATCAAAAGTGGATGCTGTGGATACAACTGGTGCTGGTGATGCGTTAACAGGAGCACTAGCATTCTTCCTGTCATGTTATCCTCAACTCTCATTTGCTGAGATGGTGTCTAGGGCAGTGAATATTGCGACGGTTACTGTGACCAAGCATGGTGTTCAGTCCAGTTATCCAATGAGAGAAGAACTAGATGACTGGTTATTTGACATTGATGCAAAAACATCTGAACAGTTATGTCTTGAAATGCTGAGTAGTGAGAACTCGGAACAAGGAGAGAGCTAAAAGTCGAAGAGTAAACCTACTGCAGTGGTGTCAGTTAACACCTTTTGTTCTGGTGAAATATAGTCTGGCCTTAGCAGGTCTTAGCAGCTGAGTTAATATGCATTCAAAAGAGGACCTACATGCACTGGCTATATATACACTCCATATTACCATCAATTTGCTTTGTGAACTTCGGATGTTACCTTGCCCATCATCTTTTCATCTAAACACTTATCGTACAAAATCATTCTTGCTGCTGTGCTGAGACTTTGGAAGTCAGTCTGTCTATTGACTCTAGCAGTAGCTCTTTATAGAGAGTTTTTTTAATAAGTTAAAATATGCTTTTTACAATTCAAATCAAATAAATTTACACAAGAATTGAATTGCCGCACCAGAAAATATATCAAGCTTTTCAACCCAGTCTCACTTACAATAATTATTATTATTGTAAGGCATCCTAATAATGCAGCTCAGGTCATTAAAATTATACATGGTCATCTTTACATATAACAGACCATTATACAGACCATTCTGCCAGCAATGTAGACAAGCATGAAATCAAGGTTTGAGTTGACCTTTGTGGTGATAGAGATTAGAAACTAGTTATCATAATATCCTGGGGGTAGAATCCCATATAAAAAGGTTGAGGATGCTCGTCGTCTTGCCAAGAATTGAAAAAAAGTATTTTGGTCTCACTTAGGGCATTCAGGATGAAATGCCACTATTTTTAGGGTGTAATCGAAGAGATAACTATTAAGAAATGCTCTCATTTCTCTTTTTAGGCTCAATTTTTGCCACTCTCCAAAATTCCAAAAGTTAAGATGGCTCTGAACCCACACTACTGAATTTTTTTAAACTTTGCAAAAAGTTACAAATTCGATAATAAAAAATGGGGTCACCGAGCACGTGTTTGAGTTATAAGCACTTAAAGCTAAAATTAAGGGTGTGTTTAGCAGGTCACATTGTTGCTATGGTAACCAATTATGCTACAAAATTGACAGAAACATGTTCACCAATGATTGGGCAGTTTTTTGATACCATGTGTTTGGCATTATCCTATATAGAGTGGTTATAATGACCCATCAAAATCTACATCCATTCTTTGAAAGTGCTTGGAACTGTTTGGAGCCTCCTTAAGTGGTACCTTTTAGGGGTGAATAAAGCTCATAGCATCCTGACCTCATATAGGAGCCAGCACTCCTGGACATGATAACAGGAAAACTTACATTTGAAATTTGGCAAGTAGCAACTAACAGTCCGCTCAAAGACTTGATTACAAAACACGAAACTGTAAGTGTTTGGTAAAAGTGCATTTAGATATTAATTATTTATTTTTCGTTGTATACTGAGACTTATATTTAAAAGCGTGTTACATATTATATCTTACAGACGGATAAAACTTCATCATGTATTAAAGAATTTGTTCATGCTTAGCGTGCGTATGCACGCGGTAAGTTTGGAGAGTACGAGAGAAGCGTAAGAGTCTAGGAGGGGGGCGTTAGGGTTTTCGGTTTTGCGGATTTGGCCAATTTTCGGTTCGGTTTTTCGATTTTGGTGTCTTGTGCGGTTTTGGGGTTTTCTCCTATTTAGTCTTTGGTTTTCGGTTTTTGTCAACAATAATGGCAGTTTTTCGGATTTTTATGTCCAATGCACTTTGCGGTTTTTCTGGTTTTGCCAAGGAAGTTACACTCTGCAGTCGCGCTAAAACTGAAGACCTCTTATATAGCTTTCTACAAAGATTTTCTTTTAATAATTGGAGGAATGCATGACAAGCCCACGTACAGTAGTCTCTTAAGCAGCCGTTATTGTGGGTCGTATACTACCAAACAGACTATGAAAAGCTAAAGATAACATCAAAGCAAAAGACTATTTCTCAAATATCACACGGCTGAGAGAGTACCTTTGACCGGGATCTTTGACCTTAGACTGTAAACAACGGAGTTTCTATAGTTCGATTGCGATTGAACATTGTGCTCACTCTCTCCGTTCACGTGGAATAACAGCGAAGAAGATATTTGTTTGGTTGTAAAATAAATTAGTTTGGTTGTAAAATACGGCTGCCATTGTGCCTGCACATTGCTATAGGTCTGTGGAGCCGATTTACAAAAATATAGGCAAATTTTTAGACTACGACGAGAGAATACGCAGAAAGAACAAACTAAAATAGGTTAAGACGCATAAAAATTAAATAACAGAAAGAGAGATCTGAAGCCTCTCAAAGCGGTTTTCGGCTTTTGGGCGATTTTTTTGTGCTTTTTTTATGTAATTTTTGCACATTAATGTAATTTCCACATAATTAAGATTTGTCGTTCTGTATATCGAAAGAATCACATACTATGTGTCTGTCTGATAATCGCTTTGATAAAACAGTCTGTTACTATAAAAACGGGTAAATTTTCTTTTAGTCTGTGGTAACAATACGCCTTCATCAAGGGTAGCTGTCTTGGGTCCCCTCTTGGGACAATTGCCTTGGGTGGGGACCCAGGGGTGGGGAACAGTTGAGCTCATTATTTAGAAGTCCTTAGCTAATGCAGGGGTTCATGGTGTGTTTGCAGTGTAAAAGAAACACAAAAGAAGGATAAATAAAAAGAACCTTTTCCTCTCCCCCAAACCGCAAGAAGAAAAGATAATGGCCCAGAGGTGCAAATTGTGCCCGATATATACCCGCTGGGGAAAACCAGCGTCCTCCAATTAGTCCCAGTCTTCCTCGGGTAACTCTATGCAACGCCTTGTAAAAACGATGTCGAAGATTGTCGTCTTTTGTACCTTGTACAGTTTTCTCTTCATTCTATGGAGTAAAGATGTATCATGTGCAGGTAGTGTTGAATTCAGTGCAGATGTTAAGCTATCGGGTGGTAAATTTCGCATGGGCAGCTCATCCGCTGACACGAAACGTGGAGAACTACCCGCAAAGACTGTCGGAGTGAAACCATTTGTGATCGATAAATATCCCGTCACAAATGAAAATTTTCGAAAGTTTGTTCGCGCTAAGAAATTCAAGACGGAAGCAGAGAGGTTTGGATGGAGTTTTGTCTTTCGTACTTTCGTGCCAGAGGAAGTGAGATCGAAGATCACACAATCTGTGCCGGTAAGTCGATCTTCGTCTTGAATGCCACGTCAATTTTCATTAAGTTGGGGGGATTCCCTTCACTCTCGTTCCAACTTCCAAGCTGCAAATGGTTGAAACAACCTTTTGATGACAGTTCTCAGAATTTGGTGGTGCACTTTACATCAACACAGATTGCCATATATTCTACATGCAACTATTTTACGTTATCATTTTTTAATCTTCCTTTTCATTGGCCGAGAGCTCACCATGGGACCTGCAAATAACTGCCTACAAATAATGGTCTGCTCATACGAAGCAACATCTCAATGTGTTTTGCTGCAAATAATATTCTGCTAATGCGTAATTGAAACCACTCTCTTGTGTGAAAAATGGCAGATCACTTCCCTGAGCTGTCAGAGAGTGATTTAAATAATTATGAAAACAAACTTGGTGACCAAATGATAAAACAATTTATTATTGAACTCAGTTATTTCAAAATATTGTGATTTGTCAGTGTCTCGCAGATCAATTATTTTCCTCAGCCTTCAGCTTTGGCAAATAATTGATCTGCTCATCACTGACAAATCACGATATTTTGTTCAACCTCTTCCAATAATAGTTAATTATTATTCAACAAATTGTAACACTATCCAAATATGGTCATGATGCTCTCGATATCTGTCATCCGTAGGTAACAGATATCCGGCGGTATACGTAGCTTCGTACGTGGGAAGAAAAAGTGAAGTGAGAAAATGTTGACAGAGAGATTTAAAAATGTTAGGCTGCTTTGTTATCAATTTGTTGAATAATAAAACAATTATCCTACTCAATCTCGTGGAATATACGGTCCAGAATACCGTCTGTATAAAAGAGAAATGATAACCAGCGTTGAAAATTAATGTACCAATTATTAAATACCAACAGCCCTCTCTGATAGGCATTTGAACTCTTTGAGATTTTCGTTGCCCTGTGTAGGTCCCCCTCCCATTCTTGACCTTCAAGATTCTCTTTGTTCAGGGTTCGTACAGGTCATGGAAAACCTGGAAAGTCATGGAATTTATGTGAAGGTTATGGAAAGTCATGGAAATGCAATATGCTTTGAGGAAATGAAAAGGCAAAAAAAGATAAAAAAACATTGACATCAGCTTTTAATTTCAGTAGAAATAGACACAAGCATGTATTTTATGCATAATAATGCCGGTCAAAATATAAAATAAATGATTGTTTTGAAACTTCTGTGAGAACAACTGGAAAACGTGGAAAGGTCATGGAAAAGGTCATGGAATTTTAAAAGCTTCAAAGAGTACGAACCCTGTTGTTTTTCAATATATTTGAGTTGCAAAATGTGTGACAAGAAATTTAGAGTGGTCAAGAATGACCCCCCTCTCTTTGCAAGCAGTGAAACTATATTATGGTTTTACAATATGTCTACTTTTCATTTCATCTGGCCATATGATTTTCAAATCAGGAAGTAGAGAGCACTACCAAATGTAGTTTCTTAAAAATCCCATGAAATACTTGTGAAAGACCAGTGAATCTTTTTTCAGGGGCCATGATTATTGCAATTTCATATTTTCATGGCCTCACTGAAACCCATAAATTGTTCATGGAAATTCTTTCATTGCTCATAAAAATCTTTTTTCATGGCCATGAAAAGTCGTCACTGATCCAGAACTGACATTAATGGGTCATTAACATCTGTTTTTATGGCCATGAAAATTCATGAAAAAATAAAAGTTATCAGCCTATTTAAACTCCAGGTGAGACTCAAGACTGATGGTGGGAACTAACAGACATTTTAGACTAGGGGAATGACAATCACAGTGGGTAGCCTATAATTGGACACAGGAGGCACCCAACATTATCATGTCTTAAAAAAGGTGGCTCAAAACAGTTTCCAGCATTTTCCAAGACTTTGATGGGTCATCACACGTCAGGATAGGAAGCTTCTTTTGACAAAGTTTTCAAAAATTCTGTACATATATAGCCACCTTAAATTTTTAAAAATTTAAGTTGGCTCTGAATCCCCATACAGACTTTTTTTAAACTTTGTCAAAAAATTTCACTGTGCTGGTTTTGAATTATAAGCCCTTAAAGCTGTAATTAAGGGTGTTTCTAGCAGGTGATACCATTGCTATGGTAACCTATAGTGTCACAAAAATGATAACAAGGTGTTCACCAATGATTGGGCAGTTTTTTTTGCTATCATGATTGTAACGTCAACTGATAAAGAGTGGTTTTAATGACCCATTAAAATCTAAGTCTTGGAAAATGCTGGAAACTGTTTGAGCCACTTTCCACTGTGGTGTAAGTTATTTCACTAGAGGGTTTTATTCTGGTGATTTCCTTGTCTTTTAAAATCTCTTAGGGGGCACCATGGTGGCTGCCAGTACAACAGGCTTACTGGAGACAAGTAAGTTAAAAATAGCAATTTTATAATACTTTATTAACTACTCCAAAAGGCTTAATTGATAATTGATAATTGATAAAGTTTCTAATTCATGTTCTACAGTTTTCAGATATCTAATTTTTTTGGAAATTATCTTTCTCAGGAGAACAGCCAATTTTTGCTGGCAATAAAAAAATGGAAAATTGAAATTGAAAAGTCAACTGGAAGACCACTGAGTATTCAGTCTACAATCAGCACATGCCAAAAATGGGAACATTGCATATGCGTTTTAAAAATAGAATTTTAGGATGCTCAGAATATTTTGACATATGCCACCAGTTAAACGCTATTTGTTGCAGTTTTGACTGGCTTTACTTTGTATTTTTTAAGATAATTTGGTTTTATCAACTGAGTTGATAATGTAAAAAATTGGCCACCGTAAAGAGATTCGAAAGATTTTGAATCTCTTTACTGTGGCCAATTCACATTATCAACTCAGTTGACAAAATCAAATTATTTTGTAATACTCCCCACTGACGCAGCACCACAGTTTCTTTAGAAACTTACCCCCTTTAAATATTTTTTACTCTTGTACACAGCCAGGAGGCCCTGGTACTTCCATAAAAGAGAAGATGTCGTATCCTGCTGTACATATAAGTTACAATGATGCTAAGGCATACTGTGAGTGGATGGGTATGAGGCTGCCAACTGAAGCTGAATGGGAATTTGCTGTTAGAGGAGGAATCAAAGGTGCATTTACCTGCAATGCAGATGAATTCCTTCCTATTGGTGGCAATCCATCGGCATTTAATTATGATTACTTATAGTTACACTGAACGTTTAAAAGTATTTTTTTTTATATATAGGCTTAGTTTTAAATACATGTACAGTTAAGCAATATGAGAAATTCTTTCTGTAAGGACCTTGTTTGATCCTTTTCAAAATTTATATAACATTTGATATGTACTGTATCGAATGAATTACCGGTAAGACATTATTATTATTATTAAAGCATAATTACTTGTAATGATAATTATTCATTACTTGTACAGAAGAAATTTAATTTCTTCCATACAAGTCGGAGGACTGTTTCTGAAATATTCAACATTTTTACCACATCTTTAATTTGGTTTTGGAATTTTTAATAACACATTTAATAAAAGGGCTGGTGACTGGTGACTGTCTTACAAAATTTTTGTTGAACTTCATGACTCTCTCAGTCTTATGTTCATAAAGCGGTTTTGTTCACCTTGCAGTCTCGATTTTTTGCAAGGCTAAGAAAGTAAAAGTAATGTAAATGTTTTTTTTTGTTACAGATTCTGAGCTTGAACGTCTTAGAATCTGAACGTCTTAGAATCTGAACGTCTTGAGCTCGAGCTTTGAAGTCTTGGTATCGCAATTGAAGACATCCAAATGGTCTTGGGCTTGCAAAGAAAAATTAATTTATCATTCACCACCACCCCCAAAAAACTGATTTAAAATGCTGTCTGTAACCACAGGACTTTTACAATATATAGACAAAGACAGGGTTTTAGTTGCCACATTTAGCAAAGTTAAATAAAAATATTTGTTCCATTTTTTTGGTTAATGTATTGAGGAATCTAGTCTGATTGATCATTATAACCTTTTGATTTGAACAGAGAAAGATTATCCATGGGGATCAGACTATCAAAAGAAGCGTATGAACATATGGCAGGTAATTATATTCTAAAGTTGTGCATTTGTGGTACTATTTGTATGAATAGGCTTAAAGCGGCTTTAAAAGAGACATCTACTAGTGAATAACTCAGGTCTCTAAGATTACTCATTTTGATAACTTTGTTTATCACTTTTTTTTAAATTTCCTGTTTTGGTGTCACACTGGTACAGATGTGTAGTTCTAAAAACTATGCACACTCCCCCCCCCCCCCTACAGAAAGGATTGAAACTTTTTGGGGGTAGGTGGGGGGTTCTGTTTGACCAAAACATATAAAAAAAATGTATGAAGCTTAACAGGAATTTCCAGATGAGTTGGGGGGGGGGGGGGGGGTCTTATCTGGAACTACACAATGGCTATTTAATAATGTTATCCCACATTGCTGAAGCTGATAGAACTGTTTACACGGAATGTTGTACATACAATATTGCACGCTAATGTGTTCTGCAGGGAGAATTTCCTGATAAAAACACCCAGGAGGATGGCTATGTTGGAGTTGCGCCTGTAGATGCCTTTCCTGCTCAGAATAAATTTGGTAAGATATATTATGATCTCAGCTAGCCTACGTGTAGCCGTACCTCTTTCTTGGCTTTTCCTTTTGTCGGGGAGAGGGTGCGTCTACACATAGGCGAGATCTCAGCTATATATTTCAACTATTTCTGGTTCGTTTTATGTGCAATAAATAATGGACAGGATAAAGCTGGTGCCAATTCTATCAGGTGCATGCACTGTTGTTCAGTTCATGTAGTACATGAAAAATGTAAATACGTGTACAAAGTGTTTAAAAATGAATATTGCAGTGCTCCAGGTTGATATAAAAAATTCTCAGATCCATTTTCATTCCTGATCTTCACAATAATATTATTGTCACACAAATAACAAACAAACCCCAAATCAAAAGAGCATCGATCACAGTCACAGCGATAGTTTGAACTGGGCCTAGAATTCCTAACTCATTGAGACCCAAATACAAGTCAGATCCAGAGTAAACAAAGTCTTAAGCAATACATGTTTATTTTTATATTCAATTGGTGATTGCCACTGATAGTGACGAGGGTTTCAGGTCAGACACTGATTTGAGCTTTGTATCAAAACTTGTGGATAAAATTTCAGTCCCATTAGTTTAAGGACGGTGCGTACTAAATACAAAGGTTTTTGTGCCAGACAAGGACCACATGGAAAAAGTAGATCTTTGCTAGGGCTATTGGAATCCACAAAGAAAACTGGCGGTAGCAATGCATATTTCTGAGATAATTAGCCTTGAATCACAACAAATCAGATTTCCTTAGAATTTGCCCTTACCTACAGAAAAGCAAACATATTTATAAAGATCTTGAAACTACATGGTAAATAGTAACATTACACCTTTGGTATGTTTTTTATAACAAAACCGTTGCAACAGCACTTTTAGTTAGTAAAACATTTGCGCCTCTTGCACTTGTTTAGTGCGTTTACTACGCCATCTGCAGGTACATGTTTACAGTTGGATTTAAGTATGATCTTCGACAGATAACAGCTTTTCAGCTGGAAGCCATTAATAGTTAGTGGTTAACGATATGCTGGTATTGTGGTATTTCTCGTTTTAGTACAAGTTCATTAAACTTGATTTGGTTATAGTAGAAAAATGTTGCTTTCATTTTGGTTGTGTACTTGGTAGCATAGTTGATTATGTCAATGCCAACCCTAGCGCGCATTTGGCGGTTAAACCCACTTATGTCCAGGATTGAACGCAAGTATTGTTTAATTAGTACTTCATGTTTGGCCGGGTTATTTGACATTTTCTTATTACTTCTTATTTGACAGAATTTTGTATGTTTTGGTGACTTTTTACCAATGAGGACACTTTGTGATGCTTATCATAAGGAATTTGAATCTCATTAGCATTCAATCCTGGACATATCTGGTTAAACCATGCCTTGTGTGATGCGCAAAGCGTGTGCGCACTAACAAAAGTAATAGGCACCATCCTTATTGTGACATTGACTAATTAATTTTTTTTGCAATAGGAATGTATGATATGTTAGGGAATGCATGGGAGTGGGTGTCTGATGAATTTAAAGACAAAGGAAGGGAAACAAAATATGTTCTGCGAGGTGGATCATACATAGACACAGCAGATGGTAAACACAACCATAAAGTGACTGTTACAACAAGGTATGTGTCAAACCTTTCTGAAAAATTATGATGTGAATGCATGCTGGTTATATACAATGCTTTTGAGTGGTATACTATGGAATGCATCACTTGTATTTTCTCAGTCTTATACACACAAGCCTTTAGGTGATTGTGTATACACAATGTACATGTGCCAGAGAAAGTATTGTGGCCAACACAATCAATGCAACATATGCACAGCACACGATGGGAAGGTTAGGTGTCAAGTATACAACAGCTTTTCTGAATAATGGTTGGCTTTTATTTTATGGCATGGTATATATATTATTATTAAAAACTGGATCATTACATAATGCAATTCGAGAGATTTCATTGGTTTAGCCATCATACCATGCTCTACGAATATGGTAAGCGTATGTGCGTTTTTTTGGGGGCGTTTTTTTTTTAAAGTTCAGTTTCCTATATTTTTGGGGCGTTTTCAATCATTCCACTCGCCCTTGTTGGATATGAGATAATTATAGCCAACTTGGTGCTATGGGCCTCGTTTGCTATCTACCATCTTATATCCAATACGCGCTTGTGGAATAATTGTTAAATATTACCACACTTAGATAGAACTATAAAGAATCAAACAGGTGTATGCCAAGAAACAAGTGAAAAAAAAATTTAACTCATAACAGCATCACTGAATACTTATCCATACAGATTTTCTTGATTTTCAGGATGGGTAACACAGCTGATGCTGGCTCAGATAACATTATGTTTCGTTGTGCTAGAAGTGCCAGTAAGGATGAACTTTGACATCAGAAAGCCTTAGAACTAATTAAATTGATAGCATATTCTCTATGACGAAAACATTTCTTCTAAGTCAGTAATAGTACCAGGTCTTAGACAGGCCTTAGCTGAGATCAAGAATTTTTCAAGAACTGTTTCAATAAATTTTATACATGAAGTTCTATGAAAGGTTGGATTGTTGGATGACTGAGAGAGAATTTCAGGATATCAAACTTGCAACAGTGTGACAGAGAGGGTTTGGTGTCTTTTATTCAAATGCAGTGTAGTGGGATTCAAATATTGATACTGCATAGAGATGAGATGACCAATCTCTCTATCACTTACAGGTTTATGCTCCTAAATTTAAGTAGATTTTCTGCAAGAGAAAAATAATCTTGGCAAAAAAATTAGCAGACTACGAGTAGTCCATCTTTCGCTTAGTCCATTGTGCATGACGCGAAGGAAAACCTTGAGAAAAAATGGCCACGCTTCTTGCCCCCAGGATTTTGTGCGGCTGTTTTTTCCTCAAGCTTTTCTTTTGCATCATGTACAAGACACTAAGCAAGAGAGGTACTGCTTGTAGCCTTAATCACATTGTTATGAACATTTTATTTTATCAACAAACTGAGAGATAGCAACTATATGAATGCCATACACTTGCAGGAGTGACATTTTTTGACTCAGTGATCTTTTCATAAAGATCTACATTAGGTATTTGAACAGGAATTGTTGGATACAAATAACAAAAAAAAACAATTTTCTGAATAAAAATTTAGCAATATTTACTGTGTAAACAATGATCTGAGAAGCCCTCAAGAAGCCTGAAGTTCTTTTCAACACTATTTAAAATCTCACGTTAATCTGGCATTTGTTTGTAGTTACATTGGCAGACGATCTTGGAATGTTTACCATGAAAAGTACATGTCAGTGGGAATGATATGATATGTTTATTGGAGTTTAAAATATAGATAGGACCCTGCCCGCGCTCTGATTGGTCAAAAACCTATGTTTTATCAGAGTATAAAACATAGAAAATGCGTGTTTTATTGTTTTGCGCGCGTAAAATCTATATTTTAAAGCAAATGAAGAAGCCTAAGCTGTGTATTACACTGTGATAAAACACTCCGATCATTTGAGAACACTCGATAAATGTAGAAAACACTCGCCTGCGGCTCGTGTTTTCTACATTTCCCTCGTGTTCTCAAATGCCCGTCGTGTTTTATCACAGTGTAATACACGGCTTAGGCTTCTTTGTTTGTTAAATAAATTACAGAGTAAAAACATGACACAAAAGATTGTTACAGTCACTGTGGTTAATAAACAAAGTTTCCAACAAGTGAAAATCAATAAAAGCAACGAGAACAACATCCAGAGGCTCTAAACAAATTTAAAATATTCCAAAAACAACAAGTGTAATTTATTACGACATTAAAAAAATATTATTATTATTACTATTTGTTCATCAAGTGAAGAAAAAAAGCAATATCAAATTATAAAAGAGCAAAATACCAAAATCAGTAAAATGTGATCTTTTAAGGTACATATTTTTTTCACCATCTGTTTTTGAGAATTATTTGCAAACTCTTTGAAAACGCTTAGAAGCATTTAGAAAGTAAATCAAATAAAATGCATAACTATTGTATCTACAACTTTACACAAATGACAACTACATTCATTTTTAAAACCACAAAATTTGTACGTTTTTTTGGTACAACATATATTTGAGTTGTTTTTAATACATTATATACAACAAATGCATGTTTATCAGTCATCTTCATCTGTGTGTATGACTTCTTGGGTCCCAGTCTAGAAAACAAAAGGGGAGGGAATTATTGGTTGTATTATAATTATTATATATAAAGTGTCTTATGTATTTGAAGGTATGCACTTACTGCCATTGCTTCCTCTTGTCTTCTTTGTTCATAAATCTGTAAATACATAACAATTGATTATTATAATCAAGGTAAAATGCACAGTGCATAGCATTGACGTAATTCTTTTATCAGATACTTTTTTTAAAATTTTCCATCAAACAAGGATGGCACATAAGTTTCTTGAAATTTCACCCACCTCTTCTGCTTCTTGTCTCTCGTCATCAGTGTACTCATCTTTGTCCAGCCTCTCCAGTCGTCGCAGACTTATTAACACTTCTATACGATAATCATCTTCATCTGATACGGGACATTCTGCAATAGAGAGGTTCAGAACAGTTCATTGCAGGTAGTATACCAATTATTGGGAAGTCACTTAAAGACTTGGCTGACAGTTGCCAAAAGTTAATCAGAATTAAATACAGAGGCTGGATTACTTCAAACTTGGCCATCACTGTCCTAAGGTAACCTGCTTGTGGACTAGGACGCTATCCAGGAAGGGGGGGGGGGGGGGGGCTGGGAGCTGCACAACAGGAAAAATGTCATGCTTTGTTCGTAAGGGTGGTGAAGGGTGAATGCAAGACTTTGCAAGAAGGTAAGACTAGTGTTTTTCTTGACGAGCTCCAGACATTTTGACTTTTTAATTGCGAGACTGGGATATCGAAGTGTTTTTATATTGAGCTTGATATGTTTAGACTCTAAGACATTCAGACCTCACACAAACACAAACAAACATATCTGTACCTGGAGATTTTCTTAGCTTTGCAAGACTCTGCTCAAGACAGCTTTGTGAAAAAATTGAGACAGCGAGACACACTTAACCGCTCAAAAAATGAGACCTTGAGATCCGCGCAATTTGAAGAAACTTTTGCGAGATCAGTGGTTTTTGAAGGACCATTTTTACCCCTTTCATGGATACAGAAATAAAAAAATATTACACAGTCAGTCAGAATTGCTTGCTTACCCATCAATAGCAAGGCTCTTAGCAAAGGCAAACATTTGAGTTTTGCAATTTCCTTCATGTCTGTCACATTGTTGCCTCTGTAGATGAAAAAACAATTACAAAACAATTTCCTTAATGTTAATTTGTAAATACTTGTAAGTCACATCATGTTATGTAGTTTGAGTCTTATCTTGAAAGTTTTTATTTAATTTGCTCAATTAAATTAATGTTATTCAGATCAACAGCTTGTCAAGCAAGAGGTACCTCAGGGCTCAATCCTGGGCAGTATCCTATTTTCTCTGACATGCCTTGCTTAACCTTCTAATTAAAAGGAAATTTTAAATATTCTGAAATTTCATCACAAACTGCAGCTCTGAACACTTCATCTCTGTGGGCCATCATTTTGCTTAAATTCTAAACAGAAACCGATCAAAGTTGGATAATGTCACCATGCCGATGTATTAATCTCTCAATCAGTATTATGTATCCAAAATTTTAACACACTATTCATAATTCAAAGCAGTGTGGGCAGCTGGCCCCTTTTTTCTTGCCACGTGAAGGGCCTGCACGCAGGATATATGCACCTTTAATTTGTTGTATTGTCATGAGTGTCAAATTATGAGGTATTGTTTTAATGTATTAATGACGTATAAATGTACAGGTATTTAACTGTTTCTGGTTTAAAATCGGAATATTTTAGTAAGGAATACTCAGGAAATGACAGTTGAAAGTAATAGTTTTGAACATGTATATGTTGCAGGTCAAAATGAAATTCAGGTTAAAATGAAATTCCTTCGTTCTTTACCCTAATTATTCATGGAACATGAATAATTAGGGTTAGAAGACAAAGGAAATTGAGAATCAAACTAGGTTAAAATCATTTTAACCTGAATTTCATTTTGACCTGCAACATATACATGTACACAATGGATTTTATCTCATTGAGATAAAATGAAAAGTGAATGTTGGAAATAGTATCTAATGATTTATTAATTCTTGAAGCTTCCTTGTAACTTACCTCAAATTAATGTACTGAAGGTTTTTCATATTTTCTGAGAAGCCATCAAGTTTCTCAATCTGGTTATCACGGAGATGTAATTTTGACAGATGTTCCAATCTGTCCAGGCCTTCGAGAGTTCTTATGGTGTTGGCACCCTAAGAAAGACAAATGGGAAAGACTTTGCTGTTGATAACGGTCAGTCTATAATGGATGGTCAAGATCTAAAGAATGTTTGATTGAAACATGGAGGGAAACTTATTTTGGTCTGAAACATATCTGACCCCTCATCTTCCTAGATGCATGCATAATATACACCTTATTCCAAAATGGCTGCCATTTTAGTGTTCTTTTGTTTGCTTGCAAATTAGCCCTTGTTGCCTCGTTCAAGGGAAAATATTCTTTTTAATTTTGAGTTTAAGAACGAGGCAACAAGGGCTAATTTGAAGGCAAACATAAGACCACTAAAATAGTGGCCATTTTGGAATAAGGTGTATAGACCGGTAGTCTGTAATGAACTACACCAATAGTGCAAATTAAATATATGTAAACTTCCAAACATCTGTATTGTGGTGTAAAAGGTTCGGCTGGATTTTGGTTTTTGGTCTAAGCCATTAAAGGACATTAAATATTAATTAAAATCTCTGGCTAAAATGCTTAAAAACTACGAGCTTTCGACTGCCCGACCTGCAGTCTTCGACGGGTAAAATGAATGAGGGCAAAGCGATGAGAAAATTTGAATAAAAAGCGCAAGTTACGAAATAATGAGAATGTAAATAATTATGGATGTTTGTTAAAAAGAATGTTGTATTGCGCGGGTAACGGACAAGAATTGTTATCTGCATTAGGTGTCACTTTGGTATGCCACGCTTCTAATGTTTTTCGGGTTCTAAAAGTGCCTTTGTCAATAATTGACGCGTTTTCAAAATCAATGGCGTGGTTGTTGGGCGTGCCGGTTTCCCCAATGTAGCACCACAAACAATTTGTACAGGGAATTTTGTAGACGACGTTGGTCTGCGATTCCATCGAAGGTCGGAATTTCGGAGCTGGGAACTGAGCAGAGCTTTTAACACCCGAAAAAAGGAACATTTGAGAAACACCAAAACTGCAGCCAAAGGTTTTAGAATCGCTAATCATGCCTGGTCCAACAACCACGCCATTGATTTTGAAAACGCGTCAATTATTGACAAAGGCACTTTTAGAACCCGAAAAACATTAGAAGCGTGGCATACCAAAGTGACACCTAACGCAGATAACAATTCTTGTCCGTTACCTGCGCAATACAACATTCTTTTTAACAAACATCCATAATTATTTACATTCTCATTATTTCGTAACTTGCGCTTTTTATTCAAATTTTCTCATCGCTTTGCCCTCGTTCATTTTACCCGTCGAAGACTGCAGGTCGGGCAGTCGAAAGCTCGTAGTTTTTAAGCATTTTAGCCAGAGATCGTTTTTAGATTTTAATTATGTCTCATCCTGGCTGCGGCCCTTCAATATTTTTATTAAATATTAAATTGAAGATACAAAATGTTGACTATGCTGCTCACATGTTGACCAGCTGAAGTTGGCAAGACATTATTTTACATACATGTACAAAATATTCCATGAAACATTATTTTAACATGAGATCTAACTGAGCTGCTTGAGTCTCACCATGTAAAGCTCTTTCAGGTTAGGGAGGTTAGACAGTCCGACAGTTGTCATCAGTTTGTTGCCTCGTAGCTCCAGAACTCTCAGTCTGCCCAACTTGTTTGGATCAAAGCCATTAACCTCTACTATTTCATTAACTAGTTCAAGATTAAAAAGACACAGCATTGTAGTATGAGCAGTAGGTATACACAATTAATGGTTGTAGGTGTGTACACAACCTTTTTTCATAAAAAGTACAGGGCAGGGAATGACTCGTCCTCAGTGATGGGGAGGAGAAGAGATGGAATGGGCAAGGAAATTGCAAGTCACGCAGACTGTATTTACAACGACTTGTATTTGCAGGGTGTGAAAATATGATTGGCAAAGATGCAGTATCGGTACTTGATTTTGCTTTCCATATGGAATAGGTCTAAGCTTTATTTGACCCCTAGAAGATACTGCTTAAAACAGAATAGGCTTGACTACCAGCCACTGTTCAGGAAAGGAGCCCGCACTAGTCTACCAGACTCGAGAGACCAATGCAAATCAAGCCTAAGAACGGAAATAAGTATGGGTTATTGACCAAGTGTGAGGTCAACATGGCTGGATATTGGCCGAGAAATGAGGCCAATATCAAGTCATCTTGACTTCTTTCAACTGAACAAGCTTGGTCAATAAAGGATTTGTTATATGGCTTTCGGGGAATTTTTCTTGCGGGATAAGGCGGGTAGTCCCGAGTGGGCAAGATAGCTCCATCTTAGCCAATCACCGCACAGGATTGATTCATCTAGCCCGCTCATGGAGCTAGCCATATAATAAGAGTGTTTTATTGTCACTACTTGTATTTCTTCGAGTGCACTCTAAGATACTTTGGTAGCTAAATATAGTGGTATTTTGTCATGAGCACCCTAAGTGAGACTAGAATCCTTGATTCATACCCCTAAGTGAGTCGATGAGCACCGGTGACCTTTTTATCTGAGAGTTTCCCCCTGGGGGTTACATACATATTTAATAACACATTTGACAAGGAAGAACCACTACTTAGATAGCCTGCGAACACAGCTGGAAATCCAGCTGTGAATCCATACTAGTAATTAGAGGGACCTTCCACTTTTTGTAGAGGAAAGTCATGTAAATATTATTGCTCTAAAAGGACTGAATACAGCAAGTTGGGGTGGCTATGAATAATGAAGTAAGGATGGAAAACATTAAGATAACATTTACCTTATACAGGGCTTAAAAAAAAACTTGAACTCCAGCTTGCCTATTGGACAGGTAGCTATCAAATTTTGCTTAACTTGGGCAAGCCTTAGTTTACTCTATACGGAGCTAGAAAATCTACTTGCCCTGGACAACCACATGGCACTTTTTTGAGCCCTGGTTATAGCTGGTAGCAGTGTACAATACGACAGCCATTTAATCAGTGTTAACACTTACATGACAAATTCAACTGTTCCAACAAAGGATGGTTTATGCCTTCTGTATCCATTATTTTGTTGTTAGCAAAACTTGCAATTTGCAGATATGGCAACTGTACGTAGACAAAACAACAGGATTTACCTGGCAATTTATACATGTACGTGTACAAAATAAATTAAGTGCAACTGGCAATTTTTTTATTGGATAATTTGAGTAAAAAAAGTATTGGCACTGACCTCATCAAGCTTAGCTGAAAACAAGACATTCCTGTCTGCTTTCAGTGTCAGGAGGTGAGTTAAAGAGTTAAGCGGTGAAATGTCTTTCAACTGATTACCACTTAGATCCTGCAAAAGAAAAACCAGGATTAAGCTGAGAATGATACAAAATAAATAACTCATACATCAGCAATTATTTAATTAAAACTGAGTCATTTTAAACTGAAATGTTGCTCACCACATATCTCAAGTGAATAAAGCAATTGAGTATACTAATATCTGTCAACTCCCTGTAAGAGATTGAAAAAAAAAATGTGTTGGTAATGACCAGGGAGATGGCCATTGTAAAGGGCAGGTAAAATGCACAAACCTTTTTACCAGTCAAGGGGACTTCAGCTACGAAATACTGACACATAATTTAACTAAGTTTTTATATTATATCATAAGAGGCCCTGATAGGGTCAAAGTTGAAACAGTGACACGTAGGGCAATAAAATGACGAAGAATGCTACTTGTGTTAAAATTGTGACACATGAAAACACATTTAAACAGATTTGAAATACCAATGGAAGACATGCACGTATACCCCCCATACTAACAGGACCCCCTCATACCAAAAGGACCTCTTCAATTCAACCAGTTTGTTCCAAGAATGCTGGTGATGGCAATAAACAAGATGGCCAATAATAATGTGGGGTTAATTTATTGTCTCGGTGTATTCCCAAATTCTCAGAACTTTTACAAAAGTAATTCATGACATCCAGTTAGGAGAATTTGAATTTTCAAGGTAGGATCGATGTTATTAAAATAATGACCGCAGGTTGGCGTGGTTGTATAAACAATGCGATTATTTTAATGAGTCGAGCTTACTTTTCATGGATGTCAAGTCTGACATATGCATGTGCCAGTCCATCCCCAGTTTTGCACAGCAAGGAAAGGCTGTCAGCTAACATTTCCTCCGTCAAGGGATTCTCTGGAGGTTTCTAAAACCACAAGAAATGCAAAAAGCGCGCCAAAACAAGATAAGCTTAAAATTCGCACACTCTGGTACATAATGATTTGTGTCATTGTTTCCATGAAGTGGAGATCAGATTCACTTCAAAAACGGAAGAGGATATTCCAAATAACTTACCTCTTCTTCCTCAGTTCCTTCCTCTTCATTTTCATCGTCTAACACTGGTTCATCAACACCCTCATCATCTTCAAAGTCCGACATCTTGCTTTCTTGCTTGGCTGGAATGTTACTTAGCAACAAATGGTTACCTCGCCTTAATAATGTTCGCGTAGAATCTGGGTTCCAGCTAAACAAAAATGGCGGACGAATGCAAACCTTGAAAGGTCTTACTTCTATTCGACTTTCTATTCAGGTGTTATGGCTGCGCTACAGCAGCCAGGCAGAAAAACATCCAAGAAGAAGACAGATGACGAAAATGCACCTAAAGATGATTGGGGCGGCTGGGTGAGTTTTAGTTTTTATATTTGCTTGGTAAGGTAAATCTGAGGCTATGCTGAAATAATTTTCAAATAAGACTTAGATTTGTTTACATCAAACTTTTCACCAAACTATAATAAACGACACGCAATGCATACAGAAACGATGGTGTTAAAGGTCGTAAGGTAAATAAAAGTGACTTAAATTGGTACAGAATGTGTGGAGTGTGCAAATTAAGAACGTACAATCACTAGCTCAGCACATCTCTCACTGTCTGCAACTAAAATAATAGTACATTTTTGTGAGTTGTTACATACAGATGAACCCCAATGCTCACATTATCTCACCTGTGGCAGGTAATCTTTAGGAAATCTAAGATGACAATCAAGTAACTTGAGTTGATCACCCCAGGTGTAGTGCGTAGTCACTCGATTAACCGATAATCAATATCAATCGATATCAATTGCTGATGGCAATCAATGAAAATCAATGAAGAGAAAAAATCTTGAATAATCAATCGATAGCAATTGGCAATTGATATTGATTAATATTGATTGAAATTGATTGATATCAATTGAATTGATTGATTTCTGATATAGATTTTTAGCGATTGACTATGTGTGGATCATGCTCGGGTAATCTACGATTTGAGCAGAGAGAGAATCCCTTGAGAAATTCCAAACTGAACGTGAGATATTATAAATGGAAGGAGGGGGTCACCCTTAGATCATCTAGGATTAGAAGAGAGGGGTTCTCAGTCCCCCATTTTTTTTTCCAGTGTTCTCTTTTACGTAGTGGCCATGGTGAAAGCAGATACAATGGTCAAATGATAACTGCATATATATCAGTCTATGAGATTTTGTACTCTTCAAAATTAATAGGGTGGGTATATGCAAGCAAAGGTGCAGAAACTAGATGCTCAGTTTAAAGAGGATATTCCAAAAATACCACAAGATGTGTAAGTTTTATTGTTTTCACTGCAATTCCTGTAATTTATAATCAATGTTTTGTGATGAAATGTGTCGTGATCAATGTGCTCTATAATAACTATTTCCAGTGTTCAGTTAATGTGTCAATTTTTTTGTAGTGATACCCCTAAGATCTTTGAGAAAGTTGTCATTCACATCAATGGATACACAGGTGATTTTAAAAGTACTATCTGTTGTTCTGGAACAAGTTGGTGAGATACATGTAGTGTTTCTGAGGATACTTTGTCTTGCAAATACAAATTTTTAAGGCTCATTGGAGGTATTTGTTTGCACCAAAAGCGATTAATTAAACCATCAGCTATTTCCTATTTTAGACCTACGTGTACGGTTAAAAACTGAAAATGGGAAGTAAATTTACTTTCTACTTCCTTCTAATTACTAATACTATGCTTAAGTTACCTAGGACCCTTTTAAGTCCAATTGGTTCACAGCTGTCGATGCTTAAATCCAGCTTCTTTAGCATGAAGCAAATAGGTCTGGAGAATTTCTACCCTTCCTGGAATACTTGTCCATCACAGAGTACTCCCCAGTATCCTGTCGGCTTGTTTCTGACAGCAATTCTCCAGTAGACCAGCCATGAAAATATGCATTGAACTTGCATGTTACACAATTGGGAATCCTTATGAGATATAAGGCCAGATTGTCACAAACAATTCAGATGCTAGCTGGACTTCGAACGCGATGCTCGATGAGTAGGCTACACCGAAAGGTCTCTGACAAGTCTCTTGAAAGAGATGAAACATGTGTGTCAGACTAGCCATGAAAATTCTCCAGTACCCATTTATATCCCTGGGCGGAGAGAGGCACTGTGAGAGAAGTGTCTTTCCTAAGTTTATGAAGCACTCAGTCTGACACCAGTCAGTCCATCCCTCTCTTGTTTTTCTTCAAAAACCAAACTAAAATGGAATGAGTGACAAACTTGTTCTTACTTGTTGACCTTTTCATTCTGAAGCTGTTGTCATCAGTGAATACTTCTTACTGTTTACCATTCATTACTTTTAAAGTTACCATAGTTCCGGTTGTTGATGATACATCAAGCCATCAATTCAGTTTCATGATTATTATGCTGTAATTTTCACTGCATGCTTCTTTATAATATATTGATTATAAAAACATAAATTATGCTTTGATTTCTTTTGGGAATTTTTTCAGTGCCACCACCTGATGAGTTACGTCGCCTGGTTTATTTACATGGTGGACGTTGTCAGCAGTACTACACCAAGCGAACTGTAACACATATCATCGCAACTAATCTACCAAATAGCAAAATTCAGGAAATCAGGTACACTGGTAATCACCTGAAAGATGAAAATTAACTCTAACAACAAGTTAATGCCACGTTTTACATGAAAATCCTAGGGCATTCAATCAGACACTGTTAAGGAGATGTGGCTGGGTGAAACCTATTGTAGTACCCCTTTTGCCTTCCTCTCCTCTAGTCTCAAAAAAATCCTTTGAAATTTCCTGAAAGTACATCTACCCTATTTGAAATTTTGATTACAGATTCTGTTTGTCTTGTAGGGATGAACTTGTGGTACATCCATCATGGATTTTAGACAGCATAAAAGCTGCAAGATTACTCCCTGCTGAAGACTATCTCCTTTACCAAGGACGCAAAGCTGCACAGAAAGTTTTGAATTTCGCTTCCAAACTATCCTCAACATGTACAACCACCAAATCTTCCCCTACAGGAGTACCCTTAGCATCAACGTCAGCCTTGCAATCCCCTTTGGGTGGATCTTCAGAGGATATGTCATCCACCTCCATATCATCCCCCACAGGGGGACCTTCAGTGTCAAAATTGCTTATTACATCTGGTCAGGAACAGATCAGCGATGTTGACGATACTAGAACTCCAGTGGATATTACTGATAATGATTCAGTTAGAAGAGAGGAAGAAAAGTTAACAGAGAATCTCAAAGCAAATGATGAATCTAAAATTGGAAAGGATGGTAACTGTGAACAACACACAGATACTACTGATGCTACTGTACAATCGACAACCACCTCAGAGGTAACAACTTCAAGAAAATCAACTGATGATGGCTTGTTTAAGAAGCCCAGTACGAGTGCCTTACCCAGAGCTGGTGATCCCAACTTCGTATCAGAATTCTATAACAATTCTAGGCTGCATTATTTATCAACATGGGGAGCAGAATTCAAGAAGTACACAAGTGATATAATCAGGTCTTGTGCAGCCAAAGGGTGGAAGGGTCGAGGACTCGGTCGAGTGGGACCGCATGGTCGTGTTATAATGCATGTCGATATGGATTCATTCTTTGTTTCTGTGACACTGCGGGATCAGCCTCATCTGCGAGGCAAGCCTATTGCTGTGTGTCATGCTGGAAAGAGCAACTCCTCAGCTGAACAAGGTAAGATGAACGGTCTGCATCACACTCATACCCAGTCGCTATTTAAGTGTTTTTGTGGGGAGAGAAGATTGGATACTAGGGTAGATTAAGGCACGTAGGGTATCATGGGAAGGATCGAAGGATAAATTACATCGCTATTTTCCCTGCCTCTTCCCATAATTTCCTGCATGCTCCACTTGATCTAGGTAGCTTTTTCTTGGAAACAAAACAATCCCTGAACTGAACTGAACTGAACAATCCCTGAACTGTAGCGACTGGGTACGAGTTTGGTTGTGCGTAGTGACGTGCATTTGCACAGATGTCTGAGCAATAATATCCTTGCATTGGTTTTTCGTTTCCAGATTCTTAGCTTTGCAGTTGGCTCACAATATGTTGTTTAACTTCCTTTAACTGAAAACAAAGCAATTACACATTCACAATCAATGTACTTAGCCCAGTACATTTAAGCCCACAAACTCGAAGCAAACACTTGAAACCTGTCCTATGTGAAAAAATCGATCGGTAACCAGGCTAAGATTTTTGTTTTGTAAGTAATTTATAACTGTTGCAATGTGCTCTAATTTACCATCATAATAACCATTCCATCTGTTTGCTTTTTTAGCTGTTGCAGGTGCATTTTTCGAGCCAACTTGTTTATCTCTGCAATTACATTGCTTTGCTATAAAAACCCTGTTCTGGTCTATCTTCACAATTACCTTTGATATCAGATCCATGCTGCAAATACTGATTAAACTACGTTGGTGAAATGATAGAAATGTTCTTGAATTTTCCTAGAATGTTCTGTAAGCGTTCAGGTTTTTTCCCCCATATTCACACACCAAAAGCGTTGCTCTACAGACAGTTTTAAGTCAAACGCTAAAACAACTTTAACATTTTCTTGTTAATGCAGCTTCCACCAGTTTTCAACAAACTTCACCCAAGAAGTCGTCATCATTTTTTAACTCCATGTCGGAGATTGCTTCCTGTAGTTACGAAGCGAGGGCTGCTGGTGTACGTAACGGCATGTTCCTTGGCGCGGCTCGTAAACTCTGCCCTGATATCTACTGTGTACCTTACCAGTTTGAGCAATATCGTCAAGTGTCGCAAAGGCTCTATGATATTCTGGTGACGTATAGTCACGAGATCGAGGCTGTGAGTTGTGACGAAGCGTATCTTGACGTATCAGAGACACTGGAAGGTATCTACATGATGTGTTATGCTTTTTTCCTTTGGTTTGTAAATAAGCTCTACGGGGTACCTCGTCATCATTGGCTATGTTCACACTTGATGCCCCAGCACAGTGCCCGAGTACGATTCTCGCTGGGCGCTAATGTAAACACACCTTTTTTCCAAATACTCAGACCAGAATTCAGGCACAATGCCCAGGCACAGGGGCTCGACCTAGTACTCGGGCACTAGATGGTAGGTGGGTACACAGAGTACCAGTGTGACTGTGTCTGAACGCAACACTATATTGTGCCGGCTCCCAAACACCAGTGCTCGGGTGTGAAGTGTGAACGCAGCCATTGTTTCCAAATCGAATATGTCTGGTCTATGCGATACTATAAGAGAAACTAAAACCAGGTAGAACTCACTTTAGAACTAACTGGATTAAATACCTCTTGCTAACCTAGGTCGAGGTGTGTACTGTAAGTTATGGATAGAGTATTTTCCCATTTCGATTTCTGACCCAAGCGCAAAGCGCGCCGACCATACATAAAAGGGAAAAAAACGAGAATCTTACTTGCTCCTTATTTATTGTCAGAGAATGAAACACCGACAGAGCTTGCGGAGAAGATTCGCGCGGAGGTCAAGGAAGCTACTCGATGTAATGCGTCAGTGGGTATCTCGTCTAATATTCTACTGGCTAGAATGTGTACCAGAGTAGCTAAGCCTGATGGCTGTTACTACTTATCACCTGCTGACGATATCGGCCTGTTCATGGGTGAGTTGCTTGTATAGAAATCCCTTAAATTAAGTACCGCTTACAGAATAACTGCGTTTTATACTCGTCTGACGCTCACAAAAAGTGAGAAATCGCAAAGTGAAGTGTAACTTTTGGATGCGTACAGCCGGGAATTCTGATTGACACGCATGTAAATAAAATAGTGAAACTTTTGCGTTGGTGGAAATATTCGATCTAACTTATCATTTGCGCTATTCAGTGCGCGAAATAATAACAATAAAAAGAAAAAACAAAATGAAAGCGACAAACTACACTTCTGTTGATTCTAAGATATGTTTTAGAAGTTGTTTAAATATTAGCCACTTCTTTTTTGCCGCTTGTTGTCTCCCAGGTTCCCAGAAGGTTAAAGACCTGCCAGGAGTGGGGTGGAGTATGGAACATAAGCTTCAGACCTTGGGAGTAGAAACATGTTCAGAGTTACAGAAGTTCAGCTCTCAAGCCTTACAGCGCGAGTTTGGACCTAAGACTGGACTTGTATTATATCAGTATTGCCGGGGTATCGACGACAGAACTCTTAGAACTGAGCGAGAAAGGAAATCCGTGTCTGCGGAGATTAATTATGGAATCCGCTTCACGAAGGTGAGATTGATAGTGTTTTCTGAGGCCCTACGCCGGAGAGGAATTAAAAAAACGGAGATTTCACTTTGAAAGCGCATCAAATGTTTTCCGTCCACACTACGCCGGAGACATTTGAGAACGCAGCAAACACCGGTCATTGTGGATTTGTGTCAGTTGAGTAAAACTCGGGCAGGGAAATCACATGATTGACGTAACGTAATCTTGTTTCAAAAGCTCCGTTTTCAAAGTGTTTTCCGTACACACGAAAACGAATAGCCGGCGTTTTCAAGTTCCTCCGATGTGAAGAGCGTTTTCGAAAATCTCCGTTTTCGTGATGGATTAGTGTGGACGGTAGGCCTAACCGTAGAAATAAAGCTGCGTTTTCAAATGCCTCCTGCGGAGTGTGGGCGGGGCCTGGGAACAGACTTCACAAGTTCACGACATGTCTTTCCGAGGACCTGTAAACGCTATTTCTTCTAGCTTTATAAAGTTTTCGGTACCAAAACTGACAAAACAAGAGGTTTTTTTCGAGACAATCAGGAAGAAAATGTTAGCCAATTTCTTGCTACCGGCGACACGTTGTCAGGGGACTTTAGATACGAGCCCGAGTACGTACGAGATTGAGTACCATTAAGACTTTTAAATTCCAGTTTGCAGGCTTCACATTATCACGTCACATACTCGTCTCATCCCATGAGCTAGCCCCTCTACCTAAAACCAACATGAAGAGCGAGGGCTCTGGAAACGTCACTGGTTTGAACATCGAAAATCGTACTCGTGGTCCAATGTTGCCTATTTCGTCTCGGTCAATCGTTTTCGGTCTCGGATATGTCACCGAAGTTAGTTGACCGTGAAGGTCTGGGAGAAAGCCCGACAGGAATAGGCAAAGTCTAACCTCAATGTCCCTCCTATTAAGTTCAGTGCTAATTTTAGTTTTTGCAGTTCATCTTCACTTCAGGGATCAAGAACGCGCTATATTACAGTAACCTGTTGCTGTTCTGTTGCAGGAAAGCGAAACGGCATCGTTCATCAATGAACTGGCAGAGGAAGTACAAAAACGACTTCAGTCACTCGACATGAAGGGCAGGTGTATTACTCTAAAGGTAAATTAACCTGCTCCTTATACAATTATTTGAAGCAAAGTCGGTTTTTCACGTGGTATTCTGTGTAGACATTCTTGGTTAGTTTGTAATCCTTTCTTCTCAGTGAAACAAACAAACAAACAAACAAACAAACACTGAAAAACCAAAATTCACCCTCCCAAAGAAACAAAACAAAACAAAACAAACAACAACAAAAACCCCTGGGTGACTAGAATCTTGAGCGGAATAAAAGGAAAAATGAATACCCCCGGATTCTCATGACGAATTTGTGCTATATGGGCGAGGGGTGGTTTTAATTCAGTTTTCATTTTCAATTGTCCAAGATTGTAGCCTGAAAAATATGGTTGTACAGAGGTTACAGATAGTCCTTTTTATAGATAATTTCTATTTACAAGGCTAAAAAAGGTTAAAATGGAAAAAACACCGAGTGTTTTCGACACTAGGTCTTCTTCTTCACTTACCCTGATGATGACCTAGTGTCGGCCTTTTAACCTTTTTTTAGCCTTGTAAATAGAAGTTGTTTTTAAAATCAAAGCAAATATTACGGACAATCCTCTTTATTGTGTTTTAATTTTTTTCTGTTCATTTCATTTCATTTAGATGAAGGTGCGCAAACCGGGAACACCAACTCCACGAAAGTTCATGGGTCACGGAATCTGCGACAACGTCGCTCGCTCATGTACTTTACCGACTGTCACGGACGAGGCGCAAGTCATTGCTAAACAATGTCACGCACTCCTGAAACAACTGAGTGTCACGCCAGAGGATGTGCGGGGTATGGGAATTCAAGTCAGCAAGTTGACTGTCAAGAACGCCAGTGCTTCTGTTAAGAACTCAAGGTCACTGTTTGATTTCATGAAACCGCAAACGAGTGACAACGAATCTTTTACTGTACCCGCTGCTTTGCCAAGCGAAGTTGAAAACGCTGAAAAAAATGGTGATCGGTCAGTACCTGAGAGTCCTAAACGCGAAAAAAGTAAACTTCCACCGTTACCAAGGTTCTCGCCCCAGACTGCTAAGCAAAATCGGCATTCTGAGTCAGAGAAGAGACTAGGCGACCTGGGGGAAAATCTGTACTTACCCTCCCCATCTCAGATTGATCCCGCAGTATTTGAAGCTTTACCTGAAGACATTCGCAGGAGCATCGAGAAATCATATGCCGCGAGAAACCAAAAGATTTCACTCAACAGAACGGGAAGAAAAGAGGTTAGTATTGAGATTTTGGCGTTGCTTTTTGCATAGGTTTCATTGCGAAATCTCTTTAAAAATTGCCATGACGTGTGCACGGCCAATTCGAGAGCAGCCGATCACTTCTAAGTGGACAATTCAACAAGACATCTCCAGAAATGCACGCAAATACGAAAATTCCAAAATTTCATAAAATCCATCAGACAAGTGGAAATGAGATTCGAGGAGGGCCCACAACGAAACTGCGAATCATACGAAATTTGCAAAAATCGCGAAATTTTGCAAAAATCGTGTTTACATATACTATTTAACCCCTTCGCTACCAAGGGGTCTCCCTTTGACGAGTAAAATCGTCTGGCGTTAGACAGAGTAAAATCTATAAGTGGGTCTTGGCAGTGAAAGGGTTAACGAGAAAGCGAAGGCTGAACGTTGCTTGAAAATTCGTTGCCATGTTTCTTTACTGGAGTAAAATCAGCTGTTTAACAGAGTAACCATGATACCATGTCGTGTAATTTCCCTGCACGCGCTTAGAGAACGAGGTATACATGCATGCGTGGGTTGGCCACTTTCTGCTCCTAAACATTTAACCCTTAGTTCGCGCGTTGATATCCCCATTTCGTTGGGAGCGAAAGCGTGTATTAACGTCGCTTTAGCAACGAGGAAACATTGAACTCTAAGTTTGTGCTTTGATATAAATTTGATATTATTATTATAGTTGCTACTGGAAAACAAGGAACTGTGGTTAGATAGTTTTGAAATCCCACTTCAATGGCAATCTGCTAGGTATCAAAACTGCGAGTCGGCTATTTACTTAGAATTGAGCCTTGTTAATGCGAAATAGATTTTTCAAGTCAATAGCGTTGACTTTTCAGTATAATTGTCTAATAAATGATCGGATTTTACCGAATATAAATGAAATATCTGTGGGTAA
>OZ026598.1:9883523-9906023 GCA_964020085.1 Micromussa lordhowensis | reverse complement strand
CCCAGACCCCTCCCCAGTTGGCTATACACCATCCTTTGTGTGTCATGTCATAGTTTATTGTTTGATCAATTACTTTGCATGTCTTTTCATTTCAGGCGTGTTTGGGAGAAGCTGTTACTCTTTCTGAAGTGAAGAAAGTAATCACAGACTGGACTGATGCTTACGAAGGTAAAGATTTAACGTTTTCACTCACATGAGCAGTGGCTATGCAAACTTATTGGAACAAAAGGAAGTGTTCACATACGAAAAGAGTTCAACTCTCACAGGATTATTTTGGGATACCAACATAGCCGTCGTGGTATTAACTGAAACACTTTTTATTAGTTGACCGTAATAAGAAGCTGAAGTTGATGCTTTGTCCGTATCTTATATATATGTTATTTTCCAGTAGTATGATTTGAGCACTGTAGCCTGAGCGGTTTCACATTTCACAGTTAACATTTTACTGATGAAAGGAATAATTTTGCTGCAGTTCCATTGGAAGAAGATGTGGAAGTCTTCAGTGATTACTTGTCACAGCTTATTGGATCACAGAACCTGGAGCAGCTATGGAGGGTCATGAAGTTTCTCGACAGGTATGTTTTTATCGTTTGTTTCCTTCACTGTCTGTTTTTGTGATATCGATGCGCTCCATGCCTCACGGGAAAGGGTGCTCTTTGTAGAGGAATGTTACGAGTCCCGATAGCACGATGAAACAGCAGATTGCTTTTTAATTCAATCGGCCCTCGGGAGCTTTGCACTCTGTCGTATGTTCCTGGTGCAACATTTTTCTGCATGAAATTTTAATTTTAAGGGTGAATTTTTCTTCAGTGAACAAGAGATATACAGACATAGCATCTCAGTTCCTCTGGTCACAATACCGTGCGAGCAGCAACCGGGAAACTGACTCAGTCAGTGCCTCAAT
This sequence comes from Micromussa lordhowensis, assembly GCA_964020085.1. Classification (NCBI taxonomy): domain Eukaryota; kingdom Metazoa; phylum Cnidaria; class Anthozoa; order Scleractinia; family Lobophylliidae; genus Micromussa; species Micromussa lordhowensis. Next base: position 9,905,119 of record OZ026598.1, on the reverse strand, counting down.
TTTTGTTGTCATGAATTCCGGAAGTCACGAGGAAGCGGAAAGGAAAGGCCTGGTTACTAGGAAGCTTTTTGTTTCATGTTTTCTTGCACTTTCATCAACAGCTTTGTTCATTCTTTTTGTAGGAGAATTGAAGGGCGTGAAGATTGGAAGATTGTTTGCTGTGCAGTTTTAGAGCAAGTTCAACAAGAAATTAATCAGAAATATTGCAGCAAGCTGTCTGTTAAGTCGCTGAAATTCTCCAACAAATAAACTCCCGTGTATTGACCGTCACTGTAAATTTTTGTAATAGTAATTAAAACCTCTTCAACTGAGAATTTTCCAACTTTTTACTCGGACAAAAAAGGTTCCACTTTTGTGAAAACTTTTGTTTGGTTACTTACTAGGCCTAGCAAATGCGTTAACTTTCCCTTACCCGCTTGAAATTGATAATATTCAGTTACTCGCCGACACAGCGTAACAACTACAGGTTCCAAAATGGAGAAAAATGCTGCATGGCTGGCATCACCACAACGATTGCCTTTTACTTCTCAAACTCATTAATAATTCATCAAGTTTAGACAAAGGAAATCATGACCGTGACGTTGTTTGGATAACAAAAATTTTTCGATTCTATTTCTTCGTTTTCTCTTTTGTTTTAATTTCGACTGTGAAGATATATCAAACACTCAAGACAGTGTTTGACTACATTCCAAACGCCTCGAAGTTCGTCAAAAATACTCCGCTGCGCGCGTATTTTCAACACTCTTCTTGGTGTATGTGTTTGGAAATGTGGTCAAACAAGGTCTTTCGTGTTTGATATTTTACATCAAGTTTGAGCACATTTCCAAACACCGAGAAGAGAGTTACAATAACGACCCCCAGCGGAGTATTTTTGAGAACTTCGAGGTGCTTGGAAATGTTTGATATATCTGTTCAATTGAAACCAAAAGTGAAGAGAAAATCGTAAAAATCTATGCTAAACAAGATTAGATATTCAAACACTTCGTTTAAACTTGAGAACACAAAACTCAAAATTAAGTTTGGATATAAAGAAACCTTAAAGTTATCGCGTGTAAGTTTGAGAAATTTCAGAAGAACAACAGTTACTCATAAAAGAGTACAAATGATATAAAATGAGGGAGATTAAAATGCATTACAAACACGAATTTTCGTCCAACAAACCAGTTTATTCGATTCACTCGTGTACAGCGTATAATACGTTCCCTGGTTCCCAGTCCACCCGCCAGCAGGCAGTACACCGCTCGTGAGTGTTACACCGCTGACAACCATGCTACGATAATCACTGCTGTCATTAACCCTACATATAATACCACACGAATTGTCTCGCTACGCAAGCTACTCAATAGATTAACAGGTCAAAAAGATCGTATTCCTGGTAAAACTAGAAGGACCATTGTTTTTAATTCTCTTGTAAGTGATTCAACAGTGCAGTTGGTTTTAGGAAATGTGGAGGGTTTTGGCCGACAATTGTCTTAAAAACCTGATACAGAATTTTAATACTCCATTTAAGTGTGTTTATTTTTTAAGTGTAGTAACTGTGCAGCCGACAGAAGACAAATAACACAGTTTCAATTATTTTAGGCTCCGTTTACACAACGCCGGAGAAATTTAAAAACGCAACAATCACCAGTCATTTTGGATTTGTGTTTGAGGAAAACTCGGGCAGGGAGATCTCATGATTAACGTGATGTCATCGTTTTCGAAAAGCTCCGTTTCAAAATGGTTTCCATCCACACTAAAAAGGCAAAGCGGGCGTTTTCAAATTCCTCCGGTTTGAAGAGCGTTTTCGAAAAGCGTTTTCGTAACGGATGAGTCTGGACGGTAGGCCTAACCGTAGAAATAAAGCTGCGTCTTCAAATGTATCCGGCTAAGTGTGGACGAGGCTTAGAACACTGTAGAAATATTGGAATAACGGACCTGAACTAAACACAACTAAGATCATTCACTTGGCGTCACCAAGAAACAAATTTAGGCAATGAGATAATTAATTCTCTAATAACTATACAATGTAGCCTCGCCAACACAAACACCACAAAACATAATAAATAATTCTGAGAATATTTTTTTTCTTGGAAAAAGAAAAGCAAAAACCAAATTTGCCAAAGGCCTTGCATGCTCTCCAACTATAGTGAGCTGTAAATTAATTTTTCATATAATAAAATAAATCGCCCCAAATAAACGACGTTGAATAAAAAAACCCCAATATACTGAAGATAAAATTGAAGGTCTTAAAGGGTAGGTCACGCTATTTTGTGGATTCTTTCACATCATGTCACGCAATTCTTCAGCAACAGAACTTGACGCAATGATCTTCCTCAGTCATGCTTTTGGAAATTTCCCAGATGCCTAATCGTACGAAGCCATTTAAATGGAAATGACTAAGTTTTCGTGTAAATAGTTTCGCACGGTCTCGTTTAGAGAAAGAGGTAATAAGTGACTAAGAAATGATCTATTCTTAACCTTCTTTGTCATCTTGTTTAGTTACGAGTTGTCAACGTCAAAATTACAATGAGCAAATTTATGTGTAGAATCTTTTACAATAGCCTGACCTAACCCTTCAATCTTTAAAGATATCTTTCATTATCCAACACTTCCAGCTACAGGTAGCTTGACATTCCACGTCAAAATTAACCAGTATATTATCAATATAACGGCAAAATAAGTTGCCTCAACTTCTCCCCCTTGCAGGAGGTTAACAATAATTGCATTGTTAAAACAAATAATATATTATGACCTCGGAATCAATCATTCAATCAGTTCAATCAAGAGATATACACTTCCATCGGTTTTTTTGGATAAGATTTACTAATCTAAGAATTTGATATAATTTTTTTTCATAGTAGTCGTAAAATGTGAATCTGAAGATTTTCTGTCATTCCTCATTAATCTCGGCATTTCTGGTGGCTGGTGGGTTTAATGAATTATGAATATATCAAACCAAGCCAGTCAGGTATTTCTGCCAAATGTAAAATTAAAAAAAGGAAAATGACATGTAATAAATATTACTTTACAGTGAAAAAGAAAAAAACCAAACATAAATATCAATAAATTTTTGGAACTTTCATATATTTGCAAAAATTCAAAAGTGGCTGTGTGAACAAAAACATATTTTTTTTTAAACCACACCACACCAGATTACTTATTCCATTAAATTCTTTTTTGAAACATTTTTGCAACGTTTGATCTGATTTAAGATTAAATATTAACACCCATCAACACCTGGCTAAATATCAATTGACTCACCTTTAATACCTACTTTTACTTGCTGCGAACCACAAAAATAAAAAGTATATGGTGCGGTGTCTGCTTTTAACCTAAATCTAGTTACTCTGTTACAACACACGGGGATATTGCAAGATCTGAGAATAACAAGTTACTCAACAGCCGTCAAAAGTCAGACAACAGATGTTTGATCAGCAGTTTGTAAAGGCTGGTGTAGCTAAACGACACTTCGTCAAGCTCGAACGCAGCATGCGAGTACTATAAGATAACGTAACGTAACGTAGCCTCACGTAATGAAATGTCACGTCACCTAACGTCACGTAACGCAACGTCACTTAACGTCATGGCGTGCTGTTCAGGTAGTGCGCATTCTCAGGCCTTGCAAAGTCCTTTCTACACTAACTCACACAAGATATATAACTCAAGGTATATAATCGTCTTCTAAATCGTCGGCACTTTCTCCGTCGCTTTTCCCTCCCATCAGATTGTGATGATCAGACAGCGCTTGTTTGGCGAGATACGCTTCACGCTTGATCTTGATCTCAAGGGATTGTGGGACATCTGGCACCAACAAGTCGATCAAACGAGAAATGAAGAAGACGAAATGCTGCGACGTAAAGAAAACCAAATAAGTTACCACTTACATACGAACTCCCACCTCAAGTTGATTATCAATCAACAAAGCAAAAACAACTCGTTACGACCTGTGCCTTTCTATGATCGGTAACGATATAATTCGGAAAATGATATTTTTACCAATGTAGTGTTGAAGTTTCACTTAATTTGAAGAAAGTTTCGTTTAGATCAGGTCCATAGCAGCCTTTGAAAAGCAGAACTTGAAACTTTTAAAACATGTGAAGAGGGAAAGTGCTCTGAGAAACTTGACCGTTTGTCGTGTTGGAAGATTTTGATAACAATGACAGCACCATTTATTTTTTGTTTTCCAGCTTCCCAGCAGTCCGAAATCCTATATCCTTGAATTTGATTTGCTAATCGCGGGCGCTCCAGTGGTCCGGATTTTCCCTGGTTATGGACCGCTTTTCCAACTTCAGCAACTTATCAAGCTTTATGTTACACAATCAAACAACGTAAAATGTAAACATTCAACACAGAGTCAAACAAAGCAGCAAATAATGCCATTTTCGATTTTTCGTGAATATGTGTCGCTTAGACTTAGAGCTCATTACTCAATTTTTGGCCAAAATCCAACCTTGTTAAACGTAATATTTGCCCACACCATGACACACGTAAAACCTGCCCTACAAATTCTGCAAACAGTACCGCTGTTTATGTCCGAAATGTCAAACGCACGTGTTCGCCAGATTTGAACTGAGCGGCTTTAACTGAAATTCAGCAGAAAAGTTGCTTTTAAGGTAATACCGCCGAGAAACAATGCGATCTCTGGCCGTACTCCAGACCAAGGGTTGAGTTTTTCACAATACGGACCAACCAAGGCCGGCAAATAATATATACGTATCCTTGTTTTCCAATCTCTTACCAACCTTACCTCTTACCAAGGTCTCTCGTCTTCCCGCCCCCCCTAGAGGGCGGGAAAGATGAGAGACCCTGGGAACGAGGTTGACCTCTTACCTCAAACATGATGACAAATCCAAGCCGAAGTGCTAACAGATGCCAGTAGAACGCGGTAAAATGACCTTCCCGATCTCTAAACTCCGGGTACCTAAAAAACACACAGTAAAGTGGAATTAGTCGACACCGAGTGAAGTACATATGAACGTCGTTATGTACCATATGACCTAGAATAGTAATTCCGGATTTACATATAACACAAGTTACTTTACTAGTACACTTTTTCATTAAAACGCAAGTTCATCATTGTCACTCTTAAATAAAGAACAAATCACATATTTCCATGAAAAAAGGCATATATAAACGAATCTTGGACATAATATCCAGTATTTCCATGGTGTAAACTTCACAGTTAACCGACCTGCACGGTACAGCGGTGGTGTTTGGTGGCGACCAAGCCAGTGAGAAGTTTAGGTAGCCATTGAGTGAATTGTCTTCTGATATCGCAAAGCGGTACAGGAGCTTAGGCAAGAACGTTGACGTAAAGGCGATAAGAAAGGCCTAGAAACAAAGCACAAGAAGAAAAGTTTGGTTTAAAATATAGAGAAGCAGGCTTTTACAAACTTCTTTAACTTCAACTTCTTTATAATTTTGCACTATTTGCAGAGTTTACATTAACATTATAAATATAAAAAGAAAAATATTTGTTGCACATGGTTGTGGAAAAGAGTAAAAAGATACGTGGGTAGTAACCAGAAGAGCCATTGGCTTTCGAGCTGGTTACCACCATGTTAAGATTAATGTGGTAGAACAACAGTACTTTACAGAACAATACATTACTGAAAATACGTAACTAAAAATACATTACAGAAAACTATATACACATTACATAGCTACAAGCACCAATCAGGCGCTGTGATTGGTTTGGTTCTACTTACGTTGCTAATGACAGCTATTTTGGCGACGCTATCCAGGATATCAAACCAGATTCCAATGTCTTGGGCGCGATCGGCAATCGGCCGTCTCACTTCACACACGAACTTATCCGAGTCAATGCGGATCTCAAAGATGTTGTTGGCGAGCGCAAAGAACGGCGCCAAAGGAAACGCAGCCACGAAGATTGTGATGAAACCGAACTGGAGAACTTTTGGGGTAAAACAAAATGTGAATTGACAAAAATACACTTTAACTCGAGATATTATTAGGCTACTAAAAAGCATTGGGTGGCCTTATGGTCACGCTTCTTGCGTGTGCCAGTCTCTGTCTTTTTTTCGTTCTGTCTGTCTGTCTAGCTATCTGTATGTCTTCCTGCTTATCTGTCCGTCTGTCTACCTATTTGTATTTCTGTCTGTCTGTCTGCCTATCTGTATGTCTGTCCGTCCATTTGCCTGTCTCTCTGTCCAACTGTCTATCTGTCTGTTTATATACAAGAAGCTAAAAAGACTTCGCACTTGTTGCTACATAAATAAAAGTGATCAATGTTGGTGGAAGTGCCAAAATCTTAACAAATGTCCAGACGTTTCCGGACTGTGCCCTTCATCAGTGGAATGTTCCACTGATGAAGGGCACAGTCCCGAAACGTCTGGACATTTGTTAAGAGTTTGGCACTTCCACCAACATTGATCAATTTTATTTATCTGTCTGTCTGCTTGTCTGTCTGTCTGTTTGTTTGCCTATTTTGTCCGTCTGTCTGCCGTCTGTCTGTTTACGTATTCTCGAAACTCACTCATCTCCAAGTATTCTTGGAAGAGTCCTTCATTTTCCACCAGTTCATAGTCAGCCTCCCAGCGAGGTTTGCTTTCTTCTTTGGTTGTACCACGCTTCTTTCTCTTAATCCATTGTTTCAGCATGCTACAATGAAAACAATCCACTTTCTTGTGAGGTTCACGAATCATGCGAGTGCTCTATTTAAACAACAGTTATTTATAAGACTTTAAGCAAAGCTCCTTCCTTTTTTCCTTTGAGTCATGAAATCATCATTTATTGAATAGACTGGATTCTACAGGCGTTCTGATTGGCTAAAAAGGCTATACGTTTCATCATGGATCGCACGACCATGGATAAAAGGTTGAAAACTGTGTTTTACTGTTTCACATGCCTTAAAGCTACATAATAAACCAACGATGAACACTAAGTCATGTATTATACTGTCAATGTATAGTATACTGTCAATAAACACATCCATCTGAGTAGGCTTGACAATAGCCTGCCTAGCAGGAGTAAAACGACGGAGAGGGGGAGGGGGAGAGAGCAGGAATGGAAGTAGAGGAGGGGGTTGGGTTTCTTGCCTTCCCTACTCGTTGCTCGTTTACGACTGCAACGCAGACTAGCTTGACAACTGTAGAAAGTGTTTAATTTCGTACGAGAGTTCATAGGTACCGAGCAATAACAGCGTGCACAGAATCTCAGAAATTACTCACGGTATAACAATCTCCTGCACGTTGTTGATGGTTTGTTTGCCAACCATGATAATGACAAGCTGCTGAGCAAGCTCCATCAAACAGCCACTGGGTGCACACTAAAAAACAACCAATCATGAGTTAGAAAATGCCTCACGTGATCATCTCTATTGTGCTGCTAAAACAGTCACGTTACTTGCTCAAGACCTGCGTAACGTTACTCAGCATAGAATGGCAGCGTTACTTACGCTCATACATGTCCAATACACCCAAACTAAGTCGAATCGTCTGAGGCACTTTACGATTCGACTCGATTCGTACGGAGTCCATCCGAACTACCGGAAGTCAACATCCGTGAAATAATGATACATGAACCTTCCTCGTTCTTAAAACGTGGCAACAAACTTCAGTCGATTCGTCTGAGCCACTTTACGATTCGACTCGATTCGCACGGAGTCAATCCGAACTACCGGAAGTCAACATCCCTGAAATAATGATACATGAACCTTCCTCGTTCTTAAAACGTGGCAACAAACTTCAGTCGATTCGTCTGAGGCACTTTACGATTCGACTCGATTCGCACGGAGTCAATCCGAACTACCGGAAGTCAACATCCCTGAAATAATGATACATGAACCTTCCTCGTTCTTAAAACGTGGCAACAAACTTCAGTCGATTCGTCTGAGGAACTTTACGATTCGACTCGATTCGCACGGAGTCAATCCGAACTACCGGAAGTCAACATTTGCGCGAGACTTAGAAAATATTAGCTCTCGGCTCTATGCAGGGTGGGTTGAAAATGTTGCGATTCGACTCGATTCGATCGAATCGTCACGAATCGTTTCCCCTGGTGTCGATTCGTTATACCGGAAGTCGATTTGCGCGAGACTTAGAAAATATAGCCTCGCGGGTCCATGCAGGGTGGGTTGAAAATGTTGTCGATTCGACTCGATTCGATCGAATCGTGACGAATTGTTTCCCCTGGTGTCGATTCGTTATACCGGAAGTCGATTTGCGCGAGACTTAGAAAATATTAGCTCTCGGCTCTATACAGGGTGGGTTGAAAATGTTGTCGATTCGTTATACCGGAAGTCGATTTGCGCGAGACTTAGAAAATATAGCCTCGCGGGTATATGCAGGGTGGGTCGAAAATGTACCATTCGTCGCGAATCGTCTGTTGTATAGTCGAATCGTAACACCGGAAATCCATTCACTTTAGCGACCTGGCCTGCATTTTAAAACAGTTCGCAGGACAATTCGTGTTAGAGATGGCTGGCTTTTTAGAAGATCGTTTGCGTTTATTTCGTTTTTTATCTGTTATTCATTTCGTAGGAACGAGTTTTTTAAGTTTATGTTCTTTTACATCGGTTGTGAAAAGGTATGTTTGTGGTGAAAAGGAGCATATTGTAGGTGATGGAAAGAGAAAGCGGTTGGACGGCGAGGACGAAAGTTTTGCTCGTGAGGTTGAAGGGTTTTTTTATTTGTTTCCTGAGTTTGGAGATGTGGAACGTGGCTTCCCTTATTTCCACAATTTCAGTTTGAATTCTGGTAAACCAATCGCAACGGTACTTGTTAGTACACAATAACGAATCGACACCAGGGGAAACGATTCGTCACGATTCGATCGAATCGAGTCGAATCGACAACATTTTCAACCCACCCTGCATAGAGCCGCGAGGCTATATTTTCTAAGTCTCGCGCAAATCGACTTCCGGTATAACGAATCGACACCAGGGGAAACGATTCGTCACGATTCGATCGAATCGAGTCGAATCGACGACATTTTCAACCCACCCTGCATGGACCCGTGAGGCTATATTTTCTAAGTCTCGCGCAAATCGACTTCCGGTATAACGAATCGACACCAGGGGAAACGATTCGTGACGATTCGATCGAATCGAGTCGAATCGACAACATTTTCAACCCACCCTGCATGGACCCGCGAGGCTATATTTTCTAAGTCTCGCGCAAGTCGACTTCCGATATAACGAATCGACACCAGGGGAAACGATTCGTGACGATTCGATCGAATCGAGTCGAATCGACAACATTTTCAACCCACCCTGCATAGAGCCGAGAGCTAATATTTTCTAAGTCTCGCGCAAATCGACTTCCGGTATAACGAATCGACACCAGGGGAAACGATTCGTGACGATTCGATCGAATCGAGTCGAATCGACAACATTTTCAACCCACCCTGCATAGAGCCGAGAGCTAATATCTTCTAAGTCTCGCGCAAATCGACTTCCGGTATAACGAATCGACACCAGGGGAAACGATTCGTGACGATTCGATCGAATCGCAAATACCAAAGACGAATCGACTCTAGTTGGGTGTATTGGACAACCCTCTACAGCGTGACTTAACTCGCGACTGCGTTACTACAGCTATATAGCTTGGCTTACCTCTTCTTGTCTGAGTCCAAACAGTCTGCGGTAGTGTCCAGGGTAACCAACCAGCCTACAAACAATGCAGCTATGTAAATAAAGTTGTCCTACAATAATCAGTTCCTAGTGTCCAGATCTGATGGTGAATCTCCACAATGTTCTTCATATTTTCTACACTTCAAGTTGGTAGACTTCGCTTAAGGTTATATCTTTATTGAGATAATGAGGTCTCTAATTCTTCCATCTTGCAAACTTGAATGTATCACAGTAACTGGCTTGAACCCAGGAGTGGTTTGGTATTTTATGATAGTCTGATAGTCTTGTTGAGTGTTGTCACTTTCACTGTGACTAACGTTTCCACAACACGAGCAAAAGTCATCTTTAGAGTCTGAAAGTGACCTCAGACGCTGAAGATGACTTCTTCTCATGCTGTGGAAACATCATTTATTATAAAAACTGCGGTGTTTTTACGAGGATTTCCAGTCCTGAGAAATCGAACGTGTAAAGTTACTATAATTTCAATGTGATGATATCGATGGCGTAATGATGGATATCATGTTTAACCTTTTAAATTTGTAAATTTAAATTTGTTGGTGTATGATCGAAACATCTTCGGATCTTGTTTGGAAGTCTTCCGCAATCTTCGGACATCTTTGGTAATCTTCGGAATTTTCGGAAAATGGTCGGAAACGTTTATGTGACATACGGACATCTTTGGGAGAATCTTCGGAAATCTTCGGAAAGTGGTCGGAAATCTTTAGAAAATCGCCACATTGTACACTCGAAGAGAAATTCCATATCTACGCGTACCCATATATTACCTATTCATCAACAACAGTCCTTTTTGGGTCTTCCATTAACCGAACGATCACACGAGAGGAACTAAATGTGAAGTGGAATTAAAATAGTGAAAGAAGCCAAACAAATGACGTTCTTACTTTCCCTTGAAGAAGGCGATGTAGAAGATGGACGAGTAGAAATTCACGAACTGGAATACGAACACTTTGAACGTCAAACTGTCTTCGTACTCTGTCTGTGTTCGATGCATTTCTAAGGATGTAATCACAATAACAAAACCGTTACTTGGTCGTCACGCAACACGCCTATCCTCCAGTGTTCATAACGCAATGCTTATAACGTGGGAACGTAGGTCGCTTAGCCCCCAAATAAACTCTTATTTTATATACACTAGGATAAATGGGGTTTTAAAAGTATATAGTCTGCAAAACTCTTAACATTGATGGTTGAACGAGTGACAAAAGAATAATTTACTGTGTCGAATAAAGGACAAATTTTATTTGGGGACTAATCAAGTCATGTGGAGTTTAATCGACTTTAGGTTGGGGGCTAATGAACTTCTGATTGGGGGATAACAGGTTAGAGGCTAATCGACTTGGGAGCTAAACGACGGTTACCTAATTTGGCGAAGGACGGCGCGCAATTTGAATAAAAGCTGTGAAAGAGGTTTTACACTAAACGACAAATCAGATTCAGTTCCAAATTCGTGTGAGGTACAAACATGTTAATACAAACAAAATGTTGCCCAGTAAGTAGTAAATTGGTGACATTATACTCTGATCTCCATGTACTTCATGTTAGCTTAGAATAAAAAGTTTCTCGTTTGATAGTACTTACCCCAGTGAGTCAGTGCCAAGGCAACTCTTTCATACACCTACAGAGCGATTTATAATATCCATGGCGTTAATTCAAGATTTACGATAGTTCAAGACTTAAAAAGTGATTAATGTTGAGATTTTTTATCTTTAATCACGACTTCGAAAAGCTTTAAAGCATTACTAATAAGCTCTATCAAAAAGGAACCGAACAGTAATGATCTCAGTTTTGTAGAACATTTAACACTTTACAAACGACAAGAATCCATTGGTAAGTGAGAAAACTAACCAAAGTACGGTTGAAATACGATTACAGAATAAAAAACTAGAAGTCTCTTACATGTAATTCAAAGCAGTTCACGTGTTTTTTTATAAGGAAAATCTTCATAAAGCTTCATGAGCTCGCACACATATTTAACCAATTATTTGATGAGGGCACATTTTTGATGTGTACATCTGGAAATATTCACCAACTACTAGTAAATACCAGAGAACACGTGGCACCCACCCTGCTGAGGATCATAATAATGGTCAAGTTAACAAAGGCACCCGTTATGTTGGCGATTTGTTGAGCCCGCGCTCGAGTCGATGGATTGGACGCCAGTGGTCGGTAAACCAGCAGCTTATAGACAATCACTCCCACCATGAACACCAAAACTAGCGAAACCTGAAAAACAACAACAACAAACATCGGTTTTTCAGTGTTTGTTGCGTTTGGCATAAACTGTCTGCACCCTGTTCAAGGCTCTTGCTCAAAAAAGCAGGCGGGAGATGAGTGAGGCCTGGGAGAGAAACCACTCCTTTTCTTTCCCAGACCCCACTCGTCTCCCTGTAACATGCACACAATTTTTCCTTCACCACTAGCTACATGTCTGTTCGCCAGCTTTCAGTTGGTTAATATTACCGCAGTTAATTGAGCAGTTCGAATATGCTTTAGTTACATCTTCAAGCGACACATTTTTAGTTTGTTTTATACACATCGGTTACTCGTTGCATACTGAGGTTTACAGGCAGTAAAGTTCTCATAATGAAACTACCGGTTGTTGTTTCAAACTAAACCTGGTGTGAACAAAGTACTGGATGGGTAAAGAAAATAATAATAATAATAATAATAATATTTAATACTTATATTGCGCTTTTTCTATAAAAATATTCAAAAGCTGTTTAGCTGGTGTGAACCAGACACTGGACAGGTTAAAGTAAACCAGTTAGGCTGGTGTTGATAGCCATTGGGTAGTTCAGACTAAACAGATTTAGCTGGTGTGAACAGATATTTGACAAAACCTGTTTAACCGATGTCAACTTAATATTTGACAGGTCTAACCAAAGCAGCTTAGCTAGCATGTCTGATGCTGGAGTTAGTATCTTACCATAGTGATAACAATAGCTATTCCTGAGAAGACTCGAGGCTGCCTCTTTTCATCAGGAAAGTGTGGTTCTAATATTCCTGTCACTGGGTTTCGTTCTACTGTTGGTGCTAAAGCTGCAAATGTTGGTCGTGGACGTTCCTAAACAAGAATGAAAAAATGTGTCACTGAGAAATCAAGGGCGGGGAGGGGGGTGGTCTGCTCAGGAAAATTAGATGGGGGTGTGCGACCCGCTTCCCAAAACCCTTTTGCTAGTTAAGACCAAGATCTGTGATTTTCCCCACCTTACACCCCTTACCTTTCCTGACCCCTCAATCAAAACCCTGTCTCAGGCCTGCCTTATAATAATATTAGTTTCCTAGTTCAGACCAATGTTAAAGGCAATTTTTATAAATTATGTGCTTTTACTGTATTAGGTAGGATAGCGTCTTCTAAAAAAATATACCCAATGCAAGACTAGAGTGCAAAAGCCATACCCTATTTGAGACCAAAATGGCCAAAATCCCACCCTATTTCTGGCCAAAACGGCAAACAAACTATACTTTTGGGGAGTAACTCCAGGAAAGGAAGGGTAACCATGGATTTGTGGACACAAAAAGTTGAAGGTTTCTTCATGTTACCTCCTCTTCCTCGTATTCCAATACGTCCCAATGATATGCCAAAGTTATCTCTTTTCTTTTCCAGAACTCCAAGAAAAACACAGCTGTGGGACAGAAAAAATACAACATTACAGCTATGGGACAGAAAAATACAATGGTACGGAAACCACAAGAGACGTGTAGAACTATCATAACTCTATCGTTTTACAAACTTCTGCTCTGGAAATGGCCTTGAAAAATTGTATTTTAAACAAAAAATCTCAGCAAAACTACAAAACAAGATCAAACAATATTTATTGGAATTGGAAATGTTACACCAAAGAGGCAATAATCAATCCAAACTTGGAGAAAGTTGAGAAATTTTGGCAAATAATATTTCTACATTGTATCTGAGGGTGAATTTTTCAATAGCAAACCCTCTGAAGGTTGGGTCGCTTCCACTTCTCTGAAAGGAAAGATCTTTTACAGTATACTGTAGTTTTCACCTATGTTGGCTCTGAAAAATCTTTTGAAAACTTTTAAACATCAATATTTTGAGAAGTGTAAATCAGTCATGTGCAATAGCATTTAGTCCTTACCCCAGAAGGAGACAAATATGGCAAAGAAAACTGTGGCTGCATTATCAAACAAGTACGAAACCTTGGAAACAATCAAAATAATCAAAATAATTAAATATTGCACTCTCACTTACGTGTCAACTATCTAAAATATTGACACGCAATTTTGACCCTGGGGAAGACTCCCACATAAAAAGCCTAACCCTAAGGGTATTTGTCAGAAATTTTGGAAAGAACCCCTCAGAGGTACCAAGATATTTGAGTGAAGATCTCATGTTGTATCCTGGCCCACAGTGTGAGCTGGGAAAGGCTGAACTCAACATGAGGAAAACAACCAGGAAGCTCAAATTCCGAGGGTGAAGAGCAAGACCAAGAGCACAAGTGGGTCTACCAGTCCTTCAGTAGCCTGCAAGCAGGCTCTGGTGTCTGTGTTTCGCACTTAAGCCCCAATTACGTTTCTGGTTTTTAGTTTGGGTCGTCAACGTGAGAGGCTTAGAAACTAGCGTGCTACATGTAGCTCAGCTTGTCTTGTCTCATGTGTATAGGCAGTCTCTCATATCCATGCTGCTTGCGCCCCTGGCCCAAACACAACAGCTTGCTTGCAGACTAGTCTTACAATGGCGAGGGATGAGATGAAAGTCTATTTATAAGCCTGTGGACAAGAGTGTACACACCTTCCCCAGCATACAGCTGCCATGCAGGTCAACTGGATGGCAGCCAAGGGACTCATCACACAAGGGACACATCATGTAGGTTTCTGGAGGGCTATCACACACATCCAGTCTGGAAATAAACAAGTAAAAAAAACATAAGCCAACATCTAATAATTACACTTCCATGGATTAGAATGGATGAGAAGTGAGTTTGAGATGGCTTGAGTGCAAGATAGCAGGGTTACTTTCACAGTAACTGACTGAAAAAAATGACCAAATTGAAGAGACTGACATTTTGCTTGATATATCATGGAGTTCGAGAAGCTGTTAGTGACACTGACCATGCTACAGTAGGACTTAAAAAGTGGGCATCCAAAATGTGATATAGGGTCTGCTCCAATGAACAATTTATAAGGTAACACATGAAACATAAAACAATTTTCTTTAAAACTGGGTGTCCGCAGGATGCCTGGACACCCATCTGGCTAAGGTCCTGCTGTAGGTGCATTAAGATAGCTGTGCCACATGGTAGAAAATTGTGTTACAGTGACACAACAAATACGAAAAAAGTGATAAACTTACGCAGGTCTGTTGTCAGGTCCATTCATAGTCACAACACCATACAGAAACACCAGCAGGCCAACAAATGACGGCATAAGAAGCCATGCGGTGTACTGACCTGAGGATCAAAGTTTGTCCAAAAATTACAATTAAGATTAGTAAAAATTATTGGTCAAAATAATTAACAGGGAAATTGGGAACTCTAACAAGTGTTGTTTTACGAAATTTTGTGGATTCATTTTGTGGATTACTCAGATAGTTTCTGAGACAAACTTTAATGAGAGCACAACTGCAGAGCAGAGATTTAGCCCTTGCTAGATTTGCCAAACCAGTCAATATATTAAACGTAATTCAACATGTATGTGTAATGTTCTTTTAAAGGTACAGCATAAAAAACAATCTTAAAAGACAATCAAAGTAAATTTAAGAAAGAATCCAGTGCAAAATTAATCAAAATGATTTGTTTCTAATACGGTTTGAGATTGGCTGAGTGCTCTGATTGGTTACTAATTGGTTTGATTTTGGTTTTCCAACACTCAATTGAGAAGTACACAGAAAAAGTGGAAATGACCATACCTAGCCAAGCAAAGTATATACCAATCTTTTCTCCAAAGTACTCTCTAAAGGAAAACAAATACACATATTGTTCAAGTGTCTATTCAACAGCAGTACCAGTAATTAAAAGTAGTCATGCAAATAAACAAAAATGAGCACAGTTATGTAGCTGCCCCACTTCAGAGTGCAATTTTACTATGCCGGGCACATGAAGATGCTCCATTGTCCAGAGCTTTACAATATTCAAACGAAGAGACAACTTGCTAGTGCATGTATAATGTAGTAATAACAGGTACTCTGGTTGTGTTACCAATAAAAGCTGAAATGACTCAAGGATTGAACATGTAAAATTAAATAAGGTTTTTGTAGAATATTACTGTATTATTGTAAGCAGATGGGAGTGCAAGGCTGTGGCCTAAGAAAAATCACGAGGAGCCCAAAGGTTCCTAACCATGAAATCCTGGGTGCCCAGTAAGTTTTTTCAGTCACCCAAAGGCAAACGTTAGTTGGCTGTGGCACGCAGGTGGTTCTAGAGCACAATGCCCTAGAGTGTCTGATGATGGTTACAAACCTGATATGATCCAGAGGTTGATATTTGAGCCATTTGCCCCACCGTGCCCAGTACTCTTTGAGTATCTGTCTTTTGTTGAGTTTTATTTCTTCAGGTCCATCTGGCCCTTCTTTCCATTCCTTTGGCAATTCTGCAGGTCCCTAGTGTAAGATAAAAATTGAACAACTCTCATCAGAGAAGGGTCTGCGAACTTACACATAGAAGCAACTGCTGGCAAATATTTAGCCTAACCCTTACCCTAAAACCCTAACCCTATCCCTAAGTGTGCAGTACATGTACAGGTACAGTACATGAAGATGGAGACCAGGCAAAAGTGTTACCTTATTGCATGCCACTTCTCAAATGTACAGCCATAGGAAAAATATCTATTGCACCCACCCAGATAAACGCCATGGAAATTCCAAGGGAGAGCAGGGATCCAAAAACCAAAATTTATGAAGCTAAACTGAAATATAATTTCATTTAGTCAAATAACAAAACAAAAAAAACAAGAACTGCCACAACTTACTGGATGAAGAGGATATCCAGCAGTGAAAATACCTTCCTCAACAAGGCGATTGATACCTGATGTGACAAAATAAAATAATATATTATTAACCAAATTATCATTCATAAGCCCAAAATGTTGTTATGATAATTCTTGTTACTTTTAACCCACATTTCTTTGCATACTAGATTAAGTTAAGAGAGTCTGATTGTACATCAAAATGTTTTCTGCAGTGTGATTGACAACAAATTTGAATAAATGCTATGAGAAGAAATCCTCTTTAGTTTGAGTGAACATTAACCCATTGATTCCTGGAGCTCTTTGCCAAAAACACATATTTTGGACATTTTCAGTCTTGATTTGAGCAAAAAGCTATTTGCAACATGGTAGCATGCCTTTCTTTCCACTAGCACCACGCTTTACAACATTTTTGCTCGGACATGTGCAGATATCAAAATTTGGAGACTTTTTTTTTGATGAGAAAGTGACATACGTCTTAAGGCTTTTTTTTTTTTTCGCCTTTCCTTTTTCTCCTTTTCTATATTTTTTTTTGCGGAAGTGATTGACCTTCTACTGGGCTTTCTTCCAGTTCATAACTTTTTGAGAAAGCATCTTTGAAACGGGCAATTTTTACTATGGAATAGCTAAGTGTAGTCGCAGGAAATTTTTCTCCATGTTGTCACTCAAATTTCTGAGCATTTTTGTGCATATCTCAGGCTCCATTGAGCCGATCACTCTGATCTGGGTATCATTAGAAAGATCTGTTCCTCCTGCAAAACTGGAGTATAGATGATGCCAACTTTGGTCAAAGGTAATGACGTCAGAAGTGTGACAAAGGCCAATGCTCACCGTCAGGGCCAGTTATGGGTGGCACAGGAGTTAATGGGTTAAATTCCAACAATATTCAGCAACCCTGAGAGCTCAACAAGAAGACCATTCCTTCTCCTTAAGTTCCCTTAGTTTCCATCTGATTGTCACAAAAAACCAATGTTTCATTTGACTATGTTCCTACCAATTTCTCCTTTCTGTCGCTTTCCAAATGGAGCAGTTTCCATGATTTCATACACCTTGAAAGAAAAACAGCATATCTATTAAGAAATGGTTTCATTGATAAATTCTCCCTGTCAGCATAAACCATCTGAATCACAAAAAACTAGACAACCAATTAAACATACATTCTATGACCTGATTATTTTATTAATGACTTCATAATACCACTGTTTTTTACCATACTGAAGCAGGCCTACAGTACTAAGACAAGAATTCTTTAACTAACCTACATGTAAGTAGGGTTTGTACTCTAATCATCAAAGGCTAAATAGTAAATTCTAT
Organism: Micromussa lordhowensis; assembly: GCA_964020085.1. Lineage (NCBI taxonomy): Eukaryota > Metazoa > Cnidaria > Anthozoa > Scleractinia > Lobophylliidae > Micromussa > Micromussa lordhowensis. The sequence continues at coordinate 9,887,286 of OZ026598.1, read as the reverse complement.
GAATATGGCACAATTGATTTTACATTGACCAAAATAACACAGTCTTTTATAATCCACTTACCACTCTTGTTCTTTCTGTTTCTGTAAAGTATCTGTCTGGATCTTCATGGCCAATAAACCTGGCAATATTATAAATGAACGAATTTTATATACCTACATGCACCTTGAATTTTATATCCCCCACTGAAATTTTCAGATCCAGTGACTGACTATGAAATTTCTCAAGTGGTCCTCCGGGATTTCCCTACAGGCCAGGCACATAATAAATTGACCGACTGTGACCCCCTGGTTTGACCATCTAGTGGAAGGTTTTTCTTATAAAGAAGTTCAGTTCTAATTCAATGTAGTTTTGTCTGCCTGTGAAAACCAGTTGCCCTCCTGCTGAAAACCTTATGAGACCTCTGGATTCTTCTTGTTTACGGGTGAGACAGTCACTAATTGCAAACTCTTTCAAGTTCAGTTGATGTGATAAAAGACACAAAGTATAAAACAAATAAAAAGAATTGTACCCTGTTAAGAAAGTTGATTTAAACTTCACACATTTCAGCTTTTCAAAAAAAAAAATGATGATCCAGGCTTTGCTAAAATTATTAAAATGTACAACGACATCTCTCTATAATGGCCAGCTCTGTATGTCAGTTAGTAATTCTGTCCTACATGTAGAATGACAGTCGTATGCAAGTTTAATTTGTAAGGCTGAATGTCGTTTTATTGACAGTTGACAAAGGCTGTAGTATATGACAATTACAACCCTCAGTTTTCATGAAGTTATTTACTTTGTGACAACTTCATGATTTACAATGTCATCATATCTTCCGGCTTGGCAGATTTAAAGAGTGAAACGCTCATTTAATTACATGCTTGTGCTGTGATTTACTTACTTGCTGAGTTTGTTTGCTTGAAATGTACAAGTGAAATAGTCATTGGGTGTGCCTGGTACATCATCCTTGAAGATGTTTGGTAAATGCAATTGCTCAAGGATTCTTTCAGACCAGTTGACCTTTTTAGTTGTACGAAGCTATGAAGAAGATAACAAAAATGCAAAACTATGAGCTTTAGCTGCAGGTCTTAAATGCTGACTTTTGCTAAATTACGGCAAGGACCAAGGCCCTTCAACCATGTGCAGTGATAGGTGCATTAATATATCGCTCAGTACAAAATGCAGACTGCAGACTATGTATGTATGTATGTACAAAATGCAGACTGAGAATAAAGACTTGTTTTCATCTAATATGTGATAACATGTCTGCAGTCTACATTTTAATCTGAATGATATTTGATATAGACCACTTTTATAAATGGCGGCCAATTATAAATTCTTTTGACAATATTAAAATTAGCCTTACTAACCTTATTTTGAAGTCAGTAATTCAAAAGAATTTTTACACTGAGACGAGGTTAGCAAGGCATACAAAAGAATTTTAAATTGGCAGCCATTTATGAAAAGGGTCTATGTCTTCGTGATTTGAGTGTGAAATAATTAATACCTACAAGATGCCAACCTAAAGAAGATCGCAAATTTTACCTTTTTTGACCCTAAAGAAAGTTGTTCAAAGTAGAGGTCTGCCAATTAAATCTGAAAAATGCATCAAATATCCAACATTTTCCCCCAAAAATGCCAAAAATCGGCCAAAATATTCGCTTTTAATTTTATCCGTCTGTATCCGGGAGACTCCCGGATAATCCGGGAGAATTGGCATAGATGTACAGTTCCTCTCCATAGACAAACCTACAACATCCGTGTCAAGAATGAAGTCAGCCCTCTAACGTATAAAGAAATTAATCTTGCTTATTGAGTAACACATCAAAAGATTCAACGTTTTCGGTTAGAGAAATTATTCACTTATATACAAGCTAATGATAGACAAATTTTGAACCTCTAGGGGCGCTCTGAAGTTCAATTCTTCTGCGTAAAACAAAAGCACTTCCCAAGGAGCATGGCACTTGATGAAATGCAATTTGACTTTCTTGTCTTGAGTCACCTCCTGCCGATTTAATAATGGAGTAGTTAGCAAAAAGATATAAAGCTTATTTTCCAAGAGTTAAAAGTCCTTGGCACGAGATCGTACTTTTGATAAAAATCAATCATTTTTCTCAGTCGACCGCTTATATAGCTACTACAGTACTCACCAGGCGCCATTTTACTAATGCTAATAACGGATAAGAAGCCTGGTAACTAATCTGCACTGGCGGCCATCTTAAAGTTTGATATGTCCTTGCAAGAAGTTGACTTCATGAAAATTTCAAAGTTAAAATGAATTGCTGCACTCGACAGGCTGAATGAGGTAAGCCCAACAGCTAATATTTGGAGTGTGAACTTTGCATTTCTGTCTTCTATCACGTACGAATTATTTTAACGTTGCTCTTTACCTCTTCAAATTCTAGCTGAGATTTGGCCAAGTTTTCAAGGAACTTCTGTCTTTGCTCAAGATGCTTTGGAGGAGGTGCTTTTTCTCCTTCTTCATAGACAAGAACAAAGTCTGCAAAGGTGATCGTAAATGATTAAAAACTATTTTACAAAATGATTTTTGTTAACAGAGTGCAGTTTGGTGATAGTTAAAGATTTTTATAAGCCTTCCCCTGACCTTTTTTGGTTTAAACTTCTCCTCACCCCTGTAAAATCTCCATGTTGGGCTTCATACTTTTATATTTTCCTTTAAAAGTTCTGGACTTTGAGATTCCCTCCCCCCTCAGAATTGCTTCTCTCTAGGGTGGGTACGGTTATTTTCTGGAAACTCACAGTTCCTGTCTGACTTTACATTGGTTGTAAAACACTTTGCATATTTCTCTGGCAATTTGATTTTATTCTACTTTCATGCTTTCCCACAATCATACCATTCTTTCGAAATAGAAAGGCAATTTGTTCTCTCTAAACAACCTACCAATCCTCCTTTTGCCATCTTTGAAGAAGCAACCTCTCTCGCCAGTCATATCTTCGTCATTATCAAAATTCTGAATTAGAGAGAATACAGTTTTAACAAGTTTAAATACATGCACATCCTTCAAATAATAACGGGAATCTTTGATGAAATAATGAAACGTGGGGTACATATGCTTAAATCCCGCATAATTCCTGCAGTAACAAAGGTGTTTGTAAGACGTGCAAAAAATCAGTTAGACTGGGAGATGTTAGGTGAGAATTAAACTTAGAGCAAAGAAGTTAATAGATCATGCGTGTTTAGCAATGATGTCAATGCTGGAATATGTTCACTTGACTTTTAAAAAGAGAGCTATCAATGAAGACATCTTCAAAATGAAGATAATAATTAAAAGTAACTGATTAAAATAAAGGACTAATTAAATATAGGACTGATTTAATGATTAACAATGAGAAATTTAATTACATGACGTTTCGGCATCACCTTTTATTTTTCTTTAATTTTTTTCCATATCTTTAATCAAATTTAAGTACATTTTGAGTGAATAAAGCATACATGTCAAATGCTCAGCCTTTTTAAGCAAGTTAAGTTTTTTTTCTAACTTCTTTTCTAGTGTTATATTTTTTGTTTTATGTGTGCAAAGAATTGTATTTACATGTATTTGGTATATCATTTCTTTACTTTTGACTGATAATCATGTTACATAATATTGAAACACTAGATGTTATGGGTTATCAGATGTTAGCAAAATTTATTTTAATAAATAATAAATTTGTTTTACTTGATTACATTGTTTCAATCTTAACAAAATAATGCTTGCACACAGAATCATAATTTTTAGATTCAAGTACCAAATGAAATAAATTAAAGAGAAAGACAAAACT
>OZ026598.1:9828523-9878523 GCA_964020085.1 Micromussa lordhowensis | reverse complement strand
TCAGTTTCCATTCTTCACTCAGAAGTATCAATACCCTAGTTTTGCTGTTTGCTTTGTAAAGCAAAATTCTTAGAAGCTCTGTACAAGGAGGCCACTACAAGCTGTTTTCTCTCAGCAGGAGAGATTGTTCATAACCTTGTTGATAAATCAGTCTTAGTTTGTTTGACATTCTACCACCAAATATGTGAAGCCCTTTTAAGTGTGAAATTTTATTTCCAGTTAAGTATTAACAAAAATATTAGCTAATTTTATTTGCTGTTAGAAAAATTACTTTCAAAAGAATAATTGTATAAGGGATAAAGATGCTCTTAGAGACATTTCTACTACTGCCTTAATAGCCTTCAAAATGTCAAGCAAAAATGCCAGATCTCAGAACGCCTTGTCAAAGTCTTAACAGGTGATACCTGTTGATCAAGGTAGATGGCAAAGTCATCTGCTAGCTGGTTTTATTTAAACTAACACAGACATGTCCTTCAACTTGTTCCTATGGTAGTTTTTGTGGTCAAATCTAGCCCATCATTAAACTACAGGTAGGTAAGATTGACAACTTATATTTTGTTATATTTTTCATCTTGAATTTAGGTCAAGGACTGGTTATAACTATGTTTACTTTTGTTAAATAATAATATACATTATTGTGATATACTGTAAACAAAACAGCTCTTAACAACCTTGACATTTGGTCAACTTGATAACTACAAGGAACATTTTTAATGGATTTTTCAAGTTGAATAATGAAATGTGAGCCAGCTATTTTTTCTGTTAGAATGCAATAATAAAAAAAATAGCCTTAGATGGTTTATGTAAAAATTCTATTGTACAGTGTATTGCAACTGGCATTCTGAATTTAACTTTCCACTAGTCAGAACATATGTAGCAATATTAAGCACAACCAGTAGATGAATATTAGACATTTACTAACAATTGATCACCTATTACTTGAGACATTTACATTGGAAAGGCTTACTCATTTTCTATCAAACAACGCATTGCACTTGGGAAAAAAGGTTGGGATGTTAATTATTGAAAAGTTTGTATCAAGGGGGGCGGCTGCTGTGCATGTGGTAATTGTGAAAACACTTGTTTTGTGTGATGAACACAATGTTCTTTTGTAAACAAACCACCAGTATTTTAACTAAACCTGCAAAAGGTGAAAGCACTTATAACTTTTGACCTTAACATTAAATCGCTTAGGCAGTTAAAATGTACTATTAATGTGGCTACATTTGAATTGGTGTATGGTTGTTGAATAAATGAGTGTTGGCTGACAGTCAATTGTGGAATTAATGCCAACCCTAGTTTGGTGTTGTGAAAAAGATTTAGAGAAAAACAACATGAACTTTCTACTGTTTTCGATGCTGCTGTCTGTTTAATGACACTTTTAATCATGCTACCACAAACCATGTCAACCCTGAGCCAAGGCAATATTAAATGTAAATTTTCTTGACTGGGCTTGGTAATATTTCCTGAAAAAGCCAACATGTTAAACCATTGACGGTTTAACAAGTTGGCTTTGATTGATTGTGATTGGTTTAAAAAACTCCTATTTTCCACAAATACACTTGCCAAGTTGTTATCGGACTGTTAGTTATTGGACAGTTTGTTGTCGTAAGCCAGTCACATTCAAAGTTGTAGTTTGACATGAAACAATTTACTTCTCCTTTGTCAGTATTTAAATGCAAACTTTACCTTTCTTTCATAACTTGGCTATTCTTCTTTTCTCAGAAATTGTAATTTTTGTGATTAATTGGTAATAATTAGACTTTGTGTCATCCAATTTGGTCTGTAATCATACTCGTGATAAACAAATCGGACTCCCGCTACACGGTCACTCAATTTTGTTATCCATTGTATGATTACAGACCGAATTGGACTCCACTCAATCCTATTACCATTACTTATATGGGTACACTATGTTAGCTGTCATTGTTTATAAGTCAGCAACCATGGATTTGTGAAACATTTCTGTTTCCAAAGTTGCAAAAACAGTTAGAAGTGACAATTTTGGATAGTTGAACATAGTTGTTGCATATACATGTACGTTCTGCCACACATTTTATCATTAGCTTTTGTGCAGAGAGAATGTAGCTGTTCCAGATAATAATAATACTGCATTTCCCCATGTATATTGGGATGAAAGGAGTTGTAAATATATTTTAATACAACATTGCTATTTATTTAAAGTTGGTCGTAAGCTTTAAAATGGTTGATGACCAAGTCAAAGTAACCAAATAAATAATTGACCATAGTGAACAAATCAAAATAAGACTATTTTTCACTGAATTATTCTTGAAAGCTATATATTGGGTAGCTTCATTAGTATGTAGATCTTGTTTTGTTTCAGTCACTTTAATGAGTGCATATTAAAACATTGATGCATTGCATAAATAATTATTGATGGTAGCCCTGAAATCAGGGGTCGAAATGTTGCCTGTCTACCTGTCGATTTCAGGTAATTTCAGGAAGTGACAGGTAAAAAATATTGATGCCTGTCACCTTAGTAATACAGAATTTATTGATTTTTGAATAATATTTCCATCCGTTTTTTCCACCCGAAGTCGTTCTCACTCATGCAGCTCTCGCACAGTATTTACCAGTCTTTACTCAATAAAAGCAAGATGATGCAATCTTTGTAGTGCGAATGACAAAGACGGCAAGTGTGTCTTCTCCCGCGTTTCTTTGCCGATCAAGCCCGAGTTCGCAATATGGATCGTTTTCTGGCCCGTAAGTCATTGCTTTCTATCTGTTTATTATTAATGATTGTACAACCCCAGTTTAGTTTCAAAAAGTGAAAATAAAATAATATTGTTCAAGTTGGATGTTGTTGGAGACAGGTAAAATACATTCTGCCTGTCACTAGACACAGGTAAACAGTCTGGAACATTTCGACCCCTGTGAAATGCTGTTTAGGGGAACTAAATCTTGTTGCCAATTTATTTTTTATCCTATAATGAAAATTTGACAATTATTTTAATGCAAGCGATCCAGTTTTAGGCAAAATACGAGACTTGCATTAGTATATGATTAATTTGTTTGTTGTGATATGGTATAGTGTATGTGAAATATTGAAGTATAAATTATGGTATGATTATGTGAAAGTCAGCTAAGCATGGTATTTTTATTCATAGACAACAACCTTAAAAATAACAGCTCGCTGGTACTCTGGAGTATTTTAGTAGGTATACTTTTTATTTTGTGTGAATTTCTTTTTCTTTACTCTCTTATGTAGTATGTGTTATGACAAGATATTTAGAAAACCTTCTGCCAGCAGTTTGTGAAAGATCCAAATGATGATAAAAAATAATAATATCATTATGCAAATAACTACGTCTAATAAATGGATCAATTAAGCTGTTAGTCATTTGCAGTGTGTGAGAGAGCTTTGAGTATGATTAATGAGGCTGGGGACATACTGCAAGGTTTTTGTTGAATTTTTCAAAGGAAAATAAAAAAAGAAAATAAAAATAGCTCGCTTGAGTTAATTCTTTTTATTGTATGGTCAAGCAGGTGTCAACAGCATACCGTAAATGTATGGCAACCTGGAAGGCAATGAAGGTGATTTATTGATGTTGAGCACGAGTCAAGCTCTAAAATATGCATAGAGTGAAGCATGCATTTTAAATGCTTTATGAGTCAAGAAAAACACTGCACAACCATCCACGAATGTGAATGCGTATAAATTTATAGACCTGTGTTTGATGTTCAACCTACAATGTTATTTAAACTACAATTTAAATAGTCGACCGAAAGAATGTTTAACGTGAAATTCTGGTCTCAGAATTTTTTATTGCGGATTGTTTTGTATGTAACTTGCTGTGACAGTAATTGCAATTCTTTGCCCGTTGTCTAGGGTTTATAGGTATACATTTAACTTTGTCGTAATTCATTGGAATCGATAAGGAAAAATGGTGAATCCAACACCTCACGGAGAAGTCATGTCTAAAAGTCGACCGAGTTTCTTTCCTCACATATTCTACACAGTTTAACGCAGACTTCCATTGCTAGAATTGTAAACAGAAAATAACAATGTGAAGGTAAATAAAACCTCGGTTTCCCTGCGAAATGTGCTACCAATATGCAAATTGTTCCTCTTTCTTTAGAGAACTAAGTAAACAATTGTAGCAGTGAAGCGTGGCAAGAAACACAAAGTGGCATTTAATTTTTTTTCCGTTTTCTTTTTCGAAGCCCTACGAGGAAGCAGAAGTTTTCATGTGGGGTATCATTGATCTTTGGGAAACTTCTGGCAGTTTGATGTCGTTTGTGAAGTGCTTTTGTCTCCATGGAGTTGCAGTTTGAGCCAGATGTAAGAAAGATTTACGATTTTAGCCAGTGCTCCTTGACAACGTGCTCATTTGGGATCAAATCAAGGTGAAATTCTTCGAGCGTGAAAAACATGCGGGAAAATCACTGAATTTCAGTTTAAAACCGTCAATTATCCAATTATTTTGAATCTACCAGTTTCAAGATCCCAGGGACTTTTTGCCTGAAAATAATTCGGTTATTACTTGCGCATGAACGCAGCATTCGACAACTTGATTGAAGTTTTTTCTTCATTTGTAATGTCCCAGCCTTAAAGTTACTCTGTCCGTTTTTTCCGCATTGTATTTATATTTGGTATAAACATGTTTTCAAACTAGTGCATTGTATATTAAAGCCAAAAACATTGGCGACGTTTTGAAAAATTTCAGTGTTACTCAAACTACCATAGATTTGATGGCCCAATATCCGAAGGCTGCAATAAACGGGGGCAAAAATCGCCGAAATTTGAAATCCCCTCGTGAACAATTCAGCCATAACGCCCGGTTTCATTTATTTTTAATAACCTTATTCCTAGCTGTTGGTTTCGATCGATCTTTGATCGACTCGAAGTCATCGTGGCTAGATAAAGAAACGAAAGTTTTGAAGCGTTATGGAATGGATTGTGATTTAATTATATCTTGCTTAGCAGACAGGAGAAGGACTGACAATGTTGAAAATGATTTGAAAGTTGAAACCAGCACGTTCATAATCGTACAACCTGTCTACAATAAGAATTTTAATTCACGGTTAATTTTCTTTACCTTCCCTGTAACATCCCAAAAAATAAACGATCCATTGTATTAGTTTAGCCAGTCTCAATTCGAGAAAAACTCTCGGCCGAGTTTTAAGAAATAAATACCCGTAAAAAACACGGTGGATACAATATGGATGTCAAATTGGGCGACTAGGGTTACTCAAGTAAGAATTCGAGTGCAAAAGTGCGTTTAAACGGCAACTAGAATAGGAAGAAATTAAGCTTGAATTTAAACTACAAGGTTTACATATAAAACAACGAATTGTAAATACCAGAGATTCGTGCGCCGCCAAAGGATCCGTGTCGTCCATCTTGTTGTACGATCTAGGCATGGCTCGTCGCAAATGTTTTGCCAAATTTTAGAGATCAAGGCGTCGCTAGCGATTGAAAATCCGCCATCAAGACATCACAGGCCAGAATAGTAGAAATTATACCGAACAGTTGTCCAGAGCGGATGATTTTTGCCGTCCCATAAGGCCAGGATATGAAAGATCAGCGCGAGCGAGAAATTCAAATCAGTTCGAAAGAAATTCACAAGGAATCAAAATAGAAGCCCCCGCGCACGATGGCGACCAATCAGAGAACAGAAAATACCTGCTTGTACATTGCAACTCTGACAGCTGCCCCGAGCAACTTCCACAGGAACCAACTCAAATAATTATTGTCTTTCTCTATTAAAGAATCGTGCAAAAATACATTCTTTTTATTCTGCTAACCTCGTGGTGTCGTTATGCGTCCATGAAGCAGTTTTGCGCGAGTAATCGGGCGAACTATGCTACGGGTTTTCAGTTTAAAGTAAGCGATAATTTATTCAAGAAAGCCGAGAAAGGCTGAATGAAGGTGGAGGCCCGTATTTTCGTATAATTGAATATTCAATAATTTTGTTGAACAAACATGGCACAAAACAAAGTCTCCATAATACTAAGGTTGTTGCTGTGTTTTACGTTACTTTAATTTTGAGCAATTATCGCCGATAAGGTCTATATTTTTATCTCTTTTTCGACGGCAAGATTTTGCTGTTTACTTTGTCCTCGCAAGCTGCCTTAATATTTAATTGAACGCTAAAACATTGAAGAACATCTTGCTGATGGCTTCGAAAAAAGTAACGGGCGTAAAATTTCGTCATAGAAAGTACACCTAAGAAAAACTCTGGAGCCTTTACATTTTTAAAATTTTATTTCGTTGAAATTGTAGATTCGTGATTCAGTGAAACCTAGTACTTTAAACGTCGTTTGAAACTTTAATACAAGCTCTAGTGTATTTACAATTGTCAAATTATTTTTGTTCACGTAGACAACTTTGGGCGATTCACAATTTTTTAATATGACCTTGGTTATCACAGAGGAAGGCGAATAAATAGGATTCTCGCTTTCAATTTAGTCGCAATTTGTGGTTTAGAACTCGGGAAAACGGCCGTTATCAAGAGCCACAAGATTAACAAAGCCAACCCGGGAAATTTTGTTAAATTATCACATCCGAACGCCTCACGTCTCTCCAAGCAGCCTACGTGGAAATGTTCATATCGTGGCTTCGTATTATTTCATTTTTACCCGTCACCTTTCATTGATAAATTGTTCCATACACTATCTATATTCCGTGTAGTTCTTGTTCAAACGTGTGCATATACCTGAGGCAATTTTCTTGGACCTTTTTGGCATTCGGCTACGTGACATTACAGATGACTTAGACCAACGCGTTTTAATTTCATATATTATTTAAAATGTTCTATCCGTCTGTCTTTCTGCGCTGACAATCACTGGCCAAATATTAAACTTTGTGTCGTTGAACCAAATGCGATCCACTCTCTTGCTTGACTTGGAAAACAAAAATTAACAACAGTTCTTTGCTATGTTTCAAGTTCCAGCATATAATCATCAGAGTCCGGCATTTCTCCCATCAGACCATGATGGTCTGACATGATCTGTTTTGCTTGGTAAGCCTCTCGCTTGATAGTCTCGTCCAGTCCCGCTGGTATGTCAGGTACCAACATGTCAATCAACGAAGAAACCGAGAAGATGAAATGCTGTTGGCAGTAAAAATAGCATTGGTCGTAAACAAAGTGTTATCAAAACTAAATTTTTCCCTACAACGTTAGAGAAGGGGCTTGTGTCTGAAAGTATAAAATGACAGAATGAGCGTGCAGATGTAGCCAGCTTTAGTTTTCTCTTGACAGTTATGGGGTTGCCGTGATAACAAGAAGCAAATGCACAAGTTGTGGTATAGAACGGAAAACATAGTGACTGAAATTCTACAAACTAGGACTCGTTTATTGTGGCTTGAAACAGCAATAGCGAAGCGCGCGAGGCTTAAAAATAGAATGCAAATGATTATACCCCCCACGAGGCTCATACAACACCAGCGTATTCTGAGAGAACTAGAGGAGATCTAGGCGAAGTTTTCGTTTGAAAAAATGTGTTTTAGGAACACCGTCTGTTTTAGAAACTGTTTTAGGAAAATCGTCCGCCATTCCGGTTTGTTTGTCTGAGTCTTGTCGTCACTTGCGCGCTATGCTATTAGCTTAGAACAATCATGTTTAAAGTGACGGACACGCTATTCGAAAGGCACGCCCTAAATTTCTCTTGGTGATAGATCTTGGCACTTATCAATTCCTTGCAATCATCCGCAACATAAACTTGACCAACGCTGAAGGTTTGTGTCATAAAAGAAGCCTTATTGATATTAAAAATATCTTTCATTGTAGACGGCGGCATGATATAATGCATCCTTTGTTTTTTGTTTCAGGGTAATTTTTCGCCACCTTAAAATGCGGCTTGGCAACGGCGTATCACTTTTGTTTTTTCCCTTGCTTGCAATAGTTTTTCGGTTTGAACATTACTATGGTTTGGCGGACACGCTATTTTAAGACACACCCTAAATGGCTATTGTTGATAGATCTTAGGCTTATCGAGTCCTTTCAAAAAAAGAAAAAATTCCTTGCAGTTGGTTGCCTGCTTTCTGGTCTCTTGCCCTTGCATGAAAAACATCAAACATCATCAACAAGTGTATTTCTCTCTTACTTTCCCTAGGCAATACGTCGTTACAATCAATGTGTGATTCGTTTCCACTTCTGAAATTCTTCCCCAGATAAGCATGCATGGCCATGCTTTCCAAAGTGGAAATTGAGTTAAAATTAGCTACGAAGTCATCAGTACTTACCTCAAACAGAATTACAAATGCCAGCTTCAATGTCACTAAATGCCAATAAAATTTACTTGAAGTGCCATCTGGGTAACGAAATCCAATATACCTACAGAGTAAACAAACACAAGCATTTAATAAGAATAATATGGAAACTTTAACTTTGGTGACACACCACATGTCGGTCGCGGAATTCAATCAACCAACGGAGCCGCATATTTCTCATTACATTATCACAGGAGTGTCTGGAAAGCCCTTGAAAGAAGACTTTTATTTGAAGAACTAAGAGATGTATGGTATAAAAAGACTTCTCTCCTGTACCCGAAAAGTTCTGCAACTCCGCCTCTGGTTGTGTAGGTGTTTCTACTGTTAGAATAATGTGTATGTTTAATACATGAGGTATAATAGATAAACACAGAAAATGGGTGTGTTTACAAAGGAAGGCAGATAATACAATGCCTAGGTAGACGTGTAATGTGTCACTGATATGGATTGTAGGTAGATATGGGCATTTCGTTTAGGGTAGCAGTGGCAATATTTGTACTGGAGGCGCATACATTTCACACAGTAAGCAGGTCGGTAATTTGATTATGGTCTCAAGAAATATCTTGTATTCAACATTGATGAGCGACTTTTGTCGAAGATTTTCCTTGAATTAATAATTTATCTTTGATCATTTGTTTTTGTCTGCCCACTCCTTTTGTACAGTTTTTGTGACATCCAGCTCTTGTGGCCAGAACCTGGAGAAGTACGGCGAGCAAGTACCGTACGAGTAATTTTGACTGTGTATAATGGAACACCGGAAAAATATAATAATTTAGGTACATTTATGCATAACATTTTGTTGTTTCCAACTAGCAACTTGCCATGCAGTCCGTAACAGACATCTTAAATAATTCATAACATATATATATTGGGCGCCATACTGAATCTACACCCACACATACCTGCAGGGCACTGACGTAGAATTTACGGGGGCCCAGGCAAGACTATAGTTGGTGTACCCTGTCAGGGAGCCGTCAGAAGATATGGATCCTCGGTATAACAACTTGGGCAAGAACTGCGAGGTGAAGGCTATGAGGAAAGCCTGTGGAAATGCAGACAACTTATTGTTCACTTCAATTACCTTAGTTTTTACCGAGAATTGTTTCTGTTCTGAAAGTTGATAATCAAAGCAACACTTGTAACATAATCGATTTTGAGTAGCTTAAGGTCTCTTCCACACTACGCCGGGGAAATCTGAAAACGCAGCTTTATTTCTAGGGTTAGGCCTACTGTCCACACTAGTCGCTCACCAACACGGAGCTTTCCGAAAACGCTCTTCAAACCGGAAGAATTTGAAAACGCCCGCTTTGCGTTTTAGTGTGGAATTTCAAAAACGGACCTTTTCGAAAACGAAGACGTCGACATGATCATTTGTTTTCCCTGCCCGAGTTTTGCTCACACAAATCCAAAATGACCAGTTTCTGTTGCGTTTTCAATTTCTCCGGCACAGTGTAGACGGACAAAATATGATGCGTTTTCAGAGTGAAAACACTGTTTTCAAATTTCTTCAACGTAGTATAGACGGGGCCAAAGGTACAAAAACAGCAAAAAACAAAAAAAAAACCTCGAAAAACGAGCTACAAGCATTTTTTTTCCGCAGCTGCTTCCCCGGCTTTGAACCCGTAGTGTAAAGATCTGTTGCCTGCGTGAGATTAGTTTCCATTCGTGAAACTCTTCGGTGCTGCCGGGTACTTCTGGAAAATTTACAGACTTCAGACTTGACCGGTTCAAATGAGTATTACATCTTTCCAGCTGTATGAATCTATGATTAATAGCTACTCACATTACTGATGACAGCAATTTTCGCTACTGCTGATAAAATACTGAACCATATTCCAATGTCTTGAGCACGATGTGCCACAGGCCGCCGTAGATCACACACCATCTTGTCCGAGTCAATGCGGATCTCAAAGATGTTGTTGGCGAGCGCAAAGAACGGAGCCAAAGGAAACGCAGCCACGAAGATTGTGATGAAACCAAACTGGATCACTGTGGATTAAAAGTTTCTTGCTTCACTCAATTGTATGAAGACACGATTGATCATCACAGTTATACGTACAACTTATAGCAGATGCGTGAATTGATGCCTGAAAATTATTTTGGCTCAGTGAACGGAATTCGATTCCGTGACCTCTGCAGTACCGGTGCAGTGCTCTACCAACTGAGCTATCAAGCCAACTGGGAGCTGGTCACGTTGTAAGTTCGTAATATACCCGTAGATGGTGAAGATATGCGATCTTTCATATATTCACTTGTTTCATCAATTGTGCTCGATAGTGCAAGGGGTATAGGCCATTTCCGAATTACTTTTAGCCTCTTTCTCAAAGCGAGTCTCGGTACGCTCATCCTTTCATATGAAAATGAGGTTTCATTCACATGCAGATTAAAGTCATTTTCATATGAATGGTTGTGCACCAGGCTTCGCTTTGAAAGAGAGGCTTTAGGTAACTCGGGAATGGTGTATTGGCATCGACTCAAGGAACACATCTTTCAATTCCAGAATAGCTCCTTTCTAGTCGGTTATATGTACAGATTATTATGATTAGCTTGTACGCACTGTATAGAGGACTAACTTTCAATTTATGAACTTAGCCAAACATTGTTCAACTTGCAAGAACAATTCAATAAAGTTTTCAGTGTCGATGAATTTAGAACCTAAACGTTCCCCGCAATTGCGTGTGGGACAAAGTTAACCTCGTGCATTTTCTTGGACTTTTAACCAAAATTTCCAGTCAGGTGTGTTGGAAAAATTGAGCCAATCAAAATGCTTCTTTTCACCATAATGGGACCTACCCATTTCCAGGTATTCTCCAAACAAGCCTTCGTTTTCCAGTAAATCGTAATCTAATTCCCAGCGAGGTTTGACCTCATTGCCAGTCACTCCCTGTTTTCGCTTCTTCATGTACTTTTTGATCTCCCTGAAAAAAAAAAAAACAAAGGTGAAGACAAACAAAGCGTAACTGGCTTGATCCTTTACATCCAATCAAAATGTAACCTTAGCTTAAAAGAGGCTGGTTTCCACTAGCGACGAAGTCGTAATCAAAAGCGTAAAGCGATACGATCTGGTGAAAATCAAACCGACGGAGTCGGAAGCAGAACACCCAAAACTAGATTGTCGGAGTCGAAAGCAGAAGCGGAAAAATAAACCAATCACAATGTTCGATTCCGGGTTTCGTGATTGGTTAGTTCTTCCGCTTCTGCTTCCGACTCCGACAATCTAGTTTTCACTGGATCATAAGCGACGGAGTCAGAAGAAATGGAAACGTTCTGATTCTCCCGACTCCGATTTCACTAGATCGTATCGCCGTACGCTTCTGATTACGACTCCGTCGCAAGTGAAAACCAGCTCTATTGCCCCCTTTATAATATCCACCTGAATAAATCATCGGTTCACTTTGGTGTTAATATATTTCAATAGTAAATGACAACGAAAATCAATAATAAAAAACAGGTATTAAAGAGATTCGCCCAAAATGTGTCGAGTTTATTGAAAGAACTTACGGGACAAGGACTTCTTGTACATTGCCGATGACCTGTTTGCCAATCATGATAATTCCCAACTGTTGAGCCAACTCCATTAGACATCCACCGGGACTGCACTATAAATACAACGTAAACTGTGTTGGTACTGATACCATTTAGCAATGTAGTAATATAATATATCAGGCCCCATTTGTTCCACAAAAGCTGGAATAACGCCGGATAAATCGCTATCCAGCGGATAAGTGTTAACAAAACAAACCGCGCTATCCGCTGGAAAGTGATTTATCCGGTGGATAGCGTTATCCATCTTTCGAACAACCCGAGCCTGTACAATTCTTGATCTCTCTGATCTTTAAGGAGCTCAGTCATGACATTTTGAGTTATTTTGGCCACGGAGAAAATAAGCGTAAAATTGAAGGAAACCTGAAAACAGAAGTTTACTAAGATAGAAAAACACCAGAGAGACAATAATATACCGTGAAGGAACAAGTATGTTTAAGGATAGAGAAGACTAACGCGGATAACAATCGATGAAGTGAAAAATTTAGGCTAAACGTTTTCAAGATTCGGAAACCGTGACGGGCTCCTTGAGCTTTCAATTTAACGAAAACAAATACAAGAGAAATGCAAATACGTTTGAGCTGATTAATCATTGTTTGTGCGATAAACCGCTTACATTTTGATACTTAGAAGTGCATTCTAAAGATCTTTTAAAGAGGTTTAAAACAAAGATGGCTTGCAGCATTGAGGGTTTATTTTGCGACAAACCGCTTACATTTTGATACTTAGAAGTACATTTTAAAGACCTTGTAAAGAGGTTTAAAACAAAGATGGCTTGCACCATTGAGGGTTTATTTTGATTTACCTCCTCTGCTCTGAGACCGAAGATCTTCGTATAATTTCCTGGGTACCCAACAAGTCTGTGTAAACAAAAAATTTTTTAGTACATAAAAGTAACCGTCGTATTCAGTTATATAAATATTTAACACACATAATGGTTGTCCATGCTCTTCTAAATGACAAAGCAAGAATGTGTAATTAATTCCTGAGACAAATTCCAAAACCTTTATGTATTTATTCCTGGGAGCGGTTAGTCATTTTGGATTTGTGTTTGACATGCATATGATTATCGTTTTCGAAAAGCCTCGTTTACAAAATGTATCCGGTCCACACGAAGATGCCAAAGCCAGCGTTTTCAAATTCCTTCGGTTTGAAGAACATTCTCGAAAAGCTCCGTTTTCTTGACGGATTAGTGTGGACGGTAGGCCTAACCGTAGAAATAAAGCTGCGTTTTCAAATTCCTCTTGCGTGATGTAAACGCTGCCTTAGTTTCAACTAAAGAAATAACACAGTTGTTGTGAACTTACTTTCCCTTGAAGAATGCGATGTAGAAAATTGAAGCAAAGAAATTCATGAACTGGAACACGAACACCTTGAATGTTAAGTTATCTTCGTATTCTGTCTGCGTTCGATGCATTTCTGAAAATATAAAAGAAACAAGGAAAATTAAATTATTGGAGAGGATTGAAAACTGAAGCTTTCTTACTGAATGAAGGACGAAGGGCGAAGGGCGAAGGAAGATTATGAAGACCTTACCCCAATGGTTGAGCACATACGCTAGCTTTTCATATACCTGCGTGAAAGAAAAAGAACAAGTTTATTTTTAGTTGAAAGATACGTTTGAAAACAATGCTCGTTTGCAAATAAAATTTAGTTGCCCATCGATCAATCGGGTTTGAGCTCTGACTGGGGACATTGTGTTATGTTCATGGGCAAGACACTTGCCTCTCTCCAACCAGATGTGAAAATAGGTGTGATGGAATAGCATAGTCGATTTATGCTACAAAAACCGGAGATAAGCTCAGGCCTGATGGGCCACTCGGGTCGTATATAGACTTTAAGACAAATACGTATTTGTTGACTTACCTTGCTAAGAATCATAATGATTATAAGATTCATCATTGAGCCCGTGACAGACACAATAGTGGCGGCGTACTGTTGAAAGTTTGGGTTTTTGTAGAGAGGGTGAATCACCAGCAGCTTGTATACAATCACACCCACCATGAATAGGACAACAAGAGATACCTAGCGAACCAAATGATTTGTTGTTTACTGTTAGTTTATATTGTCATTTGTTTTCAGACCTGATTACAAGGACGCTCTTTTAGAGAGGTGCACTGCATCGAGTGATTCGATACTGTTGACGAAGTTCTACAGAGACTGTGATTGGCTGTTTTTAATTTTCGCGCGACGTTTCATCCAATCAGAGATCTCCACAGATCTTGATTATCAGTATGGAATTTTATGTTCAAATCTCACAATTTCAAATCTGTTTTGTTATTGTGCACGCATAGTTTGAACTGTCTACTTTTTTCAACAAAATTAGAAATAGTAGTAGCCTAGTAGGATCCAAAGATGGGTCGACCTAGATTTCAGGCTCTCTCTTTGCTTCCCTGTATCAACGTCAAGGGAAGCAAAGAAGAGAGAGCCTGGGATCGAGGTTAATGATAGGTCACGATTTACCGATGGCAGAAGTCAATCAAGCATCAGAATCTGATACTTTATAATTATAATTATTATTATTATTATTATTATTATTATTAGCACTAAAATCAGATTTATGTGTTTACCGGAACAATAAACGATAGGTTCTTGACCAATCAGAGCGCGCGTAGTATGTCAGTTATTTTATAATAGGCTATTAGTACTTACCATACATATAACAATTGCAATCCCTGAGACGATCCTCGGGAATCGCTTTTCTTCGGGAAAATAAGGCTCTAAGAGGCCAGTCACAGGATTCCTCTCCACAGCAGGGGCTAATGCTGCAAAAGTAGGGCGAGGTCTTTCCTACAAGGAAGCAGAGAAACAGTCCCTGAGGAAACTGAGAGAAAGAACAGAAAAGCGAGGGCACGAGGGATTGAAAGCGGAACGTTCTGCCTTGGAAAATCTCCTCTGATTAATTACGAGAACCATTTGAAGGAACACTATCGCTGAAAAGGAATTTTTACTCTTCCTGCCCGCTCAAGCTCCCAATGCATGAGTTATTTACTTTTCAATTAACTCCCGTCTCGTTATGAAAGGAAATCTCATGTGTTCTTATATGACGTACCTCTTCCTCCTCGAATCCCAGCACATCCCATTGATAAGCGAGAGTGATTTCCTTTCGTTTCCAGTACTCCAGGAAAAACACGGCTGCAAAATTTAGGATAAAGAACACAAAATTAATATATTTACATTCGACGAAACTAAAGAGAACAGCAGCGACAAAGCGGATAAATGTTCCATTATAAGCGTAACTCATAAGAACCATTTTAGCGATAGTCAAAAATCGGATTTATCGGGAACTTTCGTTGTTTGTTTTTTGGCGTGTGATTATTTTCAAAATCCAAATGGCGATTGGTCTGACACACTTCATTCGTTCATCGTATGTAAACAAACCCAACATCAAAGCCTGTTTTGAAATATAAGACGGGGTAAAGAGATGCAGATTTTAAACAAAACTGAACTGCACTCCATTGTTTCCGACAATTTTAGCAACTTCTCGCGTGATGACATTGTGTGCTTTCCACATGCTGTAGCTGTGGCTAGCGTTGATTTTAAATTGTTGTCATAATAAAATACAAAATATGTCTGGGACTGTCAAGCAAGACTCACCCCAGAAAGACACAAAAACAGCATAACCAACTGTGGCTGGATTGTCAAATAGATAAGATAGCTTGAAGAAAGAGATCAAAATATGCATTAGTAGACAGCAGATAGAGAGGCCGCAGAACAAGACATTTTAGTGTGCACATAACACGCCGGAGGAAAACAAGCTTCCTGACGAGATATGTCTCAGTGTAGCAGTCAGCAAAGCCTAGCGAAGCAAAGACTCCATATTTCAACCCCGGATGACAGTGATATACAGTTCCTGATGAAATAAAGTACACGTTACGGTCGGAAAGATAGTTTTACGTTGACAGTAGTTTTACGTTGGTTTTTCCCGAGCTGGTCGAGACCAGAATATAGACTCACCCTTGCTCGCCCGCAGCTTGTTTTCAGATCCCATGGCTTGCAACCCAATTGTTCCTCGCATAGAGGACACATGACAAACGTCCAGTTTGGGCTGTTACAGATTTCCAACCTGTAATGCGAGACAAATAGGAATCTTTTTACATGAAATTTCTTCACAGAATACCAGACTCGAAATCGGATACAGATTACGATGGAAACTGTCCGGCTACTTTACAGTGTTACAAACGCATCGAGATGGAGGAAACTTTTTGCAGTGCTTATTTAGTATCAAGCTGTTATGCCTTTTATCGTGAGCGCATTTACTCACGTGGCAGACACCCATGCACATTTATTGTAACAAAAGAAAGCGTTACATAAGGAAAGAGTTCAAGTTTGGTACACCAACATGGCCGCCGTTTCGTTGTTTTGGAACATCAATATGGCTGCCGTGACGTCATGTGAAAACGCTCTATGCCACTGGGGTTTGGTACACTTTAAGGAATAGTTATTTTGTACTTACGCTGTGTTTTCACGACTGTTCATAGTCAAGTAACCATATAGAAAGACAAATAGTCCAACAATTGACGGCATTATCAGCCATGCAGTGTATTGGCCTGTTGGAAAAAAGGAAACGAAGTAAAAACATTTAATGCAATCGACTTTTTAAAATGCTCGAGATACATGAATCATGTACTAGGAAATTATCTCTCCCCCCACCCCCCACAGTGTGCAAAAATAATAAAAATATTGGAGGGGCGGTGCCTTCATGGTTAGTAAAGCGCTCCGGGTTCTAGTCCTGACCGGGGACATTGTGTTGTGTTCTTGGCAAGACACTCTTCTTTTACAGTGCCTCTCTCCACCCAGGTGTATAAATGGGTACCGGCGAATTTAATGCTGGGGGTAACCCTGCGATGGACTGGCACCCCATCCAGGGGGGAGTAGAAATACTCTTAGTCGCTTCATGTTACAGAAACCGGGATAAGCTGGCTCATGTGCAGACTTTACCATAGTGTGTAAAAATAGGAAGTGTTTGTTACGCTGAATTATAAAAAAGAAAGCAATCTGATTGATCTATTATCAAAAGTGAAGTTGTACGTGTTTAAACATAAGTAGGTGTGGGTTGGCTGGTTGATGGCTGCAGCTAGCTAGGAATGTTGTACTGTAGGTAGTTGCGTTGGTAGCTGGAGTTGTTAGAAAATACTCTGCATTTATTACGTTTTGAAGTGCTAGGATAAGTGTTCCATTGCTGAACAGCACTGACTTACCAAGCCAACCGAAATAGATCCCAATCTTCTCTCCGAAGTATTCTCTCACGTGATCAAGTGGTTGGTATTTGAGCCACTTTCCCCATCGAGCCCAGTATTCTTTCAGTACCTGTTATATCACACACACACAAAAACCTCTTTCGTCTTTTTAAACATAGCATTGTGTTAAGACAATCAAGTTGTATTTTGTTCCTTTCTTCAAACGCATTTCAAAATGTCTGGCTTATAAATTAGGACCGCTCTACATAAGTAGGGTGCATTAGTAGGGCAGGGCTTAAAGGAAAATGCCATACGTTTTTCTTAAGTAGACAGCGATTGCCACTGATAAGTCGAGTGTAGAAGTAATCAAGCAGTTACTTTGGTTTTACGATGGTTTGAGATTGGCTGAGCAGTCTAATTGGTAAGTAGTTGGTTTGGCTTTGGCTTAACGAATCGCTAAATCCTTCATACGTTATTCGGGATGAAGACAATGATTTGTCACTGATCTCTCACCTGTCTTTGGTTGAGTCTTATCTCATCTGGCCCATGTGGAGTTTTATTCCAATCTGCAGGTAGTTCCGCAGGACCCTGAGATGTGGTATAATATGAACCGAATTAACAAGCTTTAACTATCATAAGGAATAACCAAAAGAGAACACTGGCAGCACACTGATTTAGTTATGGCAGTGAATACACGGATTTTATTTTAACTGGGAATCAGAATTGAAAGACCAGGAAAGGTGTGCTGGGTCACGATTTGCGTATCTTGAAACATTTAGTATAAATTTTTGAAGTTCGTCCTTTGTAATCCGTCTTAATCTTCTCCATCCTTAACCGTCCTAGTTCTTTTATGGTGTATTAATATTTCTTTGGTGTTTTTCTATCTTAGTGCACGATTATTTTCAGGTTTCCTTCAATTTAAAGGTAATTTTGCACGTGGCCCAAAAAAAATAATGTGTCTAATTGATGGTTCAAATGAATGAGCTCTTGCGACAGTCGTGCACTGACAGAATACGGTACATCTTACCACATGGAGGGGATAAGCGGCGCAATACACTCCTTCTTCAACAAGTCGACTGATTCCTAAATGACATAGCAAAGAAGTGATGTTGATCAAACAAGGGATTAGCAAATATTATATACAGTGTAACCCAGCCTGAGGGTCACCTCGTTATTACGGCAACTTTTCTTGTCCCGGCGAAACGCCCATACCTTTTCTTACAAGTTGTTTCGAAGGGCAATTCTGATTGATCTGTTAAGACGTCACTCAGTTTAGACCAACCAATCACAATCTCTTTACGGTGGCCAATTCACATTATCAACCCAGTTGATAAAACCAAATTATCTTGTAATACTCCCACCGACGCAGCACCACAGTTTCTTTGGAAACTTGCCCCCTTTACACAAAAACATTGTCTTTTTGACCAGTCATATGCAAACCTAAACCTAATCACTTTTGACTAGTTGAAGTTTCCCGCGCTTGGTGCCGGGTGCATGTTTGTGCCGCGAGTTTTGATTGGCTACCATAATTTTTTCTGCACTTTCCCTATATTGGGGTCAGTTGGCTTAGCAAGCACCGGAAGCAAAGACCAGTCCAAGGTTGTGGTTGTCAGTAAGGCAATGTTTGATTTAATACACATACTTCATTTAAGGAATAAAGGAAAGTTTACCTATTTCGCCTTTGTTGCGGCTTCCATACACTGCAGTTTCAAGGATCTCGTTTGCCTATGGAGAAGAGATTAGCTCGGTTTATGGCCCCCCAAATATAAGATATTGAGAACGCAACTGATTTAATTTTTCACACTTGAATTGAACTCACCACTCTTGTTCTCTCAGTGTCTTTGAAGTACGTTTCTGGGTTATCGCTGCCAACAAATCTAAAAACAAAAATATCGAGAATCATGGCAGCATTTTCTTTTTGTTACAAACGTTAGACCAAGAAAAAAATTCCCACACTCCGACATTCAGCTACCTCGAAATATTCAAAGCTAGCTTGCTATCTCTTCCTTGGAGAGTTCACTTCCTCCAGGGGTCCCCCGGGGATTCACTGCCATCCAGGGTTGAAGGCAGACCGACTACGGCTGTTAGTTACTGTGCTGTCTGAAAATTTTGGGTACTCTATATAGGCTATGTACACTGAACAATTTTGTGAGGCCACAGTACTATTTTCACACACAGTGACTTAAATGTTAGTTTAGTACGGCGGCGTTTTATGATTTTCTGTTCGACCTTTTCATCATGTAATTGCCGGTTTTCACATGACGTCACTAAGATTCAAACTACAAAACTATTGATCCTATAGATATTTTACTTTAATGAGGTATAAGAGCAGCTGAAAACTAATATTTAGACGATTTTTTGTTCCGAATGGGTTCTTGGTTTTGCGATAGGCCATGCTTGAATTTCTTAGCTTTTGCGTGACGCGGCATTTACATGACGGCCGGGTTGTTTAAAAAGTGACTTATTTCGGGACTTATTTCGGGAAATTTGGCTATCTGACCGGGTTCTTGTATTAGGAAAAGTATTATTTTAATGTTTTTGAGTTCCTCGAGAGATAAATTTACGCTTTTGTAATAAAACTCAGTCACAGATGTTTCTGTTGGTTTCCGGCCGCCATGTTGGTGCCCATCTGGATGGGCACCAACATGGCGTGCCATACAAATCTCTATAAATTTGGATGACACACTTCTGCGAACAGCGCGCGAATTAAAAACAGCAGAGACCGGATTCTTGGCGAGGTTGTTTATATTGCAATCATCTATCATATCCCAGATTCTTGAATTTATTTATTGAACGGTTACGATTTTTAGTTTTGATCACATGACTGATGAAAACCGAGAATAGACTAGAGAACTAGAACTACTTGAAACCACTAATAAGGGGCAGACCCCTTTTTTAAAAAAGCGGTGGGGGGAGGGGTTGGGTAATTTCCCCAAAAAAGCTATTTTAAAAAAGCTATTGCCTACCTCCCCACCCCCCCCCCCCCAAAAAAAAAAAAAAAAAAAAATTATGCACAAAAAAATCGATGCCCTGAAAATTGCCAACCCTACCCCCTATTAAAAAAAGTAATGGTTCTTCCCTAGGCACTCTGTTTTTTTCTTGCAAACAAGCAAATCAAGCTTATTACTTGTGTAACTTGTTGGCCTGGAATGTAGCGGTGAAGTAGTTTGGCGGCTCGTCTGGGACATCATCCTTGAATATATTTGGCAAATGAAATTTCTTTAATATTCTATCCGACCAGTTGATCTTCTCTTCTGTTCTTGCCTTTAAATAAAACAGAAAGGAAACAGCTTTAGACGCCAATGAAGCACTAATGCTAATCCAAAAACAAAAAAAATCAGAAGACAAAATATCTCCACATTTATCTTGAGAAAGCATGAACCAAGCCATAGGAGTGACACTGAATTATTGCCAAAACCTGCCGTTGGGAATTTGCTATGCTTATAATTTGGTTAAGAGTTTTGTTTTCGTTTCAGTTGAAAGAGAAGTTTTTCTTCCTGTGCATATTGATTGAAGTAGGCTTGTATAATCTTGTCCGTCTGAAGAACACAAGTGTTATTAGCGTTCTTACCTTCAGCGGTCCTTTAAAATTTAGCTCTTCTGCGTAAAACAACATCACTTCCCACGGAACGTGAACTTTGATAAAGTGAAGTTGACCTTTCTTCGTGGCCGATTTTTCCTTGAAGAAGTAAAAAAGAGTTCAGTCAGTAGTTAGTCACAAGTTCACGCAGAACTGTTCCCTGCTAGCAGAGGTCTCGCATGACGTGAACGACGGGAGAGAGACCTCTGCCGGCTTCCGACGAGTTATCTATCCCGCATGCGCTCGCGTTTCCTTAACAACCAGTGACGTTTTTGTCACGTGCGACACAACCCAGATAACCGGCTTTAGAATAATTTGCGTGTTTCCAATTAAAGTTTCCGGGCTCACGTAGACAATTTCAATGCCTTCTAAGGACGGCAACTCGGAACCTTCAATCTTGGTAGCCTTTATCCCCAGCTTCTCACAAGATGACAACTGGTCCTTGATAAGGGCATTCAACGGAGAAACAACTAAAACCACAGGTTCTGTAGGGAAGAGATCCTTAGAAACCACAGACAACTCGGCGGCCACTCGTACTGCGAGTTGGAAGATCAACGATTTTCCGTAGCCCGTTGGGAGGCACGCAAACGTATCACGTCCTTTCAGAAAACCAAGTATGACTTGTCTTTGTAACGACGTTATCTCTTTAATATCTTGATCGCCAAGCGCTGAAAGGGACGACTTAATGGCTCGATCAAAGTGAGCAATTTCGAAAGAAGATCTTGTGGAAGCCATGATCCACCGTGGGCTCTATAATTGTCAGCGAACAGTCTAACCAGGCACGCGCATTACACATTAAACGAAACCGGTTTTGAAAACCGGTAAGTTTCGACCAGAAATTTGGTCGGCGGCTTCATCAAACAACTCGTCGGAAGCCGGCAGAGGTCTCTCTCCCGTCGTTCACGTCATGCGAGACCTCTGCTAGCAGGGAAGCAGAACTGTGGCAGGGAAGTGGAAAACACCAAAAACTGTGACGTAACAAAATTTCTGCTGTAGAAGTGCGAGAGGGCAAAATGGCAGCGAAAGAAAACTTTAAAACTCTTACATTCCGATGCAAGAGTATCTCACTGATACGTTATAGTCCTTTGAAACTTAAAAATACGCCAGCAGCTTCGAATTCGCGTTTTAATTTTGAAAGAAAACAGACGTTATCTTTTTATCGAGTATTTTAAGTCTAAGAATTTTCAAAAGAAAGTTCAAGCACGAAAACAAGGAAACCTCTTCAAACTCCAGCTGGGATTTCTGCAGGTTCTTCATGTATCTGTTTCGGAATCGCAAGACTTCTTTGGTTGGCGGGTCATCGTTGATTTCTTCGTAAACCAGCACAAAATCTAACAAAAAAAAATTGATAAGAGACAGACAACTTGTAAGAAAATACACATCAGGCAACACTTGTTTTTATTTCATTCTGATATTTTAGAAATAATAGTGAGATAAATGATCTAACACACCGGAAACACAGGTTTTTTTGAAGGTTGGGCCTACCGCCCACACTCACGAAAACGAAGTTTTTCGAAAACGCTCTTCAAACCGGAGAAATTTGAAAACACCGACTTTGTGTTTTAGCGTGGACCAAAAACATTTGAAAACGGAGCTTTTTGAAAACGATGACGTCACGATAGTCATGTGATTTCCCTGCACGAGTTTTCCTCAAACACAAATCCAAAATGACCGTTGAGCGAAAACATTTCCATGGTTGAAAAGCAGGCAAACCAGAAAGCCAAAACAAAACAAAATAGAAAAACTGATACGCGAAGGAAGAAACTCTGTGCTTACTTTTATTAACTTGATCAAGAACATTTTTCTTATTTTCCTCAGAGAAAATTAAAGTGTAGTTGTGCTCACCGATTCTTCTTTTCTGATCTCTAAAGAAGCAGCCTGCTTCTCCACTCATGTCGATCTCATCAAAGTCATTCTGGAAATAAAAATAACAAAAATTAATTCACATCCGCCAACACATGAAATGTTCGGATGCTTTCGACGAAATGTTTCTTTTTTCGTGACAATGGATATTAAAATAAAAACAAAGTTAGCAAAACTTCTCAATCACCATGACGGGTCTTGTTAGATAGCGGGTTGACGCCGGGCGATTAAAACTCTTCACTTTCAGACTGACTTAGAGCTAAAGGAGCCCAGTCAAGGTATTTTGAGTTATTTTGGCCGTGAACACAATTACGTTTATATTGAAGGAAACCTGAAACTAATTGTTTTCTAGGATAGAAAAATACATAAGAGATAATAATAAACCATCATTAAAGGAACAATTTGTAAAGATGGAGAAGATTAACACGGATTACAAACTGAGACGAACTTGGCTAAACTTTCCAAGATGTGCAAACCTTAATTGACGTAGCTAGCTCCTTTAAAAAGTAAACTGAAGCTAGGACCTGCTGTTTCTTACCAAGCTATAAAACTCGGAGTTTTTAAACTGTTGCTCTGCATCCTTTTCAATCAATAGCGTCACTTTATCAACGGAGCGTTGAACAAGTTGGACTGCAGCATCTTGAGGAACCGAGCGCACGTCAACGCCATTAATCTGAAAAAAAAAACAAACATTGACTTATGCTTCTAAAAAGCTTTTTAATCGCCCAGAAACAGCTGCTCAATTGTAAGACTTTGGCAGTTTGAAAATATCGTGCTACAAAAGCAACGTTTTGCTTAAATGTTCAGTTCATGAGTTTCCACCGTCTGAGCGTCGTTTAGAAACTTCGAGACAGCGGCTTTAGGTAAAGTTGGCTTTATACAAAGGCAACCTCGTCCCCAGGGCCTTCCACTTGACATTTTGAGAAGTGGAGATGGCCCTGGGGACGACGTTGTGAGAAAAGGGTGAAAACGATGGTTCTCAAAATTTCCCCCTAAAGCGCAAAATTTAGTTATGAATAATCTGATAAACTTGTAGGATAATTTTATGTTACCTCGAGAAGTCTGTCTCCTATCTTGAGCCGACTGTCACGATCAGCGGAGCCTCCTGGTTTGATTGACGTGACAAAGATTCCGGGATGCCCTCGAAGGTAATTAGCATCGCTGCCTCCCCGGATGTTGAATCCAAGACCTTAGGAGACACAATTGATGTTAGAAAAATGCACCTTTCGATCACCTCGAGTACGGGTAAGTGGTAAACTGGCTGCAAACTTTACTGTTACACAGAATTTGCTATGTGGACGCTGAAACCGACGTCACCATAAAACTATGACTAGTTTTTTCTTATTTTCTTCCATTACAAAAAAATGCTTAAATACTAGACCAATTTCAATATATTAAAATTCAGTCTAAAACGATAGACCTCAGCAGGAGGCTCCGGGGAATAACTACAGAGTTTGTGGGGTTATATCCCCGGGGCCTCGTGCTGAGGTCTATTGTTTTAGGCTGAATTTTAATATATCGAAATTGGTCTATTCATTCTATCCCAAGCGCTCTGAAATTTATAATGTCATTGTATAAAGTCTCTCATTAAACAAAATCCATTGCGAAAAAAAAAATAAACGTTCTACAAATTCTTTTAGACTGTGTCGGCCGGTTGTCGAGGAACGAAACGAAAATCGATGGACCAAAACCCTGAATGAAAAGAAAGATCTACATGTAATAGCCCTAACTGGCTTCTTCCTTACCATATTCAGGGTCCTTGTACAACTCAATCGCTGCCTCAACACCTCTGACGCTGTCCACCGCTCCTTCTCGTACGGTTTTCTGTGAAGGAATGTCCATAGTATTTACAGGGAGTTACATCCTGAATAAAAAGCCAAACCAGAGGCCGGGAAGAAAGCTTATCTTACATGTCTTGGAGCCCTGTAAAACGGTTTAACATCGTCGGTTTTAACATTCGTTGAAAGTGTGTTCGCAGGCGACACGCTGATAACGTTTCAAAAAGGCGATCTTGAATAGGTGTTAAACAACAGTGAGTTGGATGTAGTCGTTACTTTGTCAACTTTAATTCAACATCTCTCATTCTCCGAACTCATTACAAATGGTCATTAAGTTTTATTATTCTCAAGTAGTTTGCGAACTTTCTCTTTCTTCACGTCTCTCTTATCAGGCTGATAATGTGATGGCAAGCTGGACAATAGAAGAATGGGTATCAGTCTCCCGCAAATGTAATTAGCGAAGTAGGATAGCTGTTGAAAGTGTTCAACTTCCATGATGACATGATACAAGAATGATTCTGGGATCGATAAGATATTATAGGTCACCACTAAGTTATCTCCGATTCTTATTGGTTTGAATTGATGACGTGACGCGATAGTGGGCGGAGAGACACTAACAGCCCATAGTGCCCGTCGGAGGAAAAGACCCGGATGAATAGTACTCGTCCGTGAAAATTTTTCCGGAAACAAGCAGTCTATTTTAAAATAAACAATTGAATTGTATTCAGTGGAGTTCAGTCTGTTTCCTTTTTCAAGTTTTATATTTGGCTTTCACGGCTTTCATCTACAAAAGTTGAAAATAATTCAATTTGATTTTTAAATTGGCGTGCGGAAGAAAATTTAGTAGTGAACAATAAAGACAATAGAGTGTTTATGTCTTGGAACTATCTGTCTCATAGTTTCCCCTTGGAAATTTGATGTTCTTAGAAAATATTTGTTTTGAAGAACATCAAATTTCCTCGGGGTGACTATCAGCTGATAGTTCCTCGACAGAACACTATCACGCGATAGAAACCTCGAGTTCATAATCTAATTGTTAACTAGAACCGTCCGATCGAGCCATTATAGTTCTGTTGATACAACGTAAAACGGCTGGTAGCTTCGCTTTCCGCAGTGAGAATTGCGCAATGAAGAAGCTAATTTGACAGCTTACCACAACTTGTTGAAGCGCCTTTTTCTCCACGAGCAGTAGCAGTTTTTTCTTGGACTGAATGAGATCAATAGCGCGGTCGATTGTGGAAGTCTCTACATTGACATTGTTGATCTGTTGGATAAAAAATAAATATGACCGTTTACTTTTTTGTCTGCTTATTTATTTATTTATTTATTTATTTATTCCCTTATCAGTTTGTTTTAAAAAATATGCCAATACTTCCTTTTAACTTTCAAAGCACTCTTTCCGTACAGAGAACTTTGGAGCTAATCCTAAACACCACTTTGCTTACTGGTGTCTTTTTTTCCGGTGAATAACCTTTTGGGAAGGATTTGGACATCTAATAATCCTGGCATTATCTATCCAGTCAGCTTTTGAAAGTGCTGTTACCTCGAGAAGTTTATCACCGACGCTTAGTCTCCCGTCCCGTGCTGCCGCGCCTTCTCCGTTGATCCTGGTGACGAAGATACTTGGATCCCCAGGTACATACGGGCTATCTTTACCTCCCCGGATGTTAAAGCCCAGCCCTCTCCCTGAAAAGAAAAAATAAACATAAAGGAATGGAAGCCATTTTGCCAAAGAATTCCTATAGGCAGATTCATGCTGACGTCATTGTTTACATTTTTGGTCATTTGCATACGGCTTTGCGTATAGAAGGAAACAAGTTAGATATGAATTGACTTCAGGCAGCTAAAGAACTAGTGAAACTTAGCTCTGTGGGTGAAATATTCAAGGAGAAATTGTCTTTCAAAAACTGCAAAATTTCTGGGTGGCAAAAGCGCTAATGAGCTCATACATTCTTTGATAAATTTTGAGTTTTTAAACCCGTGTTGCACAAAAAGGATTCAATACATCAGGCCCATATTCACTGGCAGAGTTAATCGTACTATGAACTTTCAATATTCAGAACTGATTTATTTGTAGCGCCATCAGAAACTGAATTGCTTATGCTAATGAGGCAAACATTGTAAACAAGGATTCCGCTATAGACTAGTTTTTTGAATTACCTTTCTTTTCTCGTTGCAATTCAATTCTCATGACGCCTTGGCCATCATCATCTTCAACAATCTGCGGTAAAAAAATAGAAAATAAATAAAATAAATTATGAAGTTTCAATTAACTGCATTTTTGAACATAGTATTATAGGAACGTTAATACGCAACAAAACCGGAATAATGGCACTAGCTTTCTACACCAACAGTTACAAATTATCACTGAATATTTATTTGGCTATCAGTATCTCTGGCTTTAAGTTTTTATTGATTCAGGTAATTACGTGCGTGGCGAGAAAACGACTTAGGATACCATGAAATGATTTGATGGACTGTTCTGTGTACCTTAACGACTCTTTTTTCCACCACTAATGTTAGTTTTCCTCCTTTTGTTTTCCGCACTAGATCCAGTGCTTCAGCGTGCGTGACGTCACGGACATCAGTGCCATTGATCTGTCGAAATAATAATAATAATAAATATAACTGACACGGCTTTGAAGTGTGCTTGTGTGTGTTTTTTCCCCATATTTTGTCTTCCTTTGCTTCTGCGCGTTTAGCTTTGCTCCTAAATTATGCTTACTTTGTGTGCCGATGACAGCATTTTTTGTTAAGTCTTAGGTATCTTTACGGTAGTCCTTCACATAGACCTTATTAGCTTCCCTGAGCTTCCTTGCCTTATACATTGATATTTTTTAAATTTATTTAGAAATGAAATAAAAAAAAAAACAAACAAACAATAAAGCAAACCGAAGTTCATTCAACATTCTTTTGCGTTTGTGTTCATTGTTCATCATTGCGCATTGCACCCAAGCTGATTTTCACTGAACGAATTTCGGTGCGCAGGGCGTAAACGACTTCTTATAGAGTTTGTTTAAATATTTATTCTTCCTGAAATTTGTGTTTATTCATTTATTTGAAGAGGGCGTTTTGCCTTCCGATAGCTTATGAGAGGAACGAAAAATGTATTGTATTTGTTCAGCTAAGCTGAAACGTTTTTCTGAGTGGCGCACAAACAATGCGCGCGAAACGTGATGTGCCACGAACCTCCACAATTCTATCTCCAGGTGACAAGCGGCCATCTTTCTCTGCGGCGGCTCCAGGTCTGAGCCTGGTGATGTATACTGAAGAGTCTCCATCTCTGAACGGCTTGTCTTGGCCCCCTTTGATATTGAACCCATAGCCACCTTTGTACAAAAAAGAAGAAAAAGAAACGTTGTATAATCTGATAATGTCGTAAAATTATGGAGTACATTCAAATTATAAAAATATTGGGCTCAGTTCTTTGATACGGTATAGAGATACCAAAGGTAATAATAAGTTGTTCCGGATAGATTTTAGCAATTACTTCCGTTAACGCCTTATTTTGTGAAAGTTCCTTAGAAATCGAAATAGTCATGACAACACACGCTAACAACCTAATACTGTTCATACAAACTTTACTCTATTAATTTAATAATCGTACATTATCTATAACAAAATCCTCGATCGTGATTGGTTCTCCGCGCGCCTATTTGTCACGTAATCGGCGCGCGATCACGTGGGTGTTCAATTACAGGTGTCCGATTTGGACTTTTTGTAATCGGACACCTGTAATTGGATACCCACGTGATTTTCACGTCAATTACACGCGCTTTAATAGTTTCCTTACCAAAGTTTTCTACAGTTTTCAAAACTTTAGAAAAGCGCTACAGACGCTTTCGCTCAAATGAAGTTCTCAAAAGACATTTTTAACTTCGAAATTTGTTATTGATACGATTAATTAGTAATTGGACCTCGTGTCGTACAATTTCAGTAATCGTGCTCGTAATTTCAAATCGGCCTCGCGCTTCGCGCTGGTCCGATTTTGAAATTACTCGCTCGATTACTCCCTGAATTGTACGACACGAGGTCCAATTACTATTACTTATCAAATCTATTTCATAAGCTTCCACTACCAACTTGAAAAACAAACAAACAAGCAAGTTCTTATAAAGTGCTACGATTGATCTTTGCGCTACTTTAAGTCTAACACGATGTTTTTATCGCAGAAAATAGTCTTACCCTGAGAAGAATGACATGAAATTATTGCCTGAGTTCAGAATAGTTCATAAAAGTGAAGGTAATCGCACGAAAGCGAGTAATTAAGGATTTACACGACGAGATATTTCAATATTCTGTTTGATACGATAATTCAATTATTATATAACTGAGAAAATTACGGACGTCAGCGAGGGTTAATTTACACTGAAGTGCAAAATAAAAATTAACTATAAATTGGCCTGCTCTCAGCCAATCACATTGACGTAGTTTTCTCAGTCATATAATAAAACATAAAAGTCTGCTTACGTTTTCGAAGCCACAAGAACGTTGTTCCACGCTATAAGTATAACTGATTCACCGATATCCACACGAATAAGTTCTTTAAAAATTTAGCCCTTAAACATTTCTTTGGAAGATTTCTAGAGCTATAGATGTAACCTATTGAACCAGCGTGAAATCCGTATGGAGAAATAAAAGATTTCTACTTTTCAAAAAAGACTGTATAATTTATGCAATGCCCTGAAAATTATTCGCCGGGTCCATCTTAGCGGTGCGTGTTGAACAATTCAGACTGCTAAGGAAGCAGAATTCTCCTTTTCATCGCGACCAGTTCAGCGATATAATAAATGTCTTTACAGTGGTTCTTTGAATGATCTCACCTTTCTTTTTAGTAAGCGAGACGGTTACAGTTTCCATGAGTTCTTCGGCTGGAGCCGGCGCCTCGGCTTCGGCAGCCTCGGCAGGTTCTTCGGAGCTTGGCTCCTCAGCCAAAGGAATCGACTCCTGAAAGAACAGTACATAAGAGGGTAACTAACATTTATACAACAAAGGAATGTCAAAAGTAGTGTTATAAATAACGTCAATGACCTTCTTCTTTCTGTTTGTAGAAGTAAATAAAGCTATTCTGGAGCTGTTTATGCCCGATGGCAATGGCCAGATGTGAAAGCATACGCACGCATAAAATGAGATCTCGCGTAATCACGCATAGTTTATAAGATGAAAACAAACGATAACTGAATCAGACGAAAACGTTCCTGAGTAATTTTGATACCTTAAGTAAAAAAAAGAAAATGGTTCCACGACTCTGTTCTTGATGTCAACGTTCTTGATCGATGTTTTTATGCTATTCAAATTGAGAGCTCTAATAATTTTAAGTGTATTTTAATCCGAAAAAAGCCAAAACTATGTTAGTTTTACACGCAAAAAAAAATCAGCATAATCTTATGAATCACCATGAGGGCCAAGTGTTATTGAGCCAATTAAAGTGCAAGGAAATCTGCACTTATTTCATAGGTTGATGAATGTTTAAAAAGCGAATGGAGACTTTCCTCTTGTATTACAAGCGCAAGAAACAAAACGGTGCATTTCGGCTTCGTATATGAACCAACCATTTATTGATGAAACAACATTGAGTAACGACCCTCGACTCTTGCCCGTGAAGATTTTCACCGAAATCTTTGCTTGGATGTGATTACTTAGCTTGTACTCCGGAGAGAGCGAAGATTAGAAACATTTATTCACCAACCAGACTTTGCCAACTTGGTATTTTTAAGATGAAGTTTCCCCTGCCAGTTTTGCTTTACTACCAAGGTAATAAGCCTGGAAAATTCGACGAAATTTGCATGCAAGGAGTCAGTTATGGTTGAACAAACAGATACAACTGGCTTCAAAACAGATATGAACTCTGTATATTGGGTATATCTACTGGTAAACGATTTATTGCCGGTCTGCAATGCAAGCCACGCCTGTCAGATCCACAGTGGTATAAAATAGCATTGAGCTTCAAGCGGGCATTACTCCCTTGAAGATCATTAAAAAAATTCCCCCAGTTCAAAGGGATGGGACTATTTTGAGTCATTATATATCGGCACTGAGACCGAAATTCAACTAAGTCTTGCTGTTTTTCTTGACAAGTTAATTGAATCTGTGTTGACCACCGTACGCAACTGAGTTTGTCGGATCAAGATATCGTTAAGGAGAAGACACGTACAAAGACTGATTGAACAAAAGTGTTGGCTTTAAGTCTGTCAGTAGATGTTTTGTAATGCAAATTTTTTCCAACTGAAGAAATTCCTCTGGGCATTATAAACGGATGAGAACACTATTATCAATAATCGAAGAGTTTTGGGCAAAAACTCTGAATCAGCATGTTGGTACACCTTTTGATAGCTTGATATAACGTCAAGTGCCACATTTTGTAAGAGAAATACATATATAAGTAGTTGAAACTCCCCGCATACCAGTTTTTACAGTGCCACTGAGATAAATAAAGCAGCCATACATGAATATTCAAAGTCTCGTTAAAACGGACCTTTGACTTCGTCAAAGTGAACTGATCTGGATATATTTCAGGATTTCACAAGCCTTAGTTTTGAATAAGGAATCCGCCAATTTACGGGGTCACAGAGAGTTGAAAAATGTGAGCCGCGTGGAACTTAGAGCCGGTCAAATCTTTCGAGACTGATATCCGCTAGATCTCGCACGCAAACACGCCTCGATCACTCGAAACTCCTCAACAGATGATAGCGAATGTTCATTTGTTTATAAAACGCGAAGAAACACTCTGTTACGTTGGCCTTCCAATGAGTTATGAAAAGTTTCTCTATCTTTCGAGGGCGTTGCTATGATTGCTGTGCAAACTTGAATAACTTTGATAAACAAGTGCATTTGTCAGTATTAACAATAGTATTATATTCAGTAATATAATTTCTTGATTAACTAGAGTCTAGTTTGTTGTTCATGTTTGTCGATTTGCTTTGAATAAACCGTGGTTTCCGAAATTCATTCAGTTTTGCGTACTAGTCTGAGGTGGTAGTGATAATTCATAAGCTAACCGAAAGGAAACTTTTACTTGCAGAATAAATTCTACCCTGGTTTCGAATACAGGTAAACTTGCTTCGCCAGTATTCGATATTCGTTATCCGATTTCCCCGGCTGTACAATATTCGGAACAATTTTTCATTTTCAGTTACCAGGCACCATATTTATATAGCATTATCATCAACATAAATGGTACACAATTGACGTTTCCAACGCGGAAAAAGTGTTATCTCGAACCTTTCAGATTACATACCTTCATGATGTCTTAATTGCTCATTAAAATTCAGCAATCTATCTTAAACACCAGTTTAACGGTAAATTAGGTACCATTTTCGCTTCTTGAGGTACAAGGTAGTTTTCAAACTCTTAAGTAAGCTTACATCTCACGCTAAAAGTTGAAGCTTGAAAATTGAAAACAGAACTTTGAGTTAGCTGTTGTGTGTATTGTTTCGCGCCAGACCTACCTCGTCAGCCATTGCTGGGCGCAAAGTGTTCGAAATTCCTTCACTGAATAAACCAAGCCGCTATAAACAACGAGTTCCTTCTGAATCTTTCTTCTGTCATCTTAAATACTGTAGCTTTGCCATTTCTTAGTTCAGATTGAGGAGTTATTCCATTAGATTCCTGCTGGTTTCTTTGTTAATGGCAGTTCGGCTTATTATAGCACAACTTTGATTTCAAATGCAAATTGCTCGTGTTCATTTTGCATGGAGAATGACTCTTAAAACAAAGGGTTCTTAAATTCTTTCTTTTCTCCAATTAGAGCGTGTCAATTAGTTACCCAGCGCAAATTATTCGCATATTTAATGATGGTAGTTTGCGCGCGAAACGTCGAATTTAAATTTATGCATAGGCGCATTATCGGCTCAGTCGACAGTTAAATTTTGAATTATTTTCAGGTGTACCTGTTAAAATTTTATCCAATTTTTACCCACTAAAGCCCCGTGTTCCAATTTCCAATTCTCTTTCTAAAACAGAAAACGGAGAATGCTTATTTTGTAAATGGTGGTTCCTTTTGAGTCCACGAGCTCATCTAGTGAAAAGATTGACATCCAAATTCTTTAACTATTTATCTGAAATTTTCTAAAATATTGTTAAAGAGAATTTGCTGATAAGTCAAAACCTGTTTGCTACGACGATCACGCTACTAAGAAAAGAATTAACTAGACGAATAAAACTGCTGGCATCACCGCAAAATAGGCTAGTGGAAATCCATTTCTTCCACTTGTGCTGTTTAATACGAGAACTGTAAATTTATGCTTGATTTTTTTTTCTTTGGTATAATTGAATTAAAATTAATGTTTCTGATAACTGCAGAGTCCAAGAGCTATTGTAATGCAAAGCTAGATCACGAAATTACTTCGACGAGAACTGTCGTACGAACCGTTGCAGGCCATGATTATATTATCAGAAGAATGACTAGACCATAAAGATAGGACGTTAATTTTAATTTCCAGTATAAGTCATCTTTTGTGGAAAAATCATTGTCAAAATTCTACACTGCTTAGCTTGTCGACATCCGCCAAAAGGACTACAAAATCTGATGCTGTATTCTTTATTTATCTTGGTTTGGATTTTCTAGTTGCGTAAAAGGGCTTTGATCAAAACTTTTTCTGGTTAAGGAAACTGCACTGGCAGATATAGGAGGGAGAGAAAAAGGAAGAGCTTAACACGGCATACGTTAAAGAAATCGCCGACACATAATTTATCCTTCTAGTAGAGTAAAAAAAAGTAGAAAGTGTCACACATGACTTATTCTAGAAGGGCGGGTTTAGCGGCTTCGTGGAAGATAAGGCCCAGTCCCTCTGTTTCCTCTCATTTTCTTGGGGGTGGGGAAAGGAGACGGAAATGTGCCGCCTGGTTGCACAAAGCCCTGATGACAAGTGAAGTATTGTATTTCTCGTGCCTTGGTTCCATCAACCAACTAAGTCAAACATCTGGCCATAAGACTATTGATTGGTCACAATCAATAGGCGCAGTGGTCTCAGTGCGCTCGTCTCTGGATCGAGCGGTCGGGATTCGAGCCCTGGCCGGGAACATTGTGTTGTGTTCTTGGGAAAGACACTTCAAGTGCCTCCCTCCACCCAGGTGTATAAATGGGTACCTTCGAATTTGATGCTGGGGGTAGCCCTGCGATGGACTAGCATCCCATCAAGGGAGGAGTAGAAATATTCCAAGTCGCTTCATGCTTCATGCATCGGCCTGATGGGCAACTTGGCTCGTTATGCAGACTTTACCTTTACAATCAGCTATGTGATATGACTCTGATATAACTATACTGGACACAGTTATCACACGACAACAATACTCAATAAATTTGTACATTTTGTAATGAAGGCTAAGGTCAGACATGCATGGATGTCCTCCGTCTCTAAGCAAAAAACGATTTGATTTAAAGGCTACAACCTAACCAACTGCCAGTCTGTCATAAGTTAGCGCATCAACTGCAAGTCCTAAACAAGTGAGACCGTCACTAGTACTCGGGGGAGCAGGAATGGCGCAGTGCTGAGAGCGCTCGCCTCCCACCAATGTGTCCCGGGTTCGATTCCCGGACCCGGCGTCATATGTGGATTGAGTCTCGTCTTGCTCCGAGAGGTTTTTCTCCGGGTTCTCCGGTTTTCCCCTCTCCTCAAAAACCAACATTTCCACTGAAATTTCAATTCGATCCTGGTATGCACGGGCATTTCTGAACGAGTTCTTGTGAACACGTTGGTGCTCCGTGGGTCAAAAAATTACATATTTACTCATCAAGTTGCACAATGTAAACTGCACTGAGTGCTAGTGACGTTGACTGAAGAAAGGAGACTTTATCTGGCGTTACCTGGTATTAATAATTCAAATATATTAATAAATATACCTGCCAACTTTTTCTGAGTTATAGGCGTGAGATTTTTACCCTGGGAGTGCCTGGATTTCGAAGACGAAACACGAACACATCCGAAGATTAACGAAGACGTTCGAAAACTTCCGAAGACGTCCGAAGTCTTCCGAAGATAGCGGTAGCGGAAACAGCCCTGACATTTCCCAGTCCCAGTCTCAGGACGTGTATCTCTAAACGCGACCTCGCTCCCAGTGTTTTCTATTTGAAGAAGGAAGTATCGTCATTTACACCTTGTTCTTACATCGGTTCGAGTTTACATATCTGTGGAACCTGTGTCAAGCAAAGCTGCAACCAACTCACATTTTTCAATCAGGCGTGAGAATTTGGCCCGTAAGCGTGAGATCGAAGTTTTCAATCTCGCGCCTAAGGAGTGAGAGATGGCAGGTGCGGTTAAAGAACCAACAAGGTATCTATATTTCTTTTCGAAACAACAAAAACAGGAGGTATAGGGAGAAAAAATACTTCGTAGCCGTCCTAATCGTAGCTAGACTTTGAATTGTATCGCAAGATGATACAATTCTTTTGTTTAAAAGTCTTGTCCATTTTTGATAAAATATGAAGCACAAATACCCCAAAGATGTTTTCACAGCGCTCGAAACCCAGTCAAACGTCTCTTGCGTGTCTTCGATGACGTCACAAAAAGCCCGACCCACTATGCTCGGTCGTGGGGCAGAAAATGATAACTTTAACGCCTGTAGAATCGCGGGGATTTTATCAATCGAGGTATTTTTTTCGCTGAAGTAATTTTTATCCTCTATGTCAATAACAACACAAGATGCTCTCTTAAAACAATTTTTATTGGATTTTATTATAACAATCATTCAAAAATATAGTATCAAACACTGCTGTTGTGGCATCTAAATTTCACTTAAACATCATCAATCAATCAATCAATCAATCAATCAATCAATCAATCAATCAATCAATCAATCAATCAATCAATCAATCAATCAATCAATCAACAACTTGTGTGTCCCTGCACGAAGCCTACTAAATGGGGACATACAAAATTTCAAAAGTTGTGTTCATGACAGTGTCCCTTAGTAAAACTAGACATAAATAATTTTAAATATAGACAAAATAATTTACGAGTCTAATAAATGAATCATTTCAGTGTCAACGTTCTTAACAACCGAATAAAATGAATAAAATATTAGTTGAATTTTCAGACTGGGAACTGATTTTAATCATTTGTCTATTCAAATTGGAAATAATGAAATTATACTTGAATAACAACACACAATAACGATTTTAAACCCAAACATAAAATAAAATTCAAATAATACTAAAAAAAAAAATTATTTCAAAATAATCAAATTGTAATTTCCCAATATATGATAGTTTTGTAATTTCAGGAGTTAAGATTGTGGCATTGGTTCATAAGTTAAGACATATCTTTTTTATCACCTTATAGGAAGGGGTACAAAGAATGCTTCAAAAAACCAACCCCTTTGTCAGGAAGCACATGCTTCATCACATAAGGAATTATCACTCTAACTCCCTATCTCAAGTCCCAACACTAACTAATGTTATGTATAAACCTGTGCAATTCACTATTTTGCTTGGATTGTAAACCTGAGGGGATTCCCCTAGTTCAATGTATGAACCACAAAACTTGCACAGAATCCTCAAGCATTTGTTTTTTTACAACTTCTGTTGTCACACTATTCTTCTCACCTAATTTGCACTTGATCATGACATCAAGTGATTATCTATCCATGGATACAAATTTGAACTTCGTTGAATTTGTTGCATATACAGAATTTATAATCAAATAAAGGGAGAGGAGGAAAGAAAAATAGCATCTGCAACTGGAGCAGAAAACAGGACGATGTCCCAATTGATATTCAACCCCAATTAATATTAACAAAATAGTAATAATAATTATAATCATGAAAGTAGTAACAAAAATAGTAATTATTAAATTAAATTATTTGTTTTCTGGCCAAAATGGGCATTAGGTCATGCACGGCAACCCACTCTCCTCTAGAAACATTGTCAGGAGTACATGTATGTCTAGGTTTTTACCACGGTGTTAATGACCAAGTGGTTTATGGAATGCTCTGATTGGTTGATTGATCATTTGTGGGTATCACATAACAAAACTAGGGATGTCGACACAACTAGGGATGCCATCACATATATGCACATATATACAAATTACTGAGCTAGCTGCCCAGGGCTGCAAAGTTTACAAGCCACATAGCTGAGTAAAAAGCATTCTATGTGAAGGGGCGAACAGAACAAGGCCCTCAGTGACTGTTGATGTATCATCAAACTCTCCTTGTGTTTCACACGGGAACACAAGACAACCTGGAAAGAGAATCTAGCAATTTTTCAGGCTTTTTCCAGGCATTGCTTCAATGATGCGTTT
Organism: Micromussa lordhowensis; assembly: GCA_964020085.1. NCBI lineage: Eukaryota > Metazoa > Cnidaria > Anthozoa > Scleractinia > Lobophylliidae > Micromussa > Micromussa lordhowensis. The sequence continues at coordinate 9,842,104 of OZ026598.1, read as the reverse complement.
TTACACGTATGAACAACATCAAAAATAATCAAGAATAATGTGAACAACATTTGCAGACAGCATCCCCTTTGTTGTCTCTACACCTCTTGTCAGACTCTGAAACTGAATTGGTTTTAATGCAATGATAATTTATGTGAAAAACATAACCAGCCCCTGTTATTTTTCTTGAGGAGAACATGTGGTTGTACACAGGCTCTGTAACACAGTAGCGCCTCTGATTTATAAACAAAAACCAACATAACATGAGTGAGGCCTTCCAAGGGGTAAAACAGACAAATCAACATGACCCTGAAAGCCAATGACATGGGAATTTTCTAATCAGCGACAAATGAATTGAATGCACTGCTAAAATTTGACAGTGACGAGAGAAGCTCTAGAAAAGACAGGGACATTGACCCTTTTGGATGGGAAACATAGACGATGAACATAAACATTGAAATACTAATGTTAAAACCTTAGTATGCTACAAGAAAAAACATATCGCGGCCGGAACATATGATTTCATGTTGAAAGACAACGGCAATATTTGCTTCCGCTGATTAGGCGACATCAGTACATGAAAGGGTGCGACATGCAGCATGGCTACCCCCCTGGAAGGCCTCGTGAGTCAGACATGTACATCTTTAAAATGATGAGGGGGGGGGGGAGGGTGTGGTTACAGAGAATATATAGGAAAATCCACAATCCACAATTCACTATTTAAAGCCAATGTTTCTTCTCCAAAGGCCAGTACCTGGTAATTCAATTGCCTTTACCTCGAGCCTTCCTTTTCTCTGCATTATCAACTGGCTTGATGGACTTTGTAAAGTATAGCACAACAGCAACATTACCAAATAGCACAAGCAAAGTCAGAAGAAGGCTGTTAGTAAACGTGGGAATAACTGACAAATCTTCCAGAGCTTTCCTCCTTCCTAACATGTCTAGATATATGGCTGTAAACTCGTCCATTGAACCAATCGCACAAAGAACGTGCAAAAAGTGATGACTTTGACCACAGAAGTCGAAAACACCGGGCAGGAGTCGTTCAGGCAACCTGGTACCATTAGCGACCGCAGCTATGGCGAACAACATGAACTGACGCTTGAAATAAGGAATAGACACTGCATTGCAGTCCACTTGAGACGTACACCGATACATTCGAAGCCAATATGGTAGAGTGTTTATAAAGAAAGACGCAGAAAAAGTTCCGGTGCGAATTAAAAACTTGAAATCCATCCAACGGTGTCTCGAAGCACAGCAAGCGTACGTGGACAAAATGGCAACGAAAACACACACAGCTACATAACCCGAATACGACAGGAAGAGTACACGGTCTGTGCTCAGAGGTCTTGAGTAAAAGTAAAAGGCTTGTCCAACAGAAAAGGCGTACACACTGATAGCAGCGTAATCGAAGAAGAAGCACACGTGGCGGGTCTTAATCGACATCGAGTTGAGCAGATGAGCTCCAGAACTCATGAAGAACATCGCAGAAGTACCAACAGCAAACGATAGCAACGGATAAACAAATGCATCGTGAAGTGGATTATGCTGCCTGAAAACTACGATCGAGCGCCAAACGATGACAGCAAAGGCAGCAACGTGTGACCAGACATTGATCGTTTCGTTGGTTCGCTTGAAGAGGCTGTGGAAGCAGTCACGAGCAGATATCTTCGGGCGACGATAGCCGGACAAAATGTACGGTTCACGAAACTCAAATGGCACTTTGCAATCAGGAAGGCCGAAATTTTCCTCGGCGCGATTAGCATTCAGATCTGAAGATATTTCTCCGCAACTTCCCATGTTTGAAAATCAGAAACATTGACCTTTTCGAGATCAGCGGAGGTCAATTTGGCCTGCGCATGCTGCGAAACGTGTCGTGATGTAAATCGTTACGAAATAATTTGAGTCGAATGTCTTTTGCTTTGGCCTAATTTGCAAAATTTGCAGATTTTCCGCTGTTCTTATATAATAGAATCGGATAGGATTGGGATGCGAATGAATGAAGACTGTCTTTATTTAAGTGTCGATATTTAGCTAACAAAACAAAACGAATTGGGGACATTATTTACATATTTTAAAATATATTTTAGCTGCATAAATTAAGTTAAAATTATTTACAGTTCAATATTGGAGAGAAAATTTAATGGATAAATAAATAAGTGAAATATTCGACCTCAGTATGATGTTAAAACTTAAAAGATATCAAAAATGTAAAATTTATAGCGGCCTGAAACGAAGTTTTGTGGTAGCTCCGCAGTGATACCATTCGCTACTTGCGCATATCCATAATCCTTTGCGTTTTGGGGAGTAACCAGTAGAAGTGGTATCATGACAAAAATTAGTTCGGTGAGCTCGCAAAACCAGCTACTAATGCTTAAAAATGCACCAGAATTTACCAAAATCACGATAGGAGAAATTTGTACTAGTTTATAACTAAATGTAGAGAAATTTTTTTTTTGTCCATACATCGTCTTGTAATCTGGGTGGTAATCGTTCGGAGGAAATTTATTTTCTCAGTCTTTGTGCGGTATTTTGGATTTAAAACGTATTTCTGTCACATGGCCGATTAGCCGAGCTGACTTGTATTTGATTTACAGCAATGCAAAATGATTTACAGTTTTGTTGACATAAGCCCGCACTTGTATTTTCATCTGCATCAGGTTTAGGCAAGTTTATTTTAGACAGATGTTAGACACGGTACCTTGACATAGTCAAGAATTATATTTTCCAAAATGGTAAATAAAACATCCTTTTATAAAGAGAACAATGTGCCGTGAGGTCACTTCAGGCAACATGGTATGAAACAGCGAAACAGTTTTACTTCTTAGTAATTCGACCGGCTGGAATTTAAATCAGAGTGATACTTCAATATGCTGTATACATACAAATATATTTCATTTCTCCTATATGAGGCTTAGAATAGGACTGAAGAATTTCAAAGGTGTATTTGCCCGTGCGTGGCTTCATAATAGAGCGATGACCAGCGATGACCAGCGATGACCTCCCTTTCGATCAACAAAAATCAATTCACAGGTGGTCACGTGACCAGCCGCTACCAGGGTCTTTCTCCCAACGACAAAACACAAAGGGAGGCAGTGGAGAGAGAGCATGGGAACGAGGTTGGTAACTTTGATGATTATTTCTGCTGTATTCACATATTTTCAGCTAAGCTTTTAACATGTTCTCAAACATTTATCAGCCTTAATGTGGCTTGTACCAGTTTTTAGGTTTTTGACAGCTCGTTACTTTGTAAGAATAGAACAAAAAGGCAGACCAGGACCACTGTAATATTTTTGTAAATTTGGATTATATAATTTGTACTTTACCTAAAACAGCTGTTATTTTGTCGTCAGCAGTTACCATGGCAACATTCCAAAAGAATTTTCCAGACTTGATTTTTCGCTTATTTCACTAATAACTAAAAAATTAACCCGGTGACCTAATTTTTTTTCAAACCATAGCTTTTGGCATCTAAAAAGGGAAATGCACAACAATTTTAAAAAAAAATTACGGAGCCGATTTCTTGTAAACTTGGAAAAGCGACAATTTGCACAGAGTGCAAATTTCCTTCCGTAGAATTGTTTTAGTTTTTTTTTTCTGACGTTTGCTCTCAGTGATAACATTATATTAAAACAATAAAAAGAAGGGGTCACCGGGCTTGTTTTCATGCAAAAGCCTTCGCGAGTTCCGTTATTCCCACGCGCGCAGACACGCATTCAAAAATCCAGACTTTATAGGATCAGCATTTGCTCATGAGCTGTTTTGACTACCGCTGACTGCTTCTCCGAACAGGCGTTTTGTTTTGTTTGCTGTCGTTTGATGCTAAACATCATTTACAGTTGCAGTTGTCGTTAAAGACAACCTCCTGGGCTCACTCTGTAGTATTTTTACACAAATTCTGGGTAGATTTGTTATGTTTTACGAGTCCTTAATACGTTCTCGGTGGCTGCACGATCGATCTAGTTTCCTTTGAAATTTGGGAAACATTGGATTCCCGAAAATTTTTTTCTTAAATACGCAGAATTGACTTAAGTTGCTCCAGCAGGTAAAGCCTCCTTTATATGCGAATTTCGTCTCCAACAGTACAAAAGTGACCTTGGGCGAAAAAAGCCGCGCGCCGCCATATTTGTTTTGGCCTTTCGACCTCTATCGTTCGTGTTTCTCGCGCGTGACGCACGATGGTGCTCTGTTTTACGAGTCCTTAATACGTTCTCGCGTGAGAAAACTGGTACGAGCCACCTTAAACATATGTAAAAACTAGAGATATCGTATGAGTTCGATGTACGTTTTCACACGAAAGTCCAATCGACTGTGCAAAACACGCATCGGCGGGCGCTCTTATTCATCGACAACAGACAATTTTTGGATTTATACACAAACAAAACTGAGCAGTATCTACAGACGTAAACTTATTGCGCCTTGATGAAACATCAAGTGTTGCTTACAATTCAGGCGAAATTCAAATCTGAAATAACGTTTTTTTGCTCAGTTTCGGTCGCGATAGACTCTGGAGAAATTCTCGCAAGCGTGTGGCAAGAGGAGCGAAGCTTTGAAGTCCTGAAACGCTGCTATATCGAAATACATCCAACTAGTTTTTTGCTGTGTTACGGATAAGCTGTTAATCTTCAACATGTGTGAAATTTAGGGTGGAGTAGTGTGGAGTTCTTGTAAAAGAAGCAGCGGAACACAACTTGGTCAGTGATATAGAGCGAGACATCTACTGTCTTACTTCACTCAAACTGAAGCAGCTTACGACGAAAATACTTAAGCAAAATTCCAACAGACATAAACGTATTGAGTTGTGAGCCAAAAGCAAAAGAAATTTCGGGAATTTCGGACCCCATTCTATCGCGCTACATCCGCAAAATTCCTCGTAGCATGTACGCGCGTGTGCCGCGCGCGATAGCGCAATTTGTTTTAAAAATAGCAAAATTGTCCTATATCATAGGGACAGCCCCAATACGAGAAATAGCGCGCGCGTACGGTCTCCGTCCCCGCCGGGTTATGGCTCCTGCTGTAATATAATTGTGGTCCCTAAATTTGTCTAGTAAGAGACTGGTCTCTACCGACTTGTCTATTGGCACCGGGCATGCCTAACATGTTCATGAACTACCCTAGAATAAGTTTTCTTCACAAAAAAATTTCCTTTGTCTACAAATTAAACTCCTTATTTCCTTTCTTATAAGCGCCCTCCCTTCAGCTTGAGCTACCAAAATATTAATTGGCACCCCATGGTTCTCAAAATTAAATTAGGGGCGCTGGAGGCTAAATCCAATTTATGTCGTTAGTCAGCTGTCTCGTTTGGAGGAAAATTTTCGTAGCCGAAGGTAGGAACAGCTGCCACAAAAAGATAAATTTAACTTTTATTTCCCTTTGTTGGAGATGCGGAAGAATTGTTATGAGAAATGACCATTGAAAACTGAAGTCCACAAAGACTAAGCAGTAAGGTTTAGAATATTCTGTTGTAAATTGTTCTTATTTACTTTTTAGCTGTCACTTTGCGGGGCAGAGGGTGACTTCTGGTCGCTTGCTTGTTTTAAGATAGTTTAACTGCATTGAATTTATCCTAAAAAGCAGAGAAAAAAACCTATTCTATGAACTCTCTTTTAATAATACTACTCTCTCCAAATTGAGCCATCGGTAAGGTAGAAAAGCGTAATTAAGTACATTCGGACATGACGTCATCGCCTTGTCTCTTTGAATGCGCAGCTGCATAATATGATAAGAGCTGAATAAATTAAAGTCGAGTTCTTTGTCAAGGAAGAAGCGTTAAGCATGAAGTCCTTTGGGTTGATTTCCCTGTTTCTTTTCTGCGTTTTGATCGCGCAAGCTGTCGATGGAAGAAAACACCATCGCAAGCGTGAAGGAAACACCGAGAGTGTACAGATTGCGCCTAAAGTGAGGCACGAAGTTCAGAAAACCGCACGAACAAATCCTGAAGCAGTTCAGGCGGACAACAAAGTCGGAGCAGTCGAAGAAACTCAGGTAGAGTAACTAAGCGAAATGCCTAGAAACGGTATAGTATCTGTGTTAACAAGGCTAGCCGTGTCAGCATATCAGCGAACGATCAATTTCAAGATCGATTGGCTTTTTAAAATTTATAGATTTTCCTCAAAATGCCGCACATTGGAATATTTACCTTCGTCGTATGAGCTATATGACGTTGTTTGTCTTTAAAGCCTTCAATTGTCAAAACATTTTCACGTACGTTTATTTAGTTTTCTTTAATCTTATTTCTCCCACTGTAACGAAAACACTGCATACAGATGCTATTTTCGTGAAATGCATTTAAAAATTACGAAACGACGTGAAAGTTCTTCAGTGTGCAGTAGTTAAATTTTGCTGTAGGTAGAGTTTGCATATAATTTGCAGCTGACTTGCCTAAGGGTGAAGCGGTTGAAATACCTTTGCTTCGGCAACAAGGATTGCAAGCCGAACTGATTATATTTAAAAAACGTTTATTAAAACAATTTTGACTTCGACACTGGGTTCTTTTATCACTCACAGCAGTAATTTGGAGATTTCATAAAGCCCTGAAAGAACCACCTCTCACTGATACTGTAGATTGTGCGTTTGTTTTATACAATTATAGTTTCTTGCTGTGTCAAAATCTGCACATTTCAATGTCTACGGTCCGCAAGGTTTTGAATAAGATAATTTGGTTTTATCAACTGAGTTGATAATGCGAATTGGCCACCGTAAAGAGATTCCAAAGCTGACGTTTCGAGCGTTAGCCCTTCGTCGATTCACGAAGGGCTAACGCTCGAAACGTCAGCTTTCGAATCTCTTAACGGTGGCCAATTCACATTATCAATTCAGTTGATAAAACCAAATTATCTTGTGATACTCCCCACCGACGCAGCACTACAGTTTCTTTAGAAACTTGCCCCCTTTATTCCGCAAGGTTTTGAATTAGCTATGAATATGTTGAAACCCTTGATAAGAAATCGCTGAAATTCGGTTGTGAAAAATTTGGGAGGAAAAAATCTTAAAGTCATTAACAATACCTCGCCTTGAAGTTACACAAAAGATATTGTCTTATTTTACTGAAGTTAGGTATTTGGCTTGAGTCAGAAAAACCTATATTTGACCGTCATCGAAACTGTTAGTTTAGAAACGAAAAGATGTTTCCATTTCTCTGTTTTTTTCCACTTTTGCGTTGAGCAAAGTTAATTGAAAAGGCGACTCGTTGCTTTCAAAAGAACGTACCAGTTGGACATATATTTGATTATAAAACTAGTTTGCAATGGAAACAGTATAATTAAGGCCAGTTCGTAGAGTAATATCACTTCAAAGTTCTCTCATTCGGCCACTGGCGCCAAGTCGTTTCACGAAAAACCTATGAGTATTGTACTGTGGAAATATATCACAATATATCTGTCCTTCACAACATATCTTCGATTCAATATATCTTTAATTTCTACGCGGTAGGTCGGTTTGTTTGTAAAAGCGATTCTTTCCTTATTCACGCAAACAACGCATGAATTTTGGAGCAATTGAAATGATAAAAACAGGGCTTAGCTATATTGGATTTTAATAGTTAATGGCTTTATACTCTTGATTCGAGAGGCAAATATTGAATTTCTTTCGAAAAATAAGGTGCTTGAAACGTATATTGTAAGTTTACCATATAGGTTTAAATATAGAAACATCAATAAATTCTACATGGAATGATAATGAAGGAAAAGTTGATCGTGAAACTTAACCAGCTGCTGTGTTTGTTTCTGTCCCATTGATAATGCGTCCGATGATTGGTCGTTAAGTTCTGTTTTGAAGTGGTTTAGCCCCGCCAAAATTTGACATTTATTTGCATATATCGAAGGCTGTGCTTTTTTTCTCTCTTTTTTTGTTTTGAAATATACAGTTCATGTCTTACTAGAGCAGAATCTCAATTTTAAGTACGAGAAAAGGTTTTTCAAACCGTAGCGGAAGCAAACAGATTAGAAACCACTGAATCAGTCAAATCTCGGCTCTCTTGGGAAACGTATTCTGGACAGCATTTTTAAAATAAACATTGTCCTCAGCTAAAACGTTACTTGTAAAAAACTAATTTCGCGGACGAATCGTAACTGTTCGGCGAAAAGTTTTTAGATAAAACAGCGAAAAATTTTAAAATAACTCGAATACTTTATTTGGTTTGATGCTGTTTTTCGTCTTTGCAGCTTGTCCTTCATAAACTGTTTAAGTGTGTTTCAAATTATTCCCAAGAGTTCGGCGGTAAAATTCTTAGCTGAATCATACTTAAAACTGCTTTAATAATGCTGTGAATGATTAGTAAACGTCAGTGTTCTCAATTATGCTCAGACTTTGAGGTCAATTTAAGAAATTGACGTTTATTATGTTGGAATTAAGGACAGGCCATTTTCTTCGACAAATGTCTGCAAACCTCAAACACTAGTAACTTGTCGGCCTGAAATAAACACAAACACTAGTAATTTGTAACGTTTGTAACGCTAAAATAGTGTTTTCAAGCTTGATTTGAGACAATGATTAGACAAGCACTTCATTTTCATAGAAACAAGGGAGTGATAAAAACATATCATTTCACTTCAGAAGAAAGACGTCCTGATTGCGGATGGAGAAGAGGTACGAAACGATCATGTCACCCGTAACAAACACCGCAGGGGCCATAAAGGTAAAGGAGCTCTCCATTTCAGGCGAAAGGATGAAAGCATACTCGACAATGCCCACCACAAACACCGCTTCCACAAACGGAACCATGGCAACCGTCGACGTCACCATAACGACGCAAAAGTTACTAAAGAAAACCTGAGCCCTGAAATGCTGGCGCTGAACTCCAATTTGCCAACCGAGAAAAAGCTGAAACGATTGATGAAAGTGATCAAGCGGAGACAACACATGCGCAGAAAACACGACCACGAGCGACAAGAGGAGAAAGTACGTTAATGTCTCTTTCATGTAAATTTCCTTTTTAAGTAAGAACGATTTTGTTTTGACTCAAACCCATTCTTTTGACTTTTTTCTACGACGGACCTGAGAAACATTGTTATATCGTTCATGTGGAGGCGTTAAATTACATATACCAGAAAATTATTTGTTATGATCTCTGATTTTGAATATATGTGTAAACCAACAGTTTCTCGTCAGAGTAACATTTTTTAGGACAGTATGTGTTGTAAATTAACATACTTTAGCGAGCTCTTCAATAAAAAAAATATTTCACCACGCTTAAGGGAAATGCCTTGTATATCGTGATAGAAGCAAGATCGTAATAGTTTTTAGAAAAGAAAGTTATTTCTTGGACATATTTGTCATCTTCGGTTACAATTGAATTTATCAGCCCTATTATAGTTACCACAAATGAAGCTATAAAGTAACTTACATAGAAAGAATCACGAAAACATTCAATGAAAACGGTGGAACAATGTCAGGTATAAGAAATAAAATAACCCTCCTCAAAAAGCTTGCAAAAACTTTGAAAAGAAGAGGGTAAAATAATGCTAATGTTGGTTCAAAATAATAATAATAATTGTTGCCCATGGAACTGGTCAGCTCAAAAGACCACCACAAACCGCATAATCTCAAGCCGAGGTTTAATAATTATTCGATCTAAAAGAAATACATTTATAATTCGCAATCAGAACAAACGCAAATAAAATCTTCATCTAGCTAAATTCAGAAAACTTCAATTAAACTTACTTCTGTGGCGGGTAGTTACAACAGTCGCACTACACGGGTTAGCAGAGTCTTTAAACATATTCTCCAGGTAAGCGGGTTTAACAGAGAGACTAAAATAATAAACTGGTTTGAAATACAATAACCTAACGCTTTGAAATCAATGTATAAAATTCATGTCAATCACGATTATTGTCATCAAATAAATCTGTCAATAAGAGACAACGCCTATTTGATCAACAAGACAATAATAATAATAATAATAATAATAATAATAATAATAATAATAATAATAATAATAATAATAATATTAATAATAACAAATAATAACAAATAATAAAAGATTTATATAGCGCCAGTATCAGAAAAAATTTAAAAAAATATTTAAAAATTAAAAACATTAGTCTAAAATAAATAACACAGTCTTCTTCCAGTTAATATACATCCCTTCGTTAAGTTCAATTTGACACCTTGTGGCGGTGGAGTCCAGTGTAGGAGAGGGTCTCCCTGGGGTGGGGGGGGGGGGGGAGAGTACTATGTTCCCTTGATCCCTTGAAAAATTCACCTTCTCTACCCTGTTCTCTATTAATAAATTCCATTGTCCCCTAAAAATGTTTTGTCAAAGTTCCCTTTAATAATAGCGATATCCGTTTTCCCCTCAGATTAATCCCCAAAATGTTCCCTGTTCCCTTGAAAAATTATCATGGTCCTTTGTTACCCAAAACCCCTGGGAGGGTGGGAAGCCTCACAGGAAAACACTTCGCACAACCTTAATTACGACGTACCTCGCAATCCTGTAGCCGTTCATAAATATGTGAACTCTTATCCGAAAAGAAATTCTACCTGACGCGTGTGACACACTGGCGAGTTGTTTCGCCAGTGTAACTTGCATTACAACAAGCGCACGATAATCTTCAAGTTACCCTACGTACGGCGCTCTGCGAGTCTTTCACAGTAAGCAAAAATCTAAATTTGCACTGAGCCAATTGGGCCATGATGCTGGGACTATCCCGGTTTGCTAATGCTAGTCCAACACAGGTTCGCACCCCGCGTTTTGCTTCAGTTTTTCTAACAGATCGACGGTATTTAGTGGAGAGTGGCAGTATAAGAGTACAGTGTCTTTCTCAAAGACACAAGAAAAACACTTCAGTCAGTAGCGCTCGAACCCAGATCTCTACACACAGAGTCCAGTGCGCGCTAACCCGATAAGTCAGCGCTTCTCCGTTCAGTCTAACAATAAACATATTTCTAGTTTTATAACTCTAGCTAAATTTCTACACTGTTACAGTACCGTTTCAGGGGTTTCCTCCATGATCCTGTTTTGTGCAACGTTTGAGAAAAAAAGCCTTTGTTACACAAGTCTTAACAATGTGCGGAACTTTAACTGAAGCTGTCAATCGAGGCTTTTTGCTTGGTTTTGTTTTCTTATAACAGATTCCATTCTTTGTTGTTATTAGCTTTTGTTTTTATGTAAGTTTTTCAATTGAAAATTAACGTGCATTGTCTGATTATTCTGGCCATTTGGTTAATAATTTCAAATTAATTCAATATTAAAATGACGATTGCAGAACCTTTCTGGAAACAAATGTATTAAATTCTAAGCTTAAAAATTTCACATTTTCTTAAAAACATTCCCAATCCATGTAAAATAATTGTACTTGCTAATTTAAACTTTTCCATTGGAACCTGTTAGAACCTATGTGTTTGAAGCGTTTGTAATCTTGCATATGTTCTAGTTCTTTCTAGAAACAATATGTGTTTTTCGGCAACCTGAAAAAGCGTTTTTAGTCAAAATTCTGAATTTCAATACCTACCTAGCCCAGTACACCCTGGAAACCCCATACAGTTTCTGTAGGATCTTTTTCATATACCTTAAAATTTATTTATTACTTATTAAATTGAAATAAAACTGCGTTCAGCTGCTTTAGTAATGATAGTTGTTATAGCTGAATTGACGCATGATGCCCATATATTTTTTTAAAAACTAATTATCATTTTGCAAAGCGTCACAATTTGAAGTTGAGAATTTTCGCATAACAGTTTGGCTTTCTTCTGAACTTTATTTATCCACGGGATCCTTATCACTAAAAAGTGGTCTTCTAAAGAGCCGTGCGCATTAACCTTAAATATATTACCTAGAACTTAACTACTTAGACTTGTGATTATCGATGTATTACAAGGGATGTGGAACTGACAAGCAGTCAACAATGAGAAATTAAAAAAATCCCGTCTTGTTTCGCAGTTCTGCGAATTTCACCCCCATAGGCTCGAATGCTTTGCAAAATTCTGTTTAATAACATTCTCTATTAAAATGATGTTCTGTGGTGAGGCGGAATTCGTAGAGCGAAAAGGAAATTAACGTTGCTAGCTAATTGCGGTGACTACAATATGTCAGTTGCACATATGCTGCTTAACTTATTGGCCACATCAACGGCCAGTGATTATTAGAATATCAATTAAATATAGATATATAATAAGTGGAAGTAACAACTCGTCTGTACGATTGTTGGCTGCAACCAGGAAAACGACGTTAAATAATCATTAACAGACTTACCCTCTTTCATTCTGAAAGCTTTCGCTCGCTGCAGCATAGTGGGTGTTTCGAATGCACATAACATAGCGCTGATTAAGCAAGGCCCCGCGGCAAGGAGACTAGAAGATGTTTCGTGATTCATCGAAAACGTGCAAACAACGACGTCGATTCAATCGCGTAACAGCTAGACCTTGGAAAAAGTGCTTGTCGAGATAGGGCGGCTTGCCATAGAAACATAAAGTGTTAAGACAGCCACATGTCATGCCACATTGTTGACAGTTAAATTTCAGATATATTCCCAAAGCTTGACAGGTTTTTTAAATATCAATAACTGAAAGGCCTTTTCGCCCTCTTGATGTGCTCTGGTGATATCCCCCCTAAAGTAAATTTTGTTTAAAAAAAGATATCATATAATGCTACCTTTACTGAATAAAAGCCATTTTCGCGAAACAGATGCAACGGGAAAATTTTGTATTAAGTTTTTTTGTGTGTTTGGGAAAGAGATATTTTTCTCAAAGGATAGGTTAAATTGAGGAAAATATGAAATGTTGAAGATTTGATGGATTTGGAAAATTGAAATTTGAAGTGAAGAATTAGTTGACGGATACCAAACAGTCCCCTAGCAACCTGGGGCTCTCTTTTGCGGGGGTCAACTGTCTGGTAGCGTTTCCAGCCCATCTTAATTAATCCTAATAATTTCCTTTTTTATATCACTTCAAATTTCACACCTATTCATGTTTACCCCCACCTTAAGATACTCTTAATAGAAATTTTGCATAAGAAACCGGAACTCAGTTCCTAAAGGAGAGAAATGTCATTGTTGGGGAATATTAAGACGGCTGGCGTGGCGTCATGTAATGTCGTCTTGTTATTCCTATAGCTGACTTTGGAAAAGAGTGATAGCCTGGGAACGAAGTCGCGCCGCAAGCGCTTATGGGATTATTTGGGGGGACGCGGGTCGAAACAACATGGCGGAATTTAGTGCGGAATGTCATAGCGTGGATTGTAGTGGTGACAGAGCTAGATAGTAATAGGATCAAAGTTACTGTTTTAGAAAATCAAAAGTCAAGAGAAGTGAGAAGAATTCGAAGACGTGTTTCGCTGTTTATTTATACGATGTTGTAAATAAATACTTGCGAATGCAGACATGGCGAAATGAATAACAAATAGTTGAGAAATAGAAGAAACGAAACAACACAAGGCTGGGAGTTCTGCCGTCTTTAATATCGCCTTCGAAAGGGAAGGAAAAAAAAGAAGTTATTTAAATACAATACGGGTTATTCGTATTTGGTCACCCATCCAGGTGCAAACCCCGCCGAACAGGGCTTAACGTTTTTGAGCGGACGAGACGTGGTGCTGTCCTTGTGGCTCTCAACTTGGAAAATGGATCGTCTGTAAACAATGACAATTTTGATGCCACTGACTTGAGGCTT
>OZ026598.1:9811023-9823523 GCA_964020085.1 Micromussa lordhowensis | reverse complement strand
CGGATGTTACGTTGCAAAATGTAATGAACGCGAAATGTAAAAACAATCCGTACCGGAGCTTCAATTCGTATTCATTCCGCATCACTGAGTTGGACGCTGAGCTGAATTGAACTGCCGATGAAAGGTAGGTACAGGAGATTGTTTTAAAAGTGCCAGGCAGCAGCGTGTATATATATATCTTTCAGTGTATCCAAGTTTCCAAATGTCAACTTGGATACACTGAAAGATCTTCAGTTGTAGAGCAAAATGGAACAAGTATTTTAGTAGACCTTTTCAATTATGCTTCACTAGCCTGTTCCGGCCTGTTGGTTTTTAACGATTACGCAAAGGATATTTGGCGAGAGTCAACTTGACGGACGTCTAGTGGTTTGGGAAAGGAGTACGAATGAATGACAAGGATAAAACCACCTCTTCAAGTTTGCATTTTGTTACAGGATGCATGAGAAGGAATGAAATTACCACTCTGAGGAAATTCAGTTTGAAACACTTTTAGTCGGTATACGTATTTCTTTGCTTCAAGCGTGAGATTTATACCTATATCATGCCTTTTTGGCAGGTTTCGGCGGCAAATCAAGCGAATTTGGTCGAGCCATGGTTCGTATTTTGGCGAGACGTAGTCGAGCGAGACTGAACGAGCCAGATATGCTACCGAGGCAAACCAGAAAGGTACAATTAGGTATTTGCCGTACCAAATTCGGCTAAGTTAGCATGGTAGGCCAGTAATTCGATATCGCAGGGTGATATCGGGGCAGTAGGCAAGACGTCCGATTGGCTACTTGCGAATTTAGGTATCCGGAAAAAATATAGCCGAGTAAGGCAAATTCATAGGAAGCCGGGCATCTGTCCCTCAACTTGTAATTGAAAAAAACAACCACAACAACAAAAAAAAAAAAGCAAACGACAAAACAAACAAAATCGGGCTAAAATTTAAATGGAAACTCTTCCTACCTTGAAATCTAAAAACAGTCTTAAATATGTTAGAGATGAGACAAGACAACAGGCACCGAGTCGAACTTATCATAAAATTTCATCAGATTGGCAATTTTGATGAACATATATTTTGTTTTGTAGAGCATTTTAGGATCTTTACGCTGGCTGTGTCACACAAGGACTGGGAACTACCGAATGCACGGAAATCGATCTAGATTTTCTCATCTAAACCAGTTTCATTTTGTGCTGAAAAAGTTGCAAACTAAAATGCAAAAATATTGACTATTTTCTTCTAAAAATATAAGCGGAAGTGCCAAAAAGTCTGATGAGAAAAAATCAAAGAGTTAAGGGGACGAGCAAACTTTAAAAGATTTAAGTTCAGCTCATCGCCGTTCGCAAGCAAAATGAATAAAATTTGTTTTGTTTGCCATATAATAAGCATCTTATTAACCGTATCTTGACCTCGGTTTTGTGCACAGAGCACTCGGTCTGTAATCACGACCTCTGTCAAGATTTTCCCATTCGGACATCCTGCTCGGTTACAAGAGCTAAGTATTTGCCTATATGCCATGTAAATTAGCAAAGAGAAATTCAGTTTCAATAATCAACCGAAAATCGGATCAGGCAAATCAACTGCATATTCGGACTACGAGCATTGCTGTTTATACTGACGTAGTTGGTTTATGAAAACGTTATATAAAATTGTTGACCGGGTAATAGATTTGATCATTTGTATATCGTGAAACAAGCGTGAAACAAATGCTGACATAATTGTCTTACGTCAGTTTGTTTTTAGCATTCAGGCATTTCCCTTTTAAATTTGTTCAATATTATTAATACTTTAATGCAATTGTGTGTTTGCGCGGTCTTGCCGTGACATCCGCTGACGGACATAGAGAGAATAGCAAAGCTCGAAAATATTGGCCTACTGCGGTGAATATTAGATACCTCACGAAGGTTGAACTTCGTTCTACATAGTGAGTAATCAGTACTTCTTTGAAACTCTTTTCAAACGCAACAACCATATTGTTGTCTTCTTCAGATCTGAGTCAGTGCAGTGTAGTCGAAGGATCAATGGTTTTCAGCAGAGTTTTGACAGCCATGAATCCAAGTTACTTGATTATGATGGCGCTTCACCTTGTTGGTGTCTTATTTAACATACGAATGTTTGCAAGCTGCTTCAAAGACAAGGCGAGCAGCGCAATTCTTCAAAAATCTCGGCTACTCATGATATGGCAGTGTATCCTCCAAGTCACTCTTCTCGTTTTGAACGGCGACGAAGTCACGAGAGCTTTTGGGGAACAGAGGCAGGCATGGTGCCGAACCAATAGGACACGAATGACTTCAGTGGGTTTCTTTATGATCTACAACTTGTTGGCGATTGTAGCAGTAGAAGATCATACCATAGTTTTCCTTAAGCGTGCGTTATCTCCCAAAGTAGCCATGTTAGGATCATTAACTGCAGGATTTACAAGCTGGGGTATTTTACTCTGGGTCGGTGCTGTCTCTTCGCCAGCACTTTGTATATCCCACCTAGCTACAAGCCTTGCCAGCATGCTGATGATTTTCCTTTTGTTGTTGTTAGCCTTTCGAATTTGCACACAAGTCGATGATACAATGAAGTCATCGACAGATGAAACATCCCTTCTGCTCAGTTTCATAAGCTACAACAAGACGGCTGTCTTTTTGACAGCGTTCGTAGCACTGGTTTGCTCCACTTTGGCAATTTTTCAGTTCTTAGGCACTGTGGTAAGCTGTGTAGTAACCAATGCTTATACTCAAGAACGTTATTCAGAGTTTCCACATGGAGTTGGATTCATCCAAAAGATTTTTTATCTGAGCATTATTTGGTTTGTAGTGGGAATAGCTCTTCCCGTGATTTTTCGACAATTGATCGATTCAAGCGCTAATAACAAAGAATTCTCGGATGACATTCACTTCCACAATATGAAAATGGAAATCTCGGCATAACGTGACTTACGCCTGGCTCTTCAAGAACACTGAATTAACTGAATTAATGTGTTTGTATTTGTGAATATTTTATTAAGTAATACGTAGATTGTTTTTGTAGGCCCGTTAGATATATTAATTCTGTTTCGTAGACGTCTAACATACTGTTGCTTTTGGCTCAAAACCCAAATAAGTATGGATCTTTAGTATATGGTTATAAGTTTGTAACCAAACAAGGTTAGCAGTAAGTTAGACGATCGCTTAAGCGTGAAGAAATAAAATTCATTTCCAACATGAATATTATTTCTATAGTTGCATAGTTTAAAGCCATGTCTATAAATCATCGCCGAAAGTTGTTTCATGTTTGGCCGCTTGCAAAGCTATCGACACTTGTGAATAACCTACATCGGCTCAACGCTACCAAGTACACTCTACAGGTCGCCATACCGATATTGTTTTCTATTATGTAAAAGCAGTTATTGATTGACAAAATGATCACGAAATGTTAACTGAGTGATATTGTTATTTAGAAAATAGCCCGAAGAAAATACGCGTGCTGATTGGTTTAAAATAGCGTGTTATTGTCATTATTGTTATTATTATTAAAACACAAACTAGCACGAGCTGTTGACGTAATGATTGCGCGAGCAATGACAATTCACATTTTGATTATCAAAGCATTAAACAAGTTGTTTCCTGGTTTCCGTCGTGTTATTTTCTAAAAGAAATAGAAACTTGTTCTTCGTATTTCTATCTGGTCGGCTCTTGTTCCCACAGCATTTCTCGTTCCCCCAAACTCCTACTCGTGCTAAAACTCGATAGCAACACCAGAGAACATGCTATGTTTTCTATTTCTTAAACACCACAACATAACATTTACCGTAATTTAGTACCATAATTTATAAAAGCAAATAAAATGAACTGAAATGAACTGAGGTGTTAAGTTTTATTTTTTCTAAACCGGAACTGTAATCGACTCACTGACGCAACTCAGGCGATGTTTCCATTTACGGTTTGGTGATCTCGCGGTTGTCATGGACACAAGACAACACAAAATAGTTAGAAAGAAATAGATATGTCAGCTAAACTCAGTGTAAGAGTTGTGGGTTAACTTTCTACATGCAGGTTTCGTGTGAAATATTTTACTTACACATACAAGAATCTAGATTTTTTTCATGTTAGGCTAAAGAGGTTGTCATATTTGTGGTGTCTGCTCAGCGTTAGGACTGTTTACGTTCTTAAAAAGGTTCTCAGGTCTAAAATGTGTATGGTACTATCTAATATATGAGAAAAGTAATTATGTCTAAAATGTAAGCAACACTGTAAGGAAATGTCACATCCCTTAGGAAGTGTCACATGCTTTAGGTCTCATGACATATTTTATGCTCCTTACGATCGACGACACTGGAACAAATAAGAACCTGTTTAATAATAACAATAATAGTAACAATAATAACAATAACAATAACAATAACAATAACAATAACAATAACAATAACAATAACAATAACAATAACAATAACAATAACAATAACAATAACAATAACAATAACAATAATAATAATAATAATAATAATAATAATAATAATAATAATAATAATAATAATAATAATAATAATAATAATGACTTTATTATAGTGTCAATTTGACATCTAGCAGTGGAGAATCCCACTGGTAATAGGGGACACTTAACTAGAACTATCTAAAAGCAAAAACCAACCAATCTGAAGGCTTAATTGTTACTGATGGGGGTTTAATTTAAAGACCAAAATTTTGGCCTCACGTTTTTAATCACTAGGTCTTTATAGGCGGGTTTTATGTTTGGTAAAAGCAAAAAGTTTTATTCTCGATCAGCCCAGTAAAATAATGGTTTGAAAATATGGTTTTTCATGGTTTGAAATTAAAATACATTTTATAATTCAGTGATCCGAGTGTTATGTATTTATTCGTTTTCTTTGCTTTTTATCCTCATTCGCTCATTCAACCTAATTTTTGGCTTGTTTCAGTTGGAAATAAATTTTTGTCAAGAAGTGACACACTCCTTGTTCATAGGGACACCGCTGAACATCTGGCTCGGTTACAATGTAGCAACCTCGTTCCCAGGACCACTCTTCTTCTCGCATAAGAGAGACCCTAGGAACGAGGTTGCAATTGTGGATGCATTCTCGTCCCCACTGCTACTCGTTTTAAAATGTCGTCACGTTTAGCAGACCACATGACCAAAAGAAACGTGGCTCTGGGTACGAGAATGTTGTAGGTCAAAAGGCCTAAGGGTAACATATATTTTTACATTTCACTGTACAGACTAATAACAATAATTATAATAATAATATTAAAAATTTCTATAGCGCGACTTTCCATGAAATGATCAAGTGCGCTTCACATCATAAAAAGAACGTATCCTTAGTCGTAAATTTACAATGGTCGCTAAAAATTACAAAACATGTTAAAATAGATAAAAATTCATGCTTATAGACTCCGCGGTAAAGATACTGGGTTACGCGCCTTCGTGGCGCCAGACTCAGTCCGATTGTCTACTTTTTCTATCTTACAGCAGAAACAGCCTCGTTGAATTTCAATGTTCAAAATTCCTTAAAAAAAAAGAAAAAAAAAACAGCGATAACTTTCAGAAGGGGGGCCCTTAAATGTTCCCCGAAGCCAACCGGAAGATAAGTTTTTCCGTGACAAATTATTTTAATTTGGCATAACAAAGGTTCAAGGTGGTCATATTCCGTGACTAAAACATTTCGTGCAATGCTGAAGTCTTATTATTCAGAAGCTACCCAATATAAGATTCGCCTGGGGTTGACCTACATTCACATTAAATTCGTGATATCGGTAACTGAAAATGTATCAGTTTAATCCTCCACCAAAAATTGTCAAAACTAGTAATTTTAACTAAGGTGTCTTCCTCACTTTCCAAAAATGGCAATTGACGCACTAAGCCAAAATGGTCCCGTTTCATGCAACAGAAACTGACACTCGGGCTAATAACACAGCTGAACACCAAACAGGCAATATTGTGTATCTGTCAGTTTCTCACGAATGTTGTCTCGGTTAGATAATAAATAGTATACTTCATTTGAAAGAAAAGATACTAGTTTCTCCTTGTTCAGAGCTCAAGCGTCGAGTGCATTGATACTGCTTTTTAGCGAACTCATATCCATCATGTGTCCCACCTACTTGCTTTTGCTGGGATTTCACTTGGTTGGACTGTTCTTTAACATACGAATGTTTGCAAGCTGCTTCAAAGACAAGGCGAGGTACACAATCCTTCAAAAGAGCAAACCATTCATGATGTGCCAGTGTATTCTTCAACTCGCTCTTCTCGCTCTAAACGCTAACGAGGCTACAACAGCATTTGGCACAGAACGCAGTCAGGAATGGTGCGGAACTAATAGTGTACTGATGACTTCAGTGGGGTTCCTCATGATTTACAACGTGCTGGTGATGTTAGCCATCGAGCACCATGCGATGGTTGGCCTGAGAAGCGAGCCTTCGCCCAAAGTAGCATTGCTAATGTTTGGAATTCTCACTTTTGGTACAGTGTTCTCGATCACTGTTTTCTCCGTGACGGAACTGTGCGCATCGTACACAACCTTGACTGTCGCCTGCTCTTTGTTGATGTTTCTTATATTGTGGGTTCTTTGGAGAATGTGTACACATGTCGACCACGACACACCGAAAACATCAACAGAAACATGCGTTGAGCTCGATTTCTTGAGCAAAAATAAGACGGTTGTGTTTTTCTCAACTTTCATCGTTCTAGCCATCGTTTTAAAAATAATTTTGGATGTCATCAGCTCTGTAGTATTTAATTTTAAAGAATTCGAAGAAGAGTTTCAAGGTATTCAATTTTTTGAAAAGGTTATTTTCATGTACGTAATTTGTTTTGCAGTTGGTATCTCTCTGCCTTTACATTTCCAAAACCTGATCGATTTTACCCCCAAAGAGGCCGACGAGACGGCCATTCTGGTGTGAAAATTGAAGTTCACTTGATCGCAAACGCACTCACTCATTAGCAAACCAGGTAAACAATGAATTGTTATTGTGAAACAATTATCAGACGGAAAGTTCGGTTGATTGTTTGGCCTTCTTCACACATTTCATTGTAACATTTCATTGTAACATATTTGGCTTCCGTTTGAAGTCAGTTTGAACTCCACTTAGAACCCTTTCAGAGACAAATGCCACGTTTGCTGGGAAAAACAGGAAAGTTATCGACATAACTGAATCAATATCGGAAGAAATGAAACATAAAATTTGTTTAGTTTAGCTTCGATTGTTGTAAAAAGCGTGCCGATTGGTGTAGTCGTTTTGCATGACGGCTCTGATGACGTATTTCTGCACTTTATTGGCTTTTCATATTCCATACTCATTTTGTTCACATTCTTCCACATAATACTTAATTTTCTTCAGTAAATGTCGTTATTTTGTATATCGTTATTGTAGCAACTTAGTTTAGAATCAACAAAATAACGCCGTGTTTAATCGTGGATTGATGGAAGTAATAATTATACTGATAACAATAAAATATTTTATTTACCCACAGTGCGCATTTCATTGACCTTACTGGGCTCTTGTACGGAGCCTTGCAAATTACCAAGAAAAATAGGTATCATAGAAAACGTATTTAATATAACTACCTTGAACAATAAATTAACTATTGCTTGTTGTATATTAAAAAACGTGTTCGTAAAAGAATGCGTTATAATGAAGGATAAACCAGTGGCTTGTTTTGGTTCATATGACACACTATTCCACAAGACAGCTCCTCTGTAGGCAAAGTTCTTTTTGATTGCTACTGTATTCGGAAAAATAAGATCACGTTCAGATTATAATTGTGGATGGTGTTTGCCAAGATGAATTTTTCAGAAATAGTTGGGTTATACAGTTGTTTTTGTCATCAACATTTTCAACTTGAAGAAAAGCAACTGACACAAAAGCTCAAGACCGGTGAAAACACAACCGAGAATCGTGTATTAAATATAAGAATAGCCAGCAATGCGCACGCGTGTTTAATACTGTGCCAGCCATATCAATAAACTTGGGTTGGGGGGGGAGACGTGCAATGGAGTAGTGGAACAAATTATTCCGTCCTGGTAATTTGCTTGTTATAAAAATAGGTTCTCAGTGGGTACTTGCCTGCTAGTTGTCCGTTGTTTTGTCCCTCGGGAAACTAGTCTCTTACTTTTTTTTACAAAATAGTTCCCCGGTAAAATAAAACGAGTGAACGACCGCTTATTTCGAGCAATTCAAAAGTTTGGCGATTAAACCCGCCCGGCAATAAAAATGCGAAGTTGGTTTAGAAGCTTATTTACACATATACAGTGCACGCTTATGGCGTAAAACACGTGCAATAGTTTGAATGAGTGAGTAAGATTAAAGTAACAATGAGGTAATGTTGAGTTGCATGTCACATGATTACACTATATGATCACTATGGATCAGTTTTATTGAAAGTTTGCTTGATCTCGACTATCTCGTATAATATAATTCCCTTAGTACTTCGTTGACCCTTTATCACGCTATAACGCGAAAGTTCGCCCTTTGAAAGTCAGTACAATTTACTGTGCTGAAAAAACACAACTCTTTGCAAACTAATGAAAGATTAAAGGGGGTAAGTTTCTAAAGAAACTGTGGTGCTACGTCGGTGGGGATTATTACAAGATAATTTGATTCGAAAGCTGACGTTTCGAGCGTTAGCCCTTCGTCGGAGCGATTCCGCTCTCTAACAAGAAGGAAAGCTTTGCATACCTACCAGTCAGTTGAAATGTGAATCATCATAAGGCCGGAGATTAGAGAATGATTCTTGACATCAGTGTATATTTGTCATAGTAAAATATCTGCTTAGTCAGAAAGAAAAAGCTCACAAGAAATAAAATCTGCAGGCTCTCTCTGCGTTTTGACCCTTTGGACAGAAGTTGTTTTGGACAAAACCGAAAATGAGTTGTGTAATCTACACATAAGGCGGGGGTAAACATGAATAGGAGTGAAATTTGAAGTAATATTAAAAGGAAATTGTTAGGATTAAGATGGGTTGTTGGAAAGACTACCAGACAGTTGACCCCCGCAAAAGAGAGCCCCAGGTTGCCAGGGGACTGTTCGGTATCCGTCTACTAATTCTTCGCTTCAAATTTCAATTTTCCAAATCCATCAAATCTTCAACATTTCATATTTTCCTCAATTTGACCTATCCGTTGAGAAAAAAAATATCTCTTTCCCAAAATGCCCAAAAATCCCCAAGAATTTACACAAAACCATCAAACCAATCACAAGCGAGGAAATTGTAATTTTTATGATTAGAAATATTATTGGCTCTGTAACGCTCACGCAAAATAAAAGGACAATCTACAGGACAGATTTTTCAAAAACAAGAGAAGTATGAAGTTTTGCCAATTTCAAAAATAGTTCAATCGGCTACATCCGGGGCTACGGTAAACGCCTACTTTTGTCAACCTATTTTTGGCATCGTAGACGGGTGTGGTATAGAGCTTGTTGGGCTTATCAACCGTTGAAGAAGCAGTTTGGCTTATGCGTAGGTCCTTGACTCTGTCTCAGGATGCTCAGTTAGCATACTGCAAGCCTGAAGTCTAGAACAGGAGTTAAAAAAACACTCCCCCACCAACCGAAAAAAAAGAGAAGAGCCTCGACTGAGGTGCCGAGGTGCCGCGCCTTGTGTCTGGCCGCGGTGATTTCGGAACGAGGCTCACTTTCCATCATGGCGGCTTCGAAGAGGATGAAGCAGTTATTCCAAAAGCAGCTTTTTCCGAGAATAGTAACTTGGAATTTACGGACTCTACACGGCCATCATGGAAACGTAGCCCAGCGAGTATCGAGAGAAGGTATTTTGCCTTAATAACACTTTGAATAAGGTTATTTAGATCGTCCTTATGTTCATTGCATAAGTTAGGTTTGAGTCTGTCGCTCAAACTTAACCTTGACTGGCGTGGGAGAAGTTTGAAATTAAGTAATGGACTATGTATGGGGATGTCTTGAAAGTGTATTGAAGAGAAAAAAAGTCGCTGGTATCTGTTTTATTCGGTATACAAGTTTGAACAGCGAGTTATGCGTGGTTTAATTCCACCTGTTACCATATCCCCGGGAATTTTTTGTCATATTCCCCCCCCGGCTCGAAAGAGGAGACAATTGGGACTCCTATCTGCCTCAACTATGTCTGCATATGGGCCGGGTCGCACTAGCGTAAAAAGTTGTTTGTTTTAGGAAATAAATTGTCATCATATAGATTTTCCTCATGCGACCGATTCATTTGACAAAACCTGTCAATCTTACAGGGTTCGAAAGAAACTTGAATTCCAGCTTGCCCTGGGACAAGTAGCTATAAAATTTTGTTGCCCTAGGCAAGTCTTTTAAGGATCTAGTTGGCAGATGGCTTGCAGATCCCTTGCCCATTGGCCAAGTGAGAATGAAAAGTTACTTGCCCAGAAGGAGAATCTACTTGTCCTGGACGACCGGACGGCACTTTTTTTGAGCCCTGAATCTAGCCTGCATACAAGTTTAAAGGCTAGAAGATTCCTAGGAAAGCGAAAGCTGCATCCTGTGGTTCCTTGATTGTGCTCTGAGACTCAAAATAAACACATTTTGGTGGGAAAGGAAATTTGTTGACACCTTGATTAAATTATGTGCAACCCAAACTCTATTGTAACAAGACAATTCTGTGTGCTAGTGTGACCTGGGCCTACATGTATGTGCAAAAGAGGGTGGCAATATTGGTTGCTGTACAATAGCAAAAAAGACATTTTGGTCTAGAATGCGATGCCTTTGTATAGTTAATTGAACGATGGATGCTATGTAGGCTACTTGTTGCAGGTCAAAATGAAATTCAGGTTAAAATGAAATTCCTTTGTCTATTAACCCTAATTATTCATGGATCATGAATAATTATGGTTAGAAGACAAAGAAAATTGAGACTCAAACTAGATTTATTTCATTTTAACCTGAATTTCATTTTGAGCTGCAACGTATACAACATGTATACCATATATTGTTTTGCTACCAAAATATCTATTTATGTCTGACAAGCAGCGCATGGCCATTTCGTTTGATAAATACCATGCACAAAGCAATTTTTTATTTGCCCTGCCCTGACCCCTGGGACAAGACCACCTTAAACAATTGCCAATTCACTGCTTTCAAATATGTTTCTAAGCCTAGGACTGATAAAATATAACAAACAAGAGAGTTAAACAACCAATAAAGGAGTTCTACATGTAGTTTACTTTTGCTTTCTTGCATGCGATAAATGGCATCACATTTGCATGCGCTTGAATAAACAGCATGCAATTTTTTGTGGAAGGTTGTAAACCTGTCTTTGATCCAAGACTTCTCGAAAAACCTACTGTACCACCTGTGAAGAAATTTTCACAGTTGATTTGCAGGAGCAAATTGTGTTGAGAACCAAATTTTTTAAAAAAAAGCTATTTCCGAAATAAACAAATCTCCCATTTCCTTTCTTGTGTAAAATCTTACAGATTTTTATTTTACTTTGCATGAATGTTTTATCCAGCCCAGTTTCTAATTCCAGAGTTTTTGAAGTGTGGTCATATGTGTAGATTTTGAGAAAAACGTCATTAAACCCCCTAGTACCCAGTCTCTCCTAGGCACTTGGTCGTTATTTCTTGTTTCTTTTCTTTGCAGATTTGGGACTTGGAACATTAGGGAAACTAATCAACAGTAATGCAGCAAGTTCCATCAAGAATTACCCATTCACGTTGCAAAAATCCAACCCCTGTTTACTTGACAAAAGTGATTCTGGCAAAGCAGCATACTGTAGAAATCAAAATTTCCATGTTATATTACCAGAAAGCCGTGAGCAAAGAATTGAAGAATTGTTTCTTCCCTTTTACCCTTCAAGTATCAGCACAGTCATTGGAGACCGTGCATCTCGTGAACTTACAATTGGTGGTGATACAAGAGCTCCAACTTTACACTGCAAAAGGATTCTAAAGATACGCCGTAAGAAGATGAAAAAGCATAAATATAGAAAAAGAAGGAAGCTAGACTTGTACAAGCGCAGAAGTTTAAAGATTCTTAGAGAGAAAAGGAAGAAGAGAGAGAAGAGGGAAGAAGAACGGAAGATTGAGTGGGAGAAGGCTCATGCAGACTGAAAATATGCACTTGATATTGTGAACAAGAAGAAACTGAATATGCCATTTTACAGTGAGGGTGGAGGTGACCTTACTTTCATCCAAACCTCTCTGCCTTTCTCATTTAAATGCGAACTAGTTAGCATTAGAACAACTTGATTTACACAACAATAGAAGTGAGGTCTTCATCAAAACAGGGCCACCTCCAGCCTCACTGTCATTCAAAGGCCAGGTCACTAAGCAGACAACTATGCAAGTGGTCTATTAAAAGCTATAATTACATCTAGGGACATTTTTTAAGTTGTTTACACACATTATCCCTCAAGAGATGCCAGACCCAAACTTTCCAGAGATGGAGGTGTCTAATAAGACGTTTCCTCGTTACTTCCCTTTCATGATTTGCTGCTGGCATTTGTAATAAATGTGGAATAAACCTCATAAAAATAACCCAGTTACACAGACAAATTTCCAGTTTGATTGTCTAATCAAGCTCATTCCATAGCAGTGAAGATT
>OZ026598.1:9806023-9808523 GCA_964020085.1 Micromussa lordhowensis | reverse complement strand
CACATGATCAGAGAATGGCATCATGTTCATTTTGTTCTTGCCAAGGCTTGTGACTAGGAATGGCTGCCAGGGGCCGGTACAGGTGCATAACCAGGTGGAGGGTTAGCGCTTGTATGACCCTCTATCGTCACATAAGGGGTACCTAGAATGCAAACTTTTGAAAATTAAACCAATACATGGTTGTTTAAGATTATTATTATAACAAGTTCTTAATTAAAAATAAATAAGAGAATGAGTTGCACATGGTTAACAGAAAACCTTAATGTAGTGAAGGTAATTCAAGCATCAGTTATTGTTATTTAATGTCACTGTTCCTTAACAAAACCCACCAATTGCGGCGCAATGTTTATTTAATGTGCGGGCTACTAAATAAAGACAAAGAACAACTCAATGGGGGAGCACTGCCTTGCATTAGGTTAGCCTGTGCAGCTTCTGGCTATAGCGTGACAAACGAACCTCACTTATCTCCCTAACACTACGAGCTGAATGCAAAACATCACGTGCTGGATCGGACAAGAGTATCGGTTAGAAGGCAGTATTCAAAGGCAACAAGGTCAACAAGCTTGGGGGAAGTTGCTGTGCAGACTTAACCAAAACATAGGAGTGACCCTTGTTTAATAGATTGCAATAATAAGACCAGCCCCGTCTCCAAAGGGAGGGAGGGGAGGGAGGGAAAAATTTACAATAGTTTACAACAAGTACTAACTGCCCTGTACAACAGAACACTAAAGTGAACTCTGACTAGTCTGTTTGAGCTTATATAGCTAGACTAACGTCTAAAAAATAGCCAGAAGAAAGAGTTGTACTACAGAACAGCTGGGCATTACACGTGAAAAAACATCACCATGAATAATGCTTTAATATTTTCGGCCAATGCCATGAATCCTTATAAAATACTAAAGGTAACAAAGCTTTAATGTTCAAACCCAATATACAACAAGTCTCAGAGTTAGGCGACCTTTGGAGCTTAACTACACAATAGTTTTATTGAAAGCTCTGCCACCATGAAAGACCTAAAGATGCGCACATCACGTTCCATTAACTATATAGGTGTAAGACTAACACAGGCATGAAAAAACAGTATCGTTTTTTGGCCCTAGCTAATTCAAGCCCCTTTATTTTTCTTGAGGGAAGCAAGGGTGGATGGGAGCGCAAGGCACCCTGTTATGATAAAAGAATGAAATGTGCATTTTATTGAAATTAAGCTGAGGAATATGTGCAATAAACTGTAGGGCCAGACTGCCACCCAGAGGGGCTTACATAGTCATTGGAACTTGCAAGGGGAAGAGGGTTTCAAATGCCATTCAAGTTCTTAAAGGAAAGTATGATCAAACCGAAAAACTTCCATGAGTAGGGTGCTGTATGGATATTTTAACATAAAATAACTTGATTAACTTGAAATTAAGGACAAACCTATAGTAACTCATACAACAGATACATAATTTAATTAATGGGTTCTGTAGGGGACTAGCTGCTGTAGTATTGCCCCTGGATGGTATGGCAGTCCATTGTGGGATTACTCCCTCCCCCCAGCATTTCAAACGCTGTACCTATTTACACACCTGAGCATGCCAGCACTTTGAGAGTGAAGTGTCTTCCCAATGCAAGATCATAACACAATGACCATGCCAGGCGGGATTGAACAGCTCATTCCAGAGTCCAGCACAGTCTAACAAGTAGGCTTTGCAGCTACCACACATAGTTTGTAAATTAATTTGTTATAACTGTCTGATTACCTGACCAGCTGTAGCCCTGAGCTCCTCCCCTGCTACGGTGATTTTGAAAGATAAGCAAGCAAGACAGAGGCTGCAATGAGGAAAAACAAAACAAATTCAGAAACTCTTAATTAGCATGACATGTTCTTATAGCAACTGTATGAAAGCTTTTTTTTTAAGAACAATGCTCTAGGTTGTGAACATTTGTCACCACCCCTTAAGATCAGACTTTGGAAGACAGATTTACCTTGGCTGATGACTTAGTAGTCTTAACTGATTCAACAACCAAAAATCATTTCTGTTCAGTAGTGAATATCTTCCTCTAATTTCATCAGACACGTCAGGGGTTTGATTGCTTTTTTATTCTACTCCTTGGTATTTTTTACAACAGAGACAAAGCATCTCACTTACCTTCAAAATCAAACTCAAGATAGCCATTCTACAATGTTGGATCAAAGGTCAAGGAAAAAAATTATTATTTACATTAATAGGTGCTCTATAATGTTGTCTTCTCTTAGTTCGAAATATCTTTATCTTCTTCTTCCAATGTACCTGAATACCATGCTGTTATCCTAAATTGACATGATCACATTATAAATTGTGGTGAATACATTATGTTACTGAACATTTGATGACTAAAGGCTATATCCCCTGATAACTTCTTTTTTCTAGCCATAGGTGATCACCAGTGAGTCTGCTTCGCAATACTGGTCACAGTTTATAGACATTTTCGGCTAACGTGTTTACATCCTTGTTGCCACCCAATTCAGATCACGTGATGATTC
>OZ026598.1:9731023-9801023 GCA_964020085.1 Micromussa lordhowensis | reverse complement strand
GCCCCAGGGCTACTCCTCGTACCTTTTAGGGGTAAAAAATGCGGTTCTAGTACCTCAAAAGGTCTACAGCAGGAGCTTTTGTGGTGCCTTCTAGGGTATTGAGCAGAAGGTGAAAACGTAGGGGTGAGAAAGATTTCAAGGCATGCCCACAAAGTAGGATCTCAAAATTTCTGACGAGCATTCCCTTCCAGGACACAACTTGCAGTTCCTACATGAGCATAACCATATAACATAAATACAAGCATATAAGTGGCCAGGATATTAATCATGTCAGCATTAATCTACACATCTCACATTAAATTCTACATGTTTATTAGCTAATTACTATAACAATTGATTGTATTTTAATTAAAAGTACTCGCTGCAATTCAGTTATGTACAGCCGAAGTTTTCTCACAGGGTGTTCAACTTACCATATCGTTAAAATGAAATGAACTGACACAACAATCTGCAAATGTTGAGAGAAAGCAAATGAACACAGGCTTGACAAATCTATTTCCAATTTGCAGAACAAAGCTCAAACCCCAATCAGAAACGCAAACCCTGCAATCAAATCAGCACGTTTTCAAAGTACTAATCACCTTCAATGAAACTGCCGGCAGAGTAACCTTAATAGCTCCCTCCATATCAAAACTTGCAAGACACAACCACTCACTTCCTAAATAGACATGAATAAAAGTCACGAGAAAAAGAGCATTCGAACCCAGGCTTGTGGAAACTCCCGGGAGCCCTTGTATCTCCTTGTAGCCTGGCCTGTAGACAGTAAAACAAAATAAAAAAAAAAGCAAACGAAACGAAAGGGAAATAATTGCCAAATCATTGCAAGAAGAATCGAACGTAAAAAAAATACAAGCTGTACTAGGAATGAGCCTAAATTATGAGTTTTCGGGACCTGCCGAATCGATACAGTTGACCACAGTCGGTACGGATATGACGGGACTGGATAAGGGACCACATTGGTTTCCAGGGCCTTCCGTTCCAAAACAAAATGGCGACCAGCGAGAAAGATCAAGCTGTTTTGCAAAGCATTTTCAATCCTTTGTTACCCCTTGGTGACACTCCTCCAAAGGATGAGATTGAAAGTGAAAATGAAATTAATGTCGAAAACACGGAGGAGTCCAAACGAGCGAAAGATTTAGAAACATCCGGTGTTGAGAGAGCGGAACAAGGGGATTTGGAAGGAGCATTGGAGTGTTTCAACGAAGCTTGTGAAATCTGCCCTTCTCGTCCGTCTTGTTTCAATAACAGGGCTCAGCTGTGGAGGTTAAAAGGTAGTTTTCTCGAGGCGGTGCTTGTTTGCTAACATCCTTTATACATATTGATCGAAACTTTCACTTGTAATGGGTTAATATAGTCAATTTTCTATTTTGAGTATTTATGAAGTTATCAATCGGGGGTAAGGGGCGAGGGGTAGGGGGGACTCTCTATATGGGGCTACAGGGCCACTTATTTACATGTCATTGAATAAGAATAGCATCTATTGTATTATGCCTCGTTCTACTTAACAAATCGAATGTGGTTTAACGTGGTATGTACTCTTATCGACAATGATATGTGCCATCACAGTGGTCAAAATGTTGTGGACTCACAAGACCACAATATCAAAGATAACGAAGGAAATCTTTGCTAAACACGGACTTGAAAGTGCACACACTGCATTATGCAAATGAACTATTTGTACGCGTCATTGCTTTCCTTTCAAAAACTTTTGCAAACTCGCTCCACATACAGAAACAATACGAAAAAAATGTCTGGGAAATAAGTAATGACGCGTACTCGTTAACGATAAGAGTTTAGAGCATGATTAAGCGCATTTGATTTGTTTTTACCACAATATCAACGTCAAAGAAAGTTTTTTTTCAGAGCGCGAGCTGAAAAAGGCATTGTGTGACACAATGATGCGAGCAACCTCGTTCCTAGGGTCTCTCATCTTACCGCCTGGGGCGAGCGAGGAGAGACCCTGGTTGGGTCTGGTCACGTGTCTCCCAGAATCTGGGAGGTTACAATTAAATTGTTGAAGGGAGGGGTGCTCTAGTAGGAATTTTGTCTATATTTAGCCTACGGGAGTGCGGAATATGTTGTCACCAAAATAAACCAGGAACGGCAGTGATTTTTGCCAACTCCGACCAAAACTTATCCATCATCTGATAGTGGAAATCCAAGTTGCTGTAGGTTGTGTGGTGTGGTTCAGTTAGGAACGTTAGATATTGTAAAAATATCCTCAAGAAGGCAAAAGAATAATTGCACGCCGCCGTCAAAGCTGTGTATGGAAGGTCTTGGAGTCATCTTTACCGTGGATTGAATCAAAACCACGTCTACTATGGAGGTCTTGCGAGCGGTGATAGAATAATTTTAGAATATTCAGGGCCTTTATCACCGAAAGCCGAAGTCACTTCGAAAGGAGCGAGTCGGTGAAAAGATTTACTGAAGGATGAAGTGTCGCCGCTGCTCCGTCGATCGGCGCGCTGAACTTTGCAGAGCACGAAGAGGATGGCTGATTCGTCGAGATCTGCTTTTCGCCATCGTTGCTGATAAAATGGATTTATATTCGGCCGAAAGGAGGCTACAAAAAGAAAAATGCAGTTTTTATTGTGTCCTATATTATAAATCAACGTACGTGATGGGCCTACAACATAACAAGACTCCAATGGTTCTAGACAACTGTCTGCAACTGTACACTTGCCGTTCTATTTTAATTTTCGATCTCTCGGCCTTTCCTTGCTTCACGCGTGTTTCTGAGGGGTACTTTATGCCATGTTATTAGGAAAAATGGAAATTACAAGTAGAGTGGAGCCTTTTGACCGCGTTATAAAATTTTTGAGGTCATAGGTCTACATGGTTTCGGCTGTTAACTGCACGTCGCTTCACAGAGTTTGACACCTCTGTAATTTACCATGTGCTTATACTTTGTTTTTGCTCGTTTCTATTGTGAGATATGATTTAAGGTTCTAAGCATTGGCTCTCCAGGGAGAAAGATTAATATATTCCATGCGAAAAAATTGCTTATTTGCATTCTATGTTGTGACGCCGGACCTGGCTATTCAGACAAGAACTGTTTGCAAGTACAGTGTGTTGCGTCTTTAATCACAATATCATATTTATCGTTGCCCAGCTTTTCCAGTCAGACTACCGTAGCTTTACTTTGAGAAAGCTGTGCGTTCTAATGTTTTTTTTTTTTTTTGATCAATCTGATCGCGCGCATTCAAAGGAGAAACAACAGTTAATAATTATCACTTCGGAATAAAATTGCGCTGCTTGACGTGCACAGTTAGTATGACCGACTTTCCATAAATCCAAAGGGTACGACGGCAACAACATCAAGACCACGGTAAATTGTCTCGAGACAGACCTGCCTAACCTTGAGATAAACGTCGGAATAGATACTTTTCGAAGTTTTGGCCCGAAGGCTACTGTTAAACATCGGGGGCTGTATGGCGGTCGCAGCGCGACAAAGCTCAATCCGACAAACTGCCTGATTACAGAGGACCCCTCCCTGATGTTCTCAATTGTGAAAGTAGCACGTGACCAGACCCAACCAGGGTCTCTCCTCGCTCGCCCCAGGCGGTAAGATGAGAGACCCTGGGAACGAGGTTGTGATGCGAGCAGCGTGGTATGGACTCTTATCGACCATGGCAAATTAGCCAATCAGATTGCGAGATTAGCAGCAATTGTGGTAAAAAAAGAACTTCAACACATGTAAATAAGTTGGACCGAAGGAGCCTTGATTCTGTAATCACTCCTTCAGTTCAGCTTGTAGTTCCTGTAAGCATTTCCCATTTTACCCCTTGGGTAAAAATATCCTTGTTCCGCTCTCTAGGCCTTGGGCAAACAAATAGGTCCGGAATAAGTAAGCAAGTAAGTAAATAAGTAACTTTATTTCCCCAGGGTAGCCCATTCAGTAACAAGGCTGGTATCCATAGGGGCCCTGGGTGTTTGTTGTCCTGTTTTGAAATTGAAACAACTTTTATCTTATCTTTTTTCCAATATATGGCTTCTGGCCAAGTAGTGCTATCAGTGCTGCTTTGGGACTTCCCTTCCATAGGCTAATAAACAAACCTTGAATCTCTTCCATGGTTTCTGTTCAACCTTTAGAAAACCTAAATCATAATAGTCAGGAGGCAGGATTCAGTGTGGCTGAGTGGTTTAGGGCGCTGGTGTTGTAATCCAGAGGTCGTGGCTTTAAGGCCTCCACCCTGCCACTAGCAGGATTTGTTTCTCGGTAGTCCTGAGTTCAAATCCTCGATCACGCTTTGTAAATAGCCAACTGGTCTGCCTCCTAGCAGTTGGGATTTTTTAACTATGTTATGTTTATTTGAAATATGTTTCCTTTGTTTCAGTGGGATGACTGTAAACTAGCTAAGCTTAAGTCCATGACCACTATAAATTATATAATAGGATTTACATTTTTTTTACATTTTGCATATATTTAACAATTATCCTGCGAAATCGCGCAGAATATCGTCTGATACTTAGCTGACGAGGTCGTAGGCCGAGTTGGCTAAAATCAGACGATATTCCGCGAGATTGAGCAGGATAATTGTTTTATTATTCAACAAATTGATAACAAGACAGCCTAAATCCTTGTAAATCTCTCTGTCAACATTTTCTCACTTCACTTTATCTTCCCGCGTACGAAGCTACGTATCCCGCCGGATATCTGTTACCTACGGATGACAGATATCGAGAGCATCATGACCATATTTGGATAGTGTTACAATTTGTTGAATAATAAAAGTTGTTAATGGTGTGCAGGATATAAAAATGGGGCCACCAAGACCATTTCTGGGTTGTAAGCATTTTTAAGCTAGAATATTTATAAGCAGCCCAAGCTAACTATTAAAGAACGTGAATGTTGCATGTAAAATTGCTTTCTGGTGATTCTTAGTCTTAACATAATCTTACCTAGTATTCCAGATGTCCACTTCACTGTGGGCTGGTGGAGGGTACTTCAATTAAGCTAAGCTACTTGCCATATAAATGTTTATAGCAAATGTATCATCACAGAAGTTGCATTGTTTTTGATAGCAAACTGGCAGATAAGTTATACTCAATACATGAGTCAGAAAATGACTTGATTGTGATTTGCTGAGAGGAGGCAAATTTGTTGTTCATTTTTAATTTGGACTACAGTGCAAATTAATGTGTGCGTTCGCAATTTCCTCAATCATATAATAAATGAGTAATCATATGAAAGCTTGAGCAATAAAGGATTAATTCACACTGCTTGTGATACATGTATTTTAATTTTTTTTTCAAATTGCACGCACCTTAAGGTTCATGTAATTTTGGTAGAATTTTCATGTATCACTCATAGTTTAAATGCTTAATAGCATTTGCATTTATGTGATTACCTATACCTATTATGTGATTACCTATACCTATTATGTGATTACCTATACCCATTTTGTGATTACCTATTACCCATTACCTATTTCATTTTATGGAGGAATTTAGGCCAGCTGGGTTATTTTCACAATATTGTGGACTGAAATTTATAAATTTAAAGGTCGTGAAACATAACAGATGCACTGCCATTTAGAGAAGTAGTTATTTGTTGGTGTCAGTAACACACATGAGTTACTGGGAATGTTGTCTTTCTCTTCAGGGGATATAAGTAGTGCTTTGGAAGACTTGAACAAAGCTATTGAACTGAGTAGAGACAAAGGAGCTGCTGCATCCCAGGCTTACACTCAGCGAGGCTTAATCCACAGGTTAAATGGAGCAGAGGAAAAAGCTCTTGAAGATTTCACCAAGGCTGCAGAGCTTGGTGGTGCATTTGCTAAAACAATGGTTGTGCAAATGAATCCATATGCTGCCATGTGCAACAAAATGCTTGCCGAGGCAATTAACAAACTGAAAGGTGATCCACAGTAATAGTATCTTTGAACTATTTTAATTTCTAGACTGTCTAAAATGGACATAGAGGTTTTGGTTTAAGAACATTGTGATTTAGATCACTGGGTACCCCGGCCCATTCACCTATGTGGGGACATACTGCTGGGGAGTTTGACGAGTGTTTAATGTTCTCCTTCTTAAACTGGGTATACATTACTAAAATTAATGAGCATCTGGGAATTGCAGTACTGAAAACCAAATAAAAGTAGAATGGTCTTTAACAACAACAACAATAGAAAGAACAACAGTAAAAACAAACAGCAACAATCAGGGGTCGAAATGTTGCCTGTCTACCTGTCAATTTCAGGTAATTTCAGAAAGTGACAGGTAAAAAATATTGATGCCTGTCGCTGACGACAGGTAAGAAAACCTCAGTAATACAGAATTTATTGATTTGAATAATATTGTCATCCGTTTTTCCACCCGTAGTCGTTCTCACTTGTGCAGCTCTCGCACAGTATTTACCAGACTTTACTCAATATTGAATAAAAGCAAGGTGATGCAATCTTTATAGTGCACATGACAAAGACAACAAATGTGTCTTGCTCCTGCGTTTCTTTGCCGATCAGTGCGAGTTCGCAATGTGGATCGTTTTCTGACCCATAAGTCATTGCCTTCTATCAGTTTATTATTAATGATTGTACAACCCCAGTTGAGTTTCAAAAAGTGAAAATAAAATAATATTAAAGTAATATTGTTCAAGTTGGATGCTGGTGGAGACAGGTAAAAATACATTCTGCCTGTCACTAGACACAGGTAAACAGTCTGGAACATTTCGACCCCTGACAATGGGGAGAGGTTTAATAATCTTAAATAAAGCATAATAATGTCAGATTTTTGATGACCGTAGTGGCATTATAAGAAGTAACATTAATAAAATTAATTTGACATTATACAATGTGAATTAACTGTAAGTAAATTATTTTATTTAATGCAACACGCATCAGTTGCATCATACATTAACCGAAGTAAAAGAGATCTCTGACTTACAGCTGAGCCCTGCTATTTCAAACTCTGAGGGGGAAGGGCAGCAGTTTGAGATAGTGGGGGCTTCGAAATGAGTGAAATGAGTGTAAATCGGGGAGCAGGGGTGGTGCAAGCGGTGAGAGACCCGTTGTCATATGTGGGTTGAGTTTGTTGTTGGCTCTTGCCCTTGCTCCAAGGGTTTTTCTCCGGGTTCTCCAGTTTTCCTCCCTCCTCAAAAACCAACATTTCTAAATTCCAATTCGATCGGGAATTTGAGGGCCACAGGTTTATCAGTTGAAGACTGTTGTGTGTCACCCTCATTAAACAAAGTTGATTGATTGAAATATGAAAATAATTAACAATTATTCACCGAAGTGGAGGTGAATAGTGGTGGTAAATTTCCGGCACTTTCACCGACACTGAGGTGAATAAGTAGTCTCTATAATAAAGCTCTCTGTATGCATTGCAGACCTATAGTCTCTATAATAAAGCTCTCTGTACGCATTGCAGCAGACCTATTTTGCCAGAGACTATAATAGTATATAATAAAGCTCTCTGTACGCATTGCAGACCTATAGTCTCTATGATAAAGCTCTTTGCAGACCTATGGTGCCAGAGACTAGTCTCTATAATAAAGCTCTCTGTACGCATTGCAGACCTATAGTCTCTATAATAAAGCTCTTTGTACGCATTGCAGACCTATGGTGCCAGAGACTATTGTTTTAGTACATACCACAAAAGCTGAATAACTAGCGGACCAAAGAGTAACTTTATTTGTGACAATATACCGACAAATGGTCGGACAAAAAAATTTGCATGCCTTGCGATGCACACTCGTGCTCACAAAGTTTATTACAGTGCAAGACTAAAGTGCAATGTAGAGACCCAGCTGTAGTTTTCCAGCCAAATCCTAACATGGTCTGACATCATATTTTTGCCGTCATATTGTTTGACGTCATTTTTCAACACTACCAAAGGAGTTCGAATCGAAATAAATGGGGTTGAGTTTATGGTCGAGTTTCGCTTGAGTGTTCATTGATTGTCAACTGAGTATTGACAGGGATGTCAATCGAGTATTGATCAAGATGTCGATTGCGGTTCGAGCGAGGGAATCGATCAACACTCCACTACGGATACCTTTGGTGCTAAATGATAGCTATAGATGCTTGGCTAGTATAAAGCAATTTTAAACTTGCAATTAAAAACGATGTTGACATTGTATAGGTGAATACACCTTTCCTGCATTCCAACAATCAATGGCGCCGAATCGAGGACAGGGTTGACAGAAGTACAGCGAATGTATGAAAATGGCCACCCCAACCTCACTGTGGTACATGAAGTTAAGAATCCGGAAAAGGCCTTTTAGTGGTGATGTCAAGACCCAAATTAAAACCTTAATTAAGGCGGGGGTAAACATGAATAGGCGCGTGAAATTTGAAGTGATATAAAAAAGGAAATTGTTAGGATTAAGATGGTTTGGAAACATACTAATTGTTAATTCAATTTTCCAAGTCCATCAAATCTTCAACATTTTAAATTTTCCTCAATTTAACCTATCGTTTGAGAAAAAATATCTCTTTCCCAAAATGCCCCAAAATCACCCAAAAATTTACACAGAACCGCTAAACAGTGGTTAATGAGATAAGCAGAGAGATTTAGTGTCGCTTGAAACGTGACCGAAATATAGGCAGAAAAGCCGTGTTAAGCGACCTCAAAACAGCTTTCACGTTTACCCCCGCCTTAAGAAGCTTCTCAGCCTAAATTGTCAATAACTACTCCCAAAATACAAGAACTTATTTTGCTAGACTTCCAGTCCGTACTGCGCAGTCTCAGTACCCTAATGTTTAAGTTCCCACTCGATCGAATGCGGTCAAGACCGAGATGTTGATGGGGTGTTGATCAAGTGTCGACCAAAGTGTCGATGAAATGTTGATTGAGTATCGAATGTGACTATTCGTTACGAACAACATACCTTATCTTTGAGGCCTTTCAAATACTTTTTCAAACAACTTCATTGATTTTTACAGCTTTGATGTAGTTCCATCAAATGATATAAGAAAGAACGAAGCATAAAAACGAACCATAAAGCTTCGACCGCTTCGCATCTATATAATGGTGGTTATGATGTCTTACATGAAACAAAACAAAAAACACAAACAAACTCTAGAGAGTGCGCAGTACGGACTAGAAATCATCTTTAAACATATATTGATATTGACTTGGCCTTGATTTTTAAGTCAAATATAATCGAATCAAAATCAGATCAAAGTGTAGCTTTATCTACAGTTACCCCCACCTTCAATTCGGAGGAATTTGAAAACGACGACTTTGCGTTTTAGCGCGGACCGAAAACATTTTGAAAACGGAGCTTTTGGAAAACGATGACCTCGCGATAATCATGTAATTAACTCTAACCCTCAAGGGTATATTCCAGCATTTCTGTAGTCTAGTCCTTGAACTCTTCCTTTTTCAGTTGAACCCAGGCACGAGAACGGAGTCCATAATATTTTGCATGCCCGTGCTTAGAATGCCGCCATTGTCCCCTGCCTGCACAAACCAGGGGGCAGAACATGTGGAAGCGCGCACATGCCCAGTGGCCCTCTATTTGATTACAAGCAGACCTTCAAAAATGTATACTTTGTCTGTTAACTGACTAACGACCAAAACAGATATTAATCGTTAGCTGTTATTCAGTGCATAGCGCGTAATTCATGATGAAAAACTAGTTATCTGTATTTACTTACCAGCTAGAGTTCAAATCGCTTGCAAATTATGCTGTCTATAGTAAGCAAATGACAGTGCATATTATTTTATTTGCTATCGGTTTGTCGTGAGTGGTTTGGGTAAAATTCTTAAGAGTGTCTCGGGCCATTCCGGCTTCGGTGTGCGACACTTGCAGACTGCAGACTGCAGACTTTTTAACTGAAATATTGTATTCCATTTCCATTACCAATAGCTAACCGTAAGCAGGCTAACCTGAGTGCTATTCAGGCTAACCTGAGTGCTATTCAGGCTAACCAGAGTGCTATTTAGATCTAAATGTAGTCTGTAGTCTGCAGTCTGCAAGTGTCGCACACCGTTCCGGCTTTCCCGATCTTAGTTCGTGTTCATTAAAAGTAGATTTAGACGTAACATGCAACAATTGTTCTTGCATTTAATTTGTGCACTTGGTCACGTAGAGGAACATGTTGAATTGGTCATTTGAACGAGCAATTTAAGTCTTAGCACACGGTTCGTACTGAGCATGTACATGCCAAATATCTTGGACAGTCTCGTTCTCTTTTCGTTCGTGCCTTGGTTCAACCCTAAAATAACGTGCGCGACAGGGAAAATTCAGGGACCTGCTGCTGGTGATTGTTACATTTTTAAATTTCTCCAGCGTGTTATGGATGGAAAACAGGTGATACGTTTTCAAAGTGAAAACACTAGTTTTAAATTTCTCTGGCATAGTGTGCATGGGTCGTTGATTAATGTCTCTAGTTCCTGCCACCAAAACGTGCGTTACGTTCTGGTTTTACACCAAAAATGTGCACCTTATCTCTTATTTCCCTACTCAAATCTGCATTCCTTTTTATAGCCTCAAAGCATCTATTTTCAATATCTCGGAAGTTTCGATATAGTACAGTGCACTGTTCCTTGTTACGCTGTAACTTATCATTTATCCACTGGTTTTCTTCTGGGGACAAAACCTCATCTGCAAGAAGCTGGTCAACGGGACAATATTCTGCACATGCACCTAGGAATGTACCACTTCTTC
This sequence comes from Micromussa lordhowensis, assembly GCA_964020085.1. Lineage (NCBI taxonomy): Eukaryota > Metazoa > Cnidaria > Anthozoa > Scleractinia > Lobophylliidae > Micromussa > Micromussa lordhowensis. The sequence continues at coordinate 9,790,405 of OZ026598.1, read as the reverse complement.
CCTGTTCCGAAGTCGGGATGAATCCCACTAATGATGTAAACATCATTGTACAATTTTGGCAAGGAGGTTTTGCTTTCAACTCATGGTTTTTGGCAATTTGCCGAGCGGAAGATGACCAGTTCTGATTATCTTCAGTAACAAGTGACTGGTAAGATGCTATTGCTTTTTTGAGGCTCGGCTTAAAATTAACGATCCTTTTGTAAAGACATAGAGGCCTTAAGAACTCACTTACAGCCACTGATGATCCAACAGACCATTTATCATTGTGCGACACTTTTGCCAAAACCTTAGGCTTGAAGATGTTGTGGCCGCTAAAGAAACTGAAAAGAGCTGCCGCCATTTCCATAACTTTCTCAGCATGTTGGCTGTCTTGTTCTTCCGAATCTGTTGCTATAGCACTTAACTAAAAGACGGAAATGAAACAAAATTGTGACTTAAGGGTTATTAAACAGTCAATTTCTTCAACTTATTTATTTCTGGAAGGACATTTAATTTAGAACTTCTTTTAAACAACGTATAGTTTGACTAATTTAATTTCAAGTTCAAATTCAAAATTTTTCAGGGAAGTTTCATTTGTATAATTTGGCAAATTACAGAAAAGGATGAAATTAAAAGGACGATCTTGTCACTTTTCATCACATAAATTTCAAATTACAAACTCAACAAGCTGTCTTGCTTCCCCTCTGCAGTGCCTATACTTACAATTTCCATGACTTGGCTTCCAGGGTCGATGGCGTGTTTTTGGTCTGGAAGTTGACTCATCTCTTCATCTGTTAGGCTGACCATATCCAAGCGGCCCACATCTTCAAGCTCTGAATCAGCATCAGATTCACCTATTCCAAGGTGGAACAACAGGTGTAGCTTTAAACTCCAGTAGATGTCTCTGAAATGTTTTTTCAGTGAGGTTTTTAAAGACTTCGGCAGATCTTTATTTTTTCTGGACCTGCATTTCTCGTCAAGCTTCGTCAAAAGCTTGCACACTGTAATAACATCTTTCTCCACTCTGCCTTTCAATCTTTGACTTCTTATTGCAATCTGTCGAACATCTTTGTAATCTAAATCCTCATCCATTTGAGACATTTGGCTGTTTCAAGTTTTTTATCCCTTCACTTTTTATAGTGAACGCCTTGCATTCCACGTTCAAAGCGCTGAGGTAGAAGTAAGAAAATTGTCTCCAAACTTTGAAATTAAGGAACAGATCAAAAGGAATGAGCGCTGCGATCCTGACTGTAAAAAGATTGGTACTCGACGCTTATTTAGTGGCAGGTGGAACGAGAGACAGTTAGCGTCGCCGTCTTGTAGACGCTCTTTCACCAGGATACAAAAGCGAAATTAAAACAAATATATCTCGCTTCCTTTTAAAAGATCTTACAAGAGGATTGCCTAAGGCGGAAACCAGCGGCTGTCAGTGTCTTACCATATGTGGATAATATTCTTGTCTTGTTTCCCGTGTCATAGCTCGATTGGAACTATCTCAGTTCTTATTACAGACACGTTTTATCGTTCACACGGAGACACTCTTTGGCTGCTTCGTGTATCGTGTGCCAATATAAATATAAATATAGAAAACATGTGCCGTGTCTCTATCGAGTTATAGAAACACGAGTGAAAGTTTGGGAGAACGAGAAATGCTGTGGGAACACGAGCCACAGGTTATTGTCGAACGCCTTCTTTGGTTGCTTTTGGTGGAACACAGGAAAGATCCTAATTCTTTCAGGAGATCTTTGGGGTTGTTGTTGTTGTCTAATATACCCTCGAGCTCAAACTCGGAAAACTTTAGAATATTTAACGTGTTCACAAAAATATACTTATGACTTTGTCTTTACTTCTGTCCACCAATAGATCATAAGAACTGAAAGAGCCAATCAACTTATAACTTTTTTTCATGTTTTTTTCCACCTTCTCCACCTGTCAAAAAATGTTTTGTTTTGCACACGCAAAATATTTTTGATTGCTTTGGAAACTAGTCTACTCCGCATCCGTTATTAGGGTCGTTACGCAACGCTTCTCCCCCTGCTGCGGAGGAGACTATTTGGAAACTGGAATGGCTGCAGTTGAATACGATCCTCAATCTTCCAGAAAATATGCGAGGTTGCAAGTGCTATCTGACAATTCCTTTAGCCCTGAAAGACTGAAAACTTCAGAATCTTTAAATTCCTCAGAAAATCCAGGCGATAAACAAACAGCACAGGTAAGACCTGAAAAGACACATGCCACAAGATAGCACTGGGTCGAAAGCCTAAGCACAAAAACTAAAAGTGGGTGTAAATATGGCAAAGAAAGATCAATTGCGTGTGATTGCACTCATTACGAGATACTGAAGTGCTAAAGTTTTATTTAAAATGGTTGCTTTGGCAACCAGCCACACTTTTTTGAGGTAATATTTACAGCAGTTCCTGCTATTTTACCAAACAAGATTTGACTTTCAAACAAGCATATCGTGTAAAATTATGTTTCGTTGTGTCAGTGAATCTAAGTTTTGACTGTTAACTCTTTTTCAGTACTTTATTTGGAAATTCCTTTTCAGTTTAAATACAGTATTCGTTATTTCCGGCTTCAACCTTCGACGAGTAGCTAGGTTAATATTTTGTTGCATTTCAAGCGAAGACAAAACGAAAAATCGGTAAAGAAGAAGCCGACATCGATTCAAATCTGGAGTTTCCATCACATTCCCAGGTGAAAAATTACAAGGAAGTCCATACGTGCTCATCGGGCAGCAATATTCGAAGGGTAATAATGAATTATTCATCGTTTAGTTTTACGTTATTTTTTGTTTCTTCCTCTGAGTCACTCACACGATGTTACACCGGCGCGTCACCCACCTCGTGATCTATGGGAATCCCCGAGGAAAAAAGTTGAGAAAAGTTGCCGAAGATCCCCCAGGATATTTAAGTTTATGATTTTAATCTTACCTTGACAAAAGAACTGGAATAAGAACTGGCGAAAATAATAAAGTTAAATATGCCTCTCTCTACAGGAAACTAGGGTCCTATTGTGAGTATTTGCAGTGCAGCTGTAGTGTAATTGGAATAGATATCCGTGAAAGCACAGAACAGGAACAATACGTTACAATTTGAATTAAAGCTTCCTTTGTTTCGATTGCGTTGGATCATGAGGTTTCAGGATTAATTCTTTGATTAAAAGACAACGATAAAACAAGATCGTAATCTTAATTTTGGGCAGCTCTAGCATAGCAAGCGTGATGCGCTAATCCCCTGCAACACCCTACCAAGGCTGATATATTCAGCTGGAGAAAGTGAGAAGGAAATTTGGCGCAAGGCAGTACTATGAAAACAATGAACGCGACATTGTATGGTCCGATAATTTCATTACAATATAGAAAATCCAACGCGATCGAACTAGAATATCTTTCTGCCGCGTTTCTTTGGCCTCTGTTGTCGTGCAAAATTCTCACTTGAATAATAACGTCACACTTTTTTTCAAATCGTATTGCCCGAACTGCATGGGCTTGTAAAACTACTGAGATACAATATCTTTGAAATCCTAACTCTTTTTTCAAGGATGAATTGAGGAAGATTTATGGAGAAAGGACACAGAGAAAATTGACGTTTGACTCTGAGGTAGGTTTAGCAATGCCTTTCCGAATGCCCAGTATGCCTGACGGAAGTTTCATTTACTATTTCTATTATTCAAGTGTAGAAAGTAATGTCTGACACTGACTTGAGACCAGTCACCACTCATCCGGTCGCAAAATAGGCGATCTAGCCGAGGAAGTCTGGAGCGACACCCTTTCTCAGAACGCCTCTCGTGTCTCGGACAGTACATGTTGAATACACCAATTTTAAGCCTAAACTGAACAATAGACCTCAGCACGAGGCTCCGGGGAATAAGCACCATATTCACCGGAGCCTCGTGCTGAAGTCTGAAGTCGGATTGCGTCCAAAATGTTTGCGCGCAGTTTTGCAAAGCGCGACCTGGGGGCCTGAGTTCTAGTTTGTTGGACATTGAGAGATCGTAAGAGATGTCAACACGATACAAAGAGTTGCAGGTAAACTATCCTTTATTTACTCTAAGTAGATTGCATGCTCCCTGTGTTCGCTGTTAGCAAACTCTCACTGAAAAGACAAACCAGGGGGGGGGGGGGGGGCAGGAAGATGAGAGACCCTGGGAACGAGTTGGCCTAAACAGTTTACTTTATGAAGATTTCATAATCCTTTCAATATCAAAGGGTATTCAAATCTGTTCATTATATCGACACTCGACCATGATCCGAGATTTCTAAACACTTGAAAAATAATTTACTTGCATAACGCATCATATTTGGGTTGTAATATTAAAATTATGTCAGGAGAAGTTAGTTTTTGATGGCCATGGTGGCTCAGTTGGAAGTAGCATTAAATAATTAACATTTGACATAATTTACACAAAAAAATGCATGTGGTGCATAGCTTATTTGTCAAGTATATTAGACACAGGAATTTTATAGCATTGACGCCAACAGTTCCTGCTATTTTACAAAAAAGATTCTACTTTCAAACAAGCATATCGTGTAAGTTTCTGTCTCGTTCTGTGTAATGAAACTCTTGCTTCAGTGCTTTTTTTCCAGGCTTTATTTGAAATTCCTTTTCAGTTTTAAGCACAATATTCGTTGTGTCTGGCTTCATACACAGTGAAACTGGAAAGTATTTGAACGTACAGCCCAGTTAATGTGTTACTTGTTGTATTTTCAGGAGAAGACGGCGAAACGAGAAAGAAAGAACGAGCAGGCAAAAACGAAATGCATCGGAAAAGAAAAAATCGATTCAGATCTGGAGTTTCCATTACATTCCCAGGTAAAAAATTCCAATGAAGCGGTGAAGTCCATACGTCAATAGTCGAAAGTATTAATAAATTATTCATTCTTTTGTTTCATGTTCTTTGTTTGTATCTTACTTCCTCTGAGTCAAGAGAGAATTTAAGATTTCGAGATTTGTCTTTCAAATCGCCCACACGAACTTAACAGCTCTTAACACAAAGTTACTATCCCTCCCGAAGTAAGGGGATCACAGAGGAAAAAATGTTGAGAAATGGGAAAAATAATAAGGTTATATTTAATTCTGTACGGCCCTAGGTTTTATTGTGAGTATATATTTACAGTGCAGCTACTGAAATTGGAACACGTATCAGTCAAAACACAGAATAGGAACAACACCTTGCAATTTGAATTAAAGTTTCCCTTGTTTCGATTCTTTTCGCGTTGAATTTTGATGTCTCAGGATTAATTATTTGATTAAAAAACAAGATCTCGGTGTTCAGTTTGGGCACCTCTTGAATAGCAAGCGTTCTGCGCTAATCCCCTGCAAAACTCTCAGTACACCTAGTCAGATTTAGCTGTAAGATTCAGAAAATAGAAATTCCCCTGGCGCTAGTGAGAGGGAAATTGCGTGCAAGGCAGTATGAAAACAATAGACGCCACGACATATGTTCCAGGGATTTGCTTGGTTGAAAAATAAACAATATAAAAAATCCAGCACGGAACAAAGGTATTTTTCTGCAGCGTTTGTTTCGCGGCTCTATTGTGGTGCAGCTGAAGAATTCTCATCACTGACATAATAATGCCAATCTGTTTTCAAAATCGTATTGCCCAAAATGCTCAAGCCTGTGGAACTACATTCATACAATATCTTTGAAATACTTACTTTTTTCAAGGCTGAATTGAGGAAGATTTATGGAGAAAGGACACAGAGAAAATTGACGTTTGACTCTGAGGTAGGTTTAGCAATGCCTTTCTGAATGCCCAGTGTGCCCGACGGAATTTTAAGTAAATAAAATCCAATCTGGATACGACGGAACTTCGGAGAGTAAACTGCAAAAGCCCGAAATTGCCTGACATCCACGTTGATATATGGTGTGATGCAAGGCCACTTGACAAATTTCGCTGCAAATTGCAGAATTAATACCTTGCACATTAACAACGTAATTCCAACGAATTATTGCTTTATGCAAGCTGGATAGTACAGAGGCTTAGAGATTTAGTTTCAATCTTTTTCGTTGTTTTAAAACTGAAGTGCCATTGGTCAATTTGCCAAAAAATTGTTAGGGTGGTCTAGGTACGGTTGGAGTAGACAGTGTAAAAGATCCATTAACTGGCAAATTAACATGAATGGAGTAACTGAGAAAATTTTCTTGATCTGTAAGCATTAGGTTGCCCCAATTAAAAGCTACATTTTTTGTTTACGTCAGGAACTGGAGTCAAGTGAAGAGGAGGAAGGTGTCAGCCAGGAAAAACTCGAGGAGACAAAAGGATGGAAGTTGCTGATGGAGGCATTGGACTCAAAGTTTGAAAAGAAAGACCAAGCCAAACCTTAGCTGACTCCGGTCATTAGAGAGGAGGAAACTGTTTTTACAACACTGTAGCATTCACCTTATCTACCCAGTTAGCATTTAATAATCCCCCCTCAATGCACCGTGGAGACAATTTCCATGATTCCCTCCTCTATTGACCAGTACCAGTCTTAGTATTGTTAGGGACAATTCTCAGATATCTTTTCAACGCTTATCTCTTAGAAACACTGATCGGTTACTCTACACCTTGGATAAAAAAAAAACGTTCGTGCGATAACATGCGAAAAAGTTACAAAACTGTAAACCTTAGTTTGATGTGAAATAAACTCATCTTTCATCGCAAAAATTCGAGTTCGACCGTTAAGGAACTAAGTGCGTTGTACTTACATGTTTGACGCAGACCATAGCATGTCGAAAGATGTCGCGTATGCACGTAACACTGAAAGTGGGTGTAAATATGGCAAAGAAAGATCAATTGCGTGTGATTGCACTCATTAAGAGAAAATGAACTGCTAAAGTTTCATTTAAAATGGTTGCTATGGCAACCAGTCACACTTTTTGGAGGTAGTATTTAAAACAGTTCCTGCTATTTTACAAAACAAGAGATTTGACTTTCAAACAAGCATATCGTGTAAAATTGAGGTTCGTTGTGTCAATGAACCTTCGTTTTGACAGGTAAATTTCAGGCGAAGACGGTTCGCAGTTTTTCTTGCGCGTGCGGATTAATACCTGAAACGTTTTAGCGAGATTCCGCGATAAAAACTGGGAGTATGGTAAGGATTTTGCAAAGATTTGTCGTGTCAAAAAAACATGTGTGGGAGATGGAGGGGAACTCGAGCGCGCGCTGGATGGTACCGGGGTAACGGTACGATCATGTTACGAAAAGCGATTTGAGAAAAAACTTTGCAAAAGTCGCTAAAACTCTGCGACTGTCGCAAGAGCATTCGAAAAAAAATTCGTCCAAGTTGTAGAAAAACCTTTCGACTTCTTTTTTTTGGTTTCTTGAAAGCAAGGAAATTTAGAAATTCAATCGAATTTTCGGATTGCGTTCAAAATGTTTAGGCAAAGAGTTGCCACCATTGTCAAAGCTGATAAAAATAAAAAAAGTGCAGAGTGCGAAAGGGCCTAGGTACGAGTTTAGCGCTATAGTGTTCCACAGGACTTGTAGGTAGCGGTTTTTCCTGTAAGGTCGCGTAACGAAAGACAACAGGAGACAAAGGGAAACTATTCATTCTTTTCATTCCTTTATTTACCCCATATTTGCTCAACAAGATCGTGTGCTCCCTGTGCTCTTTGGATGAAAAAGAAAAAGATCTGTGCGATAATATGCGAAAAAGTCACAAAACTGTAAAGAAACATCGCGAACACAATCGCTGGACACAAACTCTTTTAGAAAAGACAAACCATGTTCAAAATCAAAGAAACTGCGATCAATTTGTGTATTTTCCCGGTTGCTGAATTCTTGTAACAGTAGATTTTTCACAGCTCGTACACGTAAATTATTTCTCGTTTTTGGAAGCAGCTGCCATCAGTTGTAGATATTTAAATTCTTTTACTGCAGTTACTGCTTCCAATGCAGTAACTGCCTTTGATGCAACCGCACTTATTTACACAGATTCCATGACTATACTGACTTATTAATTATCTTTAGACTCGACGTACCAAATTAATTATATAGATATGTGTAGTTCTTAGTCCTTTTTATGCGTATTTTGTCTTTAGCTTGCCAAACATATTCATCGTAAGCCTCCAGCTCGGGGACTGGGTAACCACTCCCTGTGTAATTGACATTAAAAATAAGCTATCCTATCTTAGTAAATTCTCAGCTCCGACTATTGTATTTCTAGCTTTTTGATTGGCTAAAAAACTCCGACTATGAGCCCATAGTCGGAGTTTTACGTCATATGGAAAATAGTGCGCCAAGTTTAAAAATTTTCCGCACAAAGTTTTCACTGACTTCAGCCCTCTATAATGGCCGAAATAAAAATCGGCGGTAAAACCCGGTTTGAGAATTTACTAAAACAATTATTCCATTCGCCCTTGTTAGATATGAAGTGATTATAACCAACTCGCGCTACGCGCTCGTTGGTTATTTTATCACTTCATATCCAACTCGGGCTCATGGAATAATTGTTATTTAACTAAACCGAGTGGTCATTCAATAATTCAATATACGGACACCTACTTCTATCACCAAAATGGTCATTACATTGTGGTCTTAGACCAAAAAGATGTTCCTTAAAAACAACTGTAATTTTCTCAAGAGCTTCGTTCCACTCCTTTATTTCAATTTCCTGAAAGTTCGTAAAATAACGTTTGCATATGTCTTTGTTTTGCTCTAGTGCATCATTTATCCGTTTGTTTTCTTCGTCTGACAAAGACTTTTCTTCAAGAAGCCGATCAACAGGACAATATTCTGCACATGCACCCAGGAATGTGTCACGTGTGTCACGTGCGTCACGTGCCACATGTGGTATGAAGCCCTGTAAGTTTGCAAACATTGTTGTGCAATTCTGGCAAGGAGGTTTTGTTGCAGGTGCTTCATCTCGTCCAGTCCGAAATGCCTGCGATGACCAGTTTTGATTATTGGCAGTATCCAGAGGCTGGTGAAATACTATTGCCCTCTTCAGACAATGTTTAAAATTAGTAATTCTTCTTAGCAAACACAGAGGCCTTAAGAAATGACTTACAGCAATCGATGATCCAACAGACCATTGATCATTATGTGAAACCATTGCCAAAGCCTTAGGCTTGAAGATATTTTTGCTGCTAAGGGCCTTTAACAAGTCTTTTGCCCTGTCCATAACAACTTCAGCATGTCTGCCGCCTTGGTCCTCAGGATTTTGTGCTATCATGGCACTAAACTAAAGGATTGAATGAAACAAAATTGTCAATTAAGCCTGTAATTAAACAGTTACGCTCCTCGACTCACCATCTGGCGAGACAGAGCTTTATTTGACATTAACTATTTGACATAACGAGACCATTATGTGAAACCATTGCCAAACTCCTACAACTGAATAGGCCTAAATATGCTGTGATTGGCGGTCTCTTTCATTTGTACTGTTTCTTTGCTGCCCAGTGCTCCCTCATGAGTGCTAGGGTTGTTTCTTCTTGTTTTCGCTTTTAGTACATCACGGGCATGCTTTTCGCTGCCTGCTGGAGTCTCCTCGGAGGCTTTTACTTTTATGGAATTAAACTAAACGTTGAAAAGAAAACATGATCATCTATTACTATGAAAATATTTCAACCTTTAAAATTGGGCCCCGTCTCCACGTGTACTCGCATTTACGTCTAGAAACATATATTCGTCCACACGTAAAAGGCAGAAAGAACAATGTCGAGTGTTGCACTCTGAAGTGCTTTTTGTATTTGTTTAAAATGAGTGGGTAAAAAATTCAAACAGAAGCTCAAGTATGTATTTTTGATATTCTCAATTCAAAGAAGAACTCGTGTGTATGCCGTGAAAATACAGGTGAAAAGTAGGATTTTCTATGATCACGAGAAAGCGTTGCATAACTGGTATTTATAAGACGATGCAACAATATTGATATCACGCAAATGTTCAGAGATTAACAAACGAGTTGTGGTCATCTTTATGGCATAATAGACTACCATAGCAACCGAACAGCCTGTTAAGACACCCTTGATTTTAGCTGTGAGTGCTTAAAACTCAAAAACGAGCTCGGTAACTCTCATATTTTATTGTGGAATTGCAATTAGCATGACAAGATAGGACTTTTTCAAAGCTTTAAAACCTTCTTCTCGAGGGGTTTCAGAGCAACCTCAATTTATATCAATTACAATTGAAAATTGCTGAGTAGATTTTCCGAGCTCAGCCAATTTGTTTGTATTTGTGAGTCAACAGTTGCTTCAAGCTCAAAATTAGGTTGTTTACGCTTCGTTTCTCAGCAACGTAGTCAACGTCAGTCATATTTTATTAATTCAATATTCCCCTCCTTAAAAATAACCGATATATCGTGTTCAAGTTGATTTAAATTTTGATTGCGTTGCAGTCTTCAGTCGTTCATTTGAGCTCTGCAGTCAAACTCATGTTGTCAAGCTATAGTATTTGAAAACCTCATTAATTTCAAAAATGGATGGACTTTCTATCGTCAGTTCTCCACGAGAATTTTCCAGAGTTTTAAATTCTAATATTATACTCTATGTCTGTCTGCCTGTGTGAATTATAGGCAAAGTGTATTATAGAACCCTCATATAGACCTGTTGCTGGTATAGGGTAGTTACCACTATACAACCAGTAATTCCCAGTAAGTCTGTACGTAAGAAATAAAACACCATTCGAAAATGCGTACTTACAATCTCCAGGAGTTTGCCCCAAGGGTCTGCACAATAGTCGAAGGGGTAGTTTTCGTCTGATTGCCTTTGCAATTCCTCAGCGTTCAGCCCGATCGAACGGCCCAGCCCTTGAAGCTTTGTTGGGGCATCAAAGCTGGACAAATCAGCGCCTGAGTGAAACACCAAGTGTAATTTCAAACTCTTGTAAACATCATGGAAATGCGTTCTGAGTACGTCTGCGTCTTGCCTCGGCAGCCCTGGACGATTTTGAAAGATTTCCTCAGCAAGCGCTTCTAGAAGCGTGCACATCTCTGCAACATTGCGGTCCAAACGTTTTTCGACGTTTTTTATTCCATTTGCAAGAGCTACTATGTCTTGTTCGTCCATTTACACTCAGGCAATTGCAGTTAACAAACGGAATGCCTCGGCAGATTAATTTTACGAGTCTGATTCTAATTACCTTGATATACATTTCTATGATACGGCAGGTGAAAAGAGAGGCTAAATTTACCAACGGATTGGAAAACACTTTAAATTATGGAAATGTTTTTTGAATATTAAGACGACGGTTGGCTTCGATCTCCTCATCATCACAATTTTTAGGAAAATGTTTAGTCTTCCGTTAGAGGATTCTAATGGAAAACACCCAGTCTTTTCAACCTGTTTCTATAACTACACTGAAAGAAATAGAAAACATCTATTGTAAAGTTCATTAAAGATTAAAGGTTACAGATAGAGAAACACGAATGAAATGAAGATTTTGCCATGCAGTGCTTTTCCACATCTTACCTCAACAATGGAAGCAAAGTGCGTCAGTTTGTTTCCTTAAAGGCCGGGGAATTCAGGTGGACTGAAGAATGTTGTGAGATAAGCGAGTGGTATAACTTCAGAAAAAGACCGAAAGCCCTGGACGATTCATCACTGAAAAATTGCATGACTATTAACCGGTAAGAACTACAATAGCTCAGTGTTAGTGTGAAAGGACTTCTTTTAATACGTTGAAATAGATTTTGTTATTGCAAGAGTGATATCTCAGTCTTGGTTGAAACAGATTGACTAGGTTGGTAACCTTGATTAACATGAAAACTGTCAGACCTACAGTGTCTTTTAAATAGCATTCGCGAAACTTTTCTAAACCACTCTTAAAAAGTTAAAAGTACCTGAAAGATTTGGGATCAAGCGTTGTAGCCTGGGCTAAAACTTTTCGCTTTGAATTTTAGATCTTAGGGCGTACGGACACAAAATACAACGTGAAAGAAAAAGTTGACAGCACAAATTCACAAGAGGTAAGTTGCAAGAGTTCACGCAGGGCTATAGCTCGTACTACCACACGCAAGGAATTCAAATTATCTAAAACTTTTTTTTTTTGAAAAAATATGGCAGGATAGCTATTAACGACAGCGCTTTCATAACCTTTACGAGTAGACGGTATTTAAAATAATCGTCTTTATTGCTTTAAAAGTTATGAAAGTTTCAGTTTATGCGTTGTTTTAGAATATATTGGTACCTCTTCGGGGTGAAGCCATACTCACAAAACGGGATCTCAATACCTCAGTCTTAGCGTTTCTTTTCAAAAGTTCTCACGAGCACCCTCGTCCTTTTGAAATGGCAGGCTCCTCAGGACTAAACACATTTCTGCAAGAAGTTATATGCGTCACGTCAGGTTTTTTGTTGCCTGTAAGCTGGCTACAAAACATAGACACCAAATACAATGTCAAATAATCCAAGAATATTAACAAGAATATTTTCAGCCTAAAATCGGCAGAAAAAATAGGAATATTGAGCCTCGGCCGGAAAAATAATATTCGTATAAAAAATGAAGAGGGTAAAAAATATTATAAGAAAAATTAAAATAACTGTTAATCGACGTTTCGATGTATCAAACATCATTCTCAAGATTGAGGTCGTTTATGCTAATGTAAAAGTTATAACGTGAGAGTTGAAGATTTTGAATATCTAATATGCGTATTCCAAAGTGATTGATGTCATGTAAATGTTTTAGTTATTAAACATCAGTGAATAACTTCGCGCGGATCGAGTCTGACTACATTGAGTGATGGTTTTAGTTCTTTTTCTCAATCTTGAGAATGATAACTATAAGAAATAAGTTTTTTTTATAAGCGTTCTCTGGTAAAAAGATAAAAGACTGGTACAAACACTATGAGCTTTCGACAGACTGAACTGCTGTCTAAACGGATAATTGTGTGAAGAATAAAAGCGAAAGAAATTTAAATATAACGGAAAATTCGCAGAAATTAAAGGATAAAAGCAGGTGCTAGAAAGAATGTTGAAAAATGCCAAGAAAATTAGTGTTTCTTTAAGAGAATGTGATATTGTCTTGGGAGCGGGCACGAATTATTGTCCGCCCCAATAGTTTTTGTCGTGTGCCATGACTTCAATGTCTTGAGAATGATGTTTGATCCATCGAAACGTCGATTAACAGTTATTTTAATTTTTCTTATAAAGTGCTTTAGCGAACACTCTTCTAATCCGAAAAAAATATTATGTCATCTCTAAATTTAAATCACTTGTCACTCAAAATTCACCATCAATACGAAAATTAAAATTACTCCACAAGCTCTCGAATCACATAGTGCGTGCGTTGAATATCTTAAAACAGTGTACTAAATAATTTATAAGGGTTTGTATGTAATATATCAAACACCCACATTTCCAAACACCGAGAAGATAGTTGAAAATACGACGCGCAGCGGAGTACCATTGACACACCGAGTTTGAATATCCTTTTTTTTCTATGATTTTAAGCAGAAAATATTCTTGTGAGTATTCGAGATTATAGCGTATCACAATTCTGTTTTTGAACCATTTGGGGTCTGGATGGTGTTAAAGTAATTTTGGAGCCTACAGGTAATAACGTCTTGCAGAAATGTTATTAACATCGCTGGTTTCTTTTTGGCCAGCTCTGTCGTTTAGAGAAAGGAATAATTTTTTTGCGGTTTAGCTAAAAACATACCGTAAATTTCCAAAAGTAGCGACTCTCGCAAGAAAAAAACTCAGTCACAATTGCAGTTAACAAACGATATCTTCAATAGATTAGTCTTACGAGTGTGCCTCTAATTACCTTTATGTACACTTCTTATACTGCAGAATCATCAACATATGTTTTTCTCAGGTTAGCTATGGAAACACAGCTTGGCAAGAGTGCGTGCTTTCCATTAAAATTCTCTAACGGAAAACTTTTTCCTAATAATTGCGATGAGGAGATCGAAGCCATGTCGTCTTGAGATTAAAAATCTTTTCAATAATTTATGGGGTAGTTATGGAAACACAGCTTGGCAAGAGTGCGTGCTTTCCATTAGAATTCTCTAACGGAAAACTTTTACTAATAATTGCGATGAGGAGATCGAAGCCATGTCGTCTTGAGATTAAAAATCTTTTCAATAATTTATGGGGGCTTTTCAATCTTGGTTAATTGTTTCTCTCTTTCAGTTTCACCGTCCTTATCATATACGTTTGCTCAAACGTGACAAACAAGAATAAAGATTTTACCATCGCAGTACAGTGCCTTTGCACATCTGGTCTCCACAATGGAAGCAAAGTGCGTTAGACGGCGTTCCAAAAGCAAACTGAAGCGGACTGAAGAATGTTGTGAGATAAGTGTCCGTTATAGCTTGAGAAAAAGACCGAAAGCCCTGGACGATCCATCAAGGAAAAATTGGACGATTATTAGCCCGGTAAGAACTACAGTAACTCAGCATTAGTGTGCTCCTACTTCTTTTAATCTGTTGAAGTAGATTTTGTGATTGTAACTGTGATATCTCAGTCTTAGTTGAAACAGATTGACTAGTAACCTTGATTAACATGAAAACTGTCAGACCTACAGTGTCTTTTAAACCGCTCGCGAAACTTTTCTAAACCACTCGTAAAAAGTTAAAAATACCTGAAAGATTTGGGATCAAGCGTTGTAGCCTGGGCTAAAACTTTTCGCTTTGAATTTTAGGTCTTAGCGCGTACGGACACAAAATACAACGTTGACAGCACAAATTCACAAGAGGTAAGTTGCAAGAGTTCACGCAGGGCTATAGCTCGTACTACCACACGCAAGGAATTCAAATTATCTCATCTAATAATATTCATAAAAAAATTACTCGATTCTGATTGGTTGAGAGCAGTGCAGTTCAAGTGTAAAACCAGTGAAAACCAGTACAAATTACACATCCAAATTCTGGATATTGATTGGCTGAAAGACAATAGAAAATTTTCTAAGCCAATGATATCACGTAAAATGATGACGAAAAGTGAGACGCTTCATTACATGTAAACGAAGAAAGGTTTACTCTGGCCATGGACAATGAAATAGAAGAACTACGAAATGGATAAAAAACATCAAAACCAGAAAAAATACGTCGTTTTGGTTGAATGTGTGGAAGACGTGGTGCGAATGAAGGAAAGAGCATAGCTAGCACGAACCGGCTGAACAGATTACTCGAGAAAAAAACGGCCAGGATTATGAGCCAGACAGCCTTAGAGTCATGATTGCTGCCCTCGACAGACATTTGAGAGAAAAACAGTATTCATTGTCAGTCATAAAAAAACCGGGATTTCCACTCGTCCAAGCAGGTCTTGGGGGAAAAAGCAAAATTACTGAGACAGGCCGGTCGTGTAAAGCGCCCCAACAAAGCAAGACATTTGACGAAAGAAGAAGAAGGAGTGCTATGGAAGGAGAGCAAGTTCGGAAGGACAACCCCAGAGGCATTAGTAAACACTAAGTGGTGGTTACTTACTCAGTATTTTAGTCTCCGCGACCGGCAAGAACATCGCGACATGAAAGTGGATGACTTCCAGCTTTGCAAAGACGACCCCATGGCGTAGAGTTTGTACAGTTCACTGAAGGGCAGACCAAAAACCAGACAAGGAGGCTTGCATACAAAGCTCCGTGATTCTCAGCCATGAGTGTTTGACGTTGGCGGTGAAAGATGCGCAGTGGCTCTTCAGTTTGTGAGTCGCCGACCTCAAAAACCTGACGACGACTGGGCCATTTTACCTCTCCATCAAAACAAACAGAATGCCAGATGACAAGGTGTGGTTTAAAGTACAACCAATGGGGGAAAACAAAATACTGAGATAATGAGGAGCATTATGCCGGGCAGGTACTATTCTTGAAAGCGCGACAAAATGTTCACCAACCACAGCGCTTGCAAAACGGTTGTGAGCAAATTGACAAAAGCGAACGACCAGCGGTCGGGGATTGTAAAGGTTGCCGGACACAAGAACATCCAGTCATTGGACGTTTATGACGAGGCGAATGAAGACGAACAGCGACAGCTTTCGCATGCCATATCAGGGAGGAATAAGTTCAATCTACAACCGACAGTATCCAGAGAAGTTCATGGCCAGCAAAAGCCGCTTGCGTCTTCAGCTCAATTTCTTCAACCACCGAGAGCGCGAATGCCATAGCAACCGATTTCGATGCCCAATTCATCAGTGTTTGGATTAAAACAAAGTTCCATATCGTTCAATCCGACAAGGATGAGGGCTCAAGAGCAAAATCTGCTGAACACTTTCAACTACTGCCATCATTCATTCAACGCTCGGGGAGGGGAGGGGTACTCCCTTATATGGGCTATATAGGTATGTGCAGCCCCAAATGGGTATGGTTCTTCAGCCGTTGTGGCAAATAGGGCATCGATTTTGGCCATTTTGGTCATAAATAGGATATGGTTTTTGCACTCTTCTCTTGAGCTGGGTATGTTTATTTTAGAAGAAGCTACCTTTTTATCAGTATCGATGATCAGCCAAAGCCCTTCATAAATTATGTTTAGGACAACTGTGCCAGCCGCAACGGTCATAAATAGCATATCAAATTTCTGGTCAAGTCATAAATAGGGTAGGAAAAATCGCACACTTTGGTCATAAATAGGGTAAGGATTTTGGGAAGTGGGCTGCACACCCCCAGTCAATTTTTCTGGGAGTACCCTCCCCCCCCCGGGATTCAACGTCTTCAAGACCAGCCATTCCAAGTGTGAAGCCTATTAAGCGTCATCGTGTCCATATAATCGAGAGCGATGCGGACTCCGATTAAACGATGAGTTTTTTGAAATACTTTTGCCTTATTTTGGCTTGAGATTCTTTACAAATTTCTTGTAAATCTTCTTGAAAACGTTCTTCCACGATTCCACGTGCAAATGTTTTAACGAGCCGCTTTGAGTTCGCGGCATTATCAGCTGATCGTCATAAGCCAATGAGTGAATAAAGTGTCAAACCCGCATCAATGCTCGCTTCCTGTCTGCAATAAATAAATAAATAAATAAATAAATAAAATAAATGAACACGGCATTTATATAGCGCTTTATCCTGACACTCAAAGCGCTTTACAACACTTTGTGGGGGACTTTGCCAGACTGATTATTTAGGCGCAAATTGCAGCCACGCAGTTCACAATCTTATTAGAGAGAATAGTAGAATACACAGGTGCCCCAAAAACAGAATAAGGGATAAACTATCACACCGGGGACAACGTCCCCTACTCTTTTCGAACTGTGTGTGGGGTCGGTAACGTCCCCGTTCCCAGTACTGTGAGACGGGGCCTACGGTTTATCGTCCTTATCCTACGGTTTATCGTCCTTTATCGTCCTTATCCGATAAAGATAAGATTTTCAATGAGATCTTCCGGTACTTCCTCCACTTTAATTTTTTCATGTTTATATTATTAACTAGTAATAACCACAGGTTAGGAAGTGCGGGCGAGGGCTATGCATGATTTGTTTCACTGAGGTTAACGAATTCATTGTAAAACAGTGGCGTTGTGTTCTTTTTTCATTTTGGGCATTTATATTTGCAGGGCAATAAAGGGTTGCATAGTGTGGGTGATTGTTTTCCCTAAAACGAGACAAAGGGACCTAAGAGTGGTTAATTACTGACCTTGTGAAACAGTAACACCAGTTTGATTATACACTAGTTCTATTTTGTGTTGGGTTTGACAAAATGGTTATTTTTCCACGTTGTAAATAAAAACACTGTTGATTATAAAATGGACATATTGATTTAGTCAAGGTCATTTGATGTAACCCGACAACAACAGACACGGACAGGAAACGTTCCGACAGGGCGCTTATAGGCCTTTTTCCGCCCTGGTTCCGATCACAAGTTCACACGCTCGATTTTGATTGGACGGCGCGCCAGCTATGCATGAGCTGTACGTGATTCTTCGACGAAATAGACGTCGTCCACGTGATAAAATTGTGTTTTGTGCATTCCAATTTATGGACCGCCACTTCTGCATGAACTGCACGTGATTCTTGACATTCTTAGCTTCAAGAAGGCGAAATTTACATATTATTTGACCCTTCAACTACATTAAAGATCATTGACTATGAAAGGTGAAACAGCTATGCTTTGGTGAGAATTGTCTTCTGCTTGGTGTTGGTTTCTAGCGGTCAGAACGTCTGTGCTCAAATTACTGCTGCTTCGTGTTTGTCTCGCCTGGTCAAAGCGCCTGTGCTAAAATTACGTCCTTTCATTTCATTGGTTCTTAGTGTCCCTAAGGACTAATATTTGGAAGGACGATTTTTTTTGCTAAATTCGAGTCACTGCAAGGCTATATAACTGCCGCGCATGCGTTTGAAACCAATGTTGAGATTAGGATTGCGGGCTCCGCTGGTCGCCCGCAATAAGTAATCATACGGTTTTTTTTGCGGCTCGTGCAATTTCAACTTTTCGAAAAACTCACTCGTGCAAATTAATTCTAAATTGCGCTCTAAACCGTATGGTTACCTCGACTAACAGGCTGTAAAATATTATGCCAGCTACATTTAAGAAAATAACACATACAGCGGTGATGAACATTGTATTCCAATGCATTTTTATAGAACTTGACGTTTCGTATGCTAGTCAACATACATTTTCAAAAGTGACCGTTACAATATTTGAAACTTATATAGATATCTTAATCGTGTTACCCTACTTAGGTTTTCACAGTAACCAGATCACGAAACGTCTGAAATCCTGCGTATACAATTTGTACTCTTTCGTCAATCTCAAGATCATTTTCCAAAACACACGCCGCATCAAATCCTTTTTTCCATACAAAGATCGCTTGAACCGATCTCAGAGGTCCAAAGTCATCTATAAAGCTGGTTGCTGGAACTGTGATGAATTCTACATTGGCAAAACAAAACGAAGACTCCATGATAGAAAAACAGAACATTTCAAAGCCCTCGCGAAAAGTGACCATTCATCAGCCATTGCTGATCATGTAAAAACCACTGGTCACGACATTAAATGGGATCACTTTGACATTTTAGCGTCCGTAAAAACTGACGTTCATTGCAAAATTAAAGAGACTCTGTTCATTCAAGAGCTAAAGCCTTCCCTTAATGTCAATATTAGTAGTGAGAAGTTGTTGCTGTTTTAACTATTACTCCTCATTATGTCAAAACACGTACTGCTGCAGATATTTTTCTCAGTCTAGGTTCCAGACCTCTATTGTTTTACGATATATATATAGGTTTCAAATATTGTAACGGTCACTTTTGAAAATGTATGTTGACTAGCATACGAAACGTCAAGTTCTATAAAAATGCATTGGAATACAATGTTCATCACCGTTGTATGTGTTATTTTCTTATCAAGCTTCGACAGCTAAATTTATTTTACTCAGCGCTCAAAATTCACCATCAACACGAAAATTAAAATTACAAGTTCCACAAGCGGTCTAATCGCGTACTGCGTACATTAAATATCTTAAAACAGTGCGCTTAATAATCTAAGGTTTTGCATGTAATATACCAAACACCCAAGACCGTGTGTTTGACCACATTTCCAAACACCCAGAAAAGAGTTGAAAATACGAAGCGCAGCGGAGTACTTTTTAATTACGTTCCCGGTAGACTCTGATGAAAACCGATTGAGCTGATTAAAAACATTCACAAATTAAGCAATCAGAGTTAATTAGTTAATATCGCACACTGCATACTCACTTTTCTGTGTTATTTTTTTATCGAGGATGAACAGAGAAAGATGCTGACTCAAAACTAACGCCGCATCGGAGAAAGGCTTTGTTAAAACACAGATTTCAAACATTGATTCATTCCACATTTGATCACTGGGGATCCCATGAAACCGGCAGAAAATACAATGACCGAAAGTTAGACGATTGCAATGTAATCCAACATAACTTGAGCAAGGAATATTAGGTGTGGTACCGGCGAATTTAATGCTGTAGGGAGGGGGGGGGATAACTCTGCGATGGACTAGCATCCGAACCAGGGGCAGTAATAATCCTTGTTGCTTCATACTACAGAAACCGGGTCAACTTGGCCTGACGCAGACTTTTTCTAAGCTTTTAAGATCTGCTTAAAAGCAGGTCTTACAACCAAAGATTATTAATCAACTCACAATGATAAGACAATGCACCTCTTTGTCAGTCACTCTAACGTAACTCCTTCTTTCCCTCGCCTAAAAGCTCGGAATCGAAAAACGTTAGAATTTTGGACAAAGCGCGAGTGAAATTATTTCACTGGTCACTATTTGATTACCCATGCTAAACATTGCTATGTTTATAATGTTAAATTTAACCTGGGAAACAGGAAAAGAAAAATGCATTATGCAGCTGAATATACTGTTATCGCACCAAATTAGAATGTATTCAATTTGAAAGCCAATTGAGATGCATTAAAACTCTAACATGGCGACAGGGCTTAGGAGACGAAAACAAAAGTATAATTTTGGTGTTCTGAAAGTGCAATATTCAGTGTAAAATGAAAAAGTGTCTTTCAGTTGCTATGCCTATAAAAAAAATTGTTTAGGTAATAACTGCCTTGTTATTTGAATAGGCCATGTCCGAGTTGCTCGTGCCTTTGTTTCAAAACGAGTTCTCGTGTAAAACCTTTCATATGAGTTTGATTTGCATGAAAATGAACCTGTAGGTGGAACACATTTTCAGATGAATGGCTTCCCACGTTTTGCCATGCTGACGTCATTGTTTACATTTTTGCTCATTTGCATACGGCTTTGCGTATAGAAGTAAACATGTCAGATATTACTCTTCCCAGTAGACCGCGACACCCACGAATTTTTTTGCCGCCTTCAGAGCAACGTTTTTGATGCCGCGAGTTTGTTTCAAACCAATCACGTGGTACATTGAAATGCACCACGTGAGGCCATTTTTTGTTGTGTGTCGCGTCATGACTTTTTCGTACTGCGTGATGTTCATTCACAACATGTTTATCTTCAAGAGGAAAACTTACCATGGTTTTTGTCTACCATAGAACTGTCAGCACGGCCGCTGTTTATCAGCTGAAGATAAAATATGATCAGGACAAATTCAGAGTGGTTTTCTTAGACGCAAAACGCCTGGTAAGCTTTGCTCTTCAAGATAAACATGTTGTGAATGAACATCACGCAGTACAATAAAGTTATGACGCCACACAGAAAAAAATGCCCTCACGTGGTGCATTTCAATGTACCACGTGAATGATTTGAAACATACTCGCGGCGTCAAACTCTGGAAGGCGGCAAACAATTCATAGGTGTCGCGGTCTACTGGGAAGAGTAATATGAATTGACTTCAGGCAGCTAAAGACCTCAGTGAAACTTAGTACATGGTGAAATTTTTAGCTCTTTGGGTGTAATATTCAAGGAGAAATTGTCTTTCAAAAACTGCAAAATTTCTGGGTGGCAAAAAAGCGCTAATGAGCTCATACATTCTTTGTTAAATTTTGAGTTTTTAAACCCGTGTTGCACAAAAAGTATTCAATACATCAGGCCCATATTCACTGGCAGAGTTAATCGTACTACGACCATTTGTAGCGCCATCAGAAACTGAATTGCTTATGCTAATGAGGCAAACATTGTAAACAAGGATTCCCCTATAAACTTCAGTCAAAATTGGACATGACATATTCGCGCGTTGCTGCGGCTCGAAAAATATCTTACATTATACATAAATTATAAATTCTCTTGGTTAGGTAGCATTACACTGGCCTGGTTGAAGTGTTTGGTTCACTGTAACACAATTTTTTAACATCAGGAAACAGAATCAAGTGAAGAAGAAGAAGGGATTACCGTGGAGGAACTCAAGAAAACAGAGGGATGGAAAATGTTGATGGAGGCCTTTGACGCAAAGATTGAGAAGAGCAAACTATCCAAAAAGTAACAGCGAGATCCTACCAGTCAATCCTGAAATTATGATGATTGTAATCCTCTTGTGCCTCAGAATTCAATTGAAAGTGGCAACTTTAGAGCAGAATGTAAATTTACGTGTTGAAAATTTGTAAATACACTGTACAATTATGTGTTTTTAACTAAACCGTGGAAAATTCTTCCTTTCTCTAAACGGCAACTGATGATTGTAGTGAAGCGGCAATGAACTTTTAGATTTTGTCGCTATATAAATTTATTGCACTGTTTTTATGGTGTTGGAAACTCTCAAAAATCAATTTGTAAGTAGCTCTCAATGAGTTGAAAATCTTACTGTTATTTAAGAAGGAAAAAATGTAAACTGGAACATATTGCGTAACATGAATGCTATTCCTTTGCTACTTGACTCCGTAAAGAAATCAGAACTGTGTTTTTTTGACATTTCGGGTCGAGCCAAGGAAAATTTGACTCTGCATTCCTATTTTAAGAGCCAGGCTGACTCCATTCGAGAAAACCTCTTTCTTGTGTTACCAATTCTCAGTATCATCTTAGAAATCCTGATTTCACCATACCTAGATTTACCCGGACCGTTGCTTATGGCAAACATAGCCTGATTTAGGCATTTGGTCCAAACTCGAGACAAATCTATTCGATCGTCTGAATCATTGGACACTTGTAAAAAGCGCATCAAATTGGATAATTTCACAAGCCTGCTGGACAGTACTTGAAAAGACTGTTTTTTTATGTAACGACTAACAATTGATCTTATTGCATGACTCATATGCATACTTTCAATTACACATATACATACATTTCATATGTTATTAAGACGGGGGTACACGTGAAGGCTGTTTTGACGTCGCTTAACACGGCCTTTCTGCCTATATCTCAGTCACATTTCAAGCAACACTAAATCTCTCTGCTTATCTCATTAACCACTGTTCGGCGGTTTTGTGTAAATTTTTGGGTGATTTTTGGGCATTTTGGGAAAGAGATATTTTTTCTCAAAGGATAGGTTAAATTGAGGAAAATGTGAAATTTTGAAGATTTGATGGATTTGGAAAATTGAAATTTGACGTGAAGAATTAGTAGACGGATACCAAACAGTCCCCTAGCAACCAGGGGCTCTCTATTGCGGGGGTCAATTGTCTGGTAGTGTTTCCAACCCATCTTAATCCTAACAATTTCCTTTTTTATATCATTCACATTTCACGCCTATTCATGTTTACCCCCGCCTTAATTGTTAGACACTTGATTGTAGTTATTAGGTGTCCCCAATTAGTGTAAATTGTATGATGCTAGCGACCTCGACACATTAAGTTCTTACCTTATCTTATCGTGAAATACACACCATGTACACACATTCGAGTTTAAAAATATACTTAAATTAATGCCTTCATGTAAGAGAACGTTTGTGTCCCTGTCAATAAAACAACATTACTCATTTTGGTTGCACAAGTATTTTCTTTGTTTGGGGTGGGGAGGCGAGGGAGGGGGATTAAGCTATTTTCACTTTCTTTCTTGACAGAAAGGATTCAAGACATTTATGGTGACGGAGCCTTCTCTTTTTTTGACAATTTGAATTGTCCAAACCCGTTCCGCTCGAAAACTTGTAATAGTTCTCACTACATCTGCCCCCGCCTTGAAATTCACGTTTATTATGTAATGAACTGTACAACTTTAAATAAAAAATACGTCTCCCCAGAATCGTTGAAATAACAGGCTGATCTCACCTTTTACTCTCGTTATAATCCTTCAAATCACAGAAAATGAACAAAAATATTTGTTATATCAAGTAAGTAATCATAGATTAAAAAGTTATTCGTACTCTTCGTGCTCGTGTCAGAGCGAACCAACGCGACTACACTCGTGCACGTGGCTGCGAGAATTATCTAATAATCATTGAAACAACACCGTTTATAAACCTTACTAACTTCTGATCCTTGAGATAACAAAAGGAAACTAAACTCAGTTACTACTGGCTGGGCCTCTCATGACGTATATGCTAAGGAATGCATAGAACTCCCATGTCAAAACTGAGGTCGGGGATATTCGTTAGAAAATTTGAATTAAAACCTAGTATTATCGCTTCCTAGGCTACCTAAAGAGAAATACTTTCTCTTAGAAATAGGAAACCAAGGAAGCGATTACTCTCTTCAAATCCAAAATTGCTTCAAATCAGCAGGAAAAGCGAACAGACAAGAAGCAATACACTGTAGAAGTGAGATTTACACAATGTAATAGGAGCTTTCTAGTATAAGTACCTCCTAAAACCGCCCGTAAATATTCCCATACAAAGTCTTATAATCTTGTAATGACGTAATGTACGCATCGCTCACAGCTTGAGTTGGGCTGCCTGCGGTTCAGTACTCCAGCCAGTGCTGATGCGTCGTTACTGAGCTTCTGTGACATCAGGTTTCTAGGTTTAGCTCAGGTTTCTCTTTATCCTACGCTCATAACAAATGAATTTACATATTTCTTGCTTACGCTCTAGTTGTGCTGGTAATATCGTGGAGATTTAGAACTCGACAAAGCAGACCGAAGCGAGAAGAATCGAATTCCTTACGGTACTGCTGCAACCAACCATAATACTCAAAATAAACGATGATGTCATAGTTCATGTGACGCACAGCACGCGAAATCACGTCAGAAGCTGCTCTCAGATCGAAACACAACTTGCACAAAACTAAACTCTTTGAACTGCGTTGAGGTTAGGAGATTAAAAAATCGGCATTGCGGAAAACCTGACGAACACCGAAAGGTAAGTCTCAAAACAACACATCGATGTTTATCAACCGGTCAGCAGACAGAGTTACACTGACTGCGCTGCGAAAGTCACGACAGTTTCAAAGGGGGTAAGTTTTTAAAGAACTGACTGTGGTGCTGCGTCGGTGGGGAGCATTACAAGATAATTTGGTTTTATCAACTAAGTTGATAATGTGAGCGAATCGATTCGCTCCGACGAAGGGCTAACGCTCAAAACGTCAGCTTTCGAATCTTTTTACGGTGGCCAATTCACGACAGTTTTAGCTGGGTCAAAAGCTTATATTAATTTTTCAGGTATTAACCAATGCGAATTTCTTAACAGATTTTTTATTATTACCACAGCCAGGTTGTTTTTGTTGCTATGAATACACTCGAATGAGCAAACTAATGTAAATAGTCGTGCTGCTTTTGTGCTTCAGTTCACTGATTTTAATGTCCAGAATCAAATCAGAACAATGGGATGGAAACCAGGTCAACAGAATGACCGCCGTGACATGAGTCGTGAGCGAGAAAACTTGCCTGCACAAGGACGCATTCCACTGGGTAATGACAAAAGACGAAACGCACTGACGGTTTGTAGTCTTAGAGAAGATGTTTTAAGACAACTGGGCACCCTTCATCCACGAGACAACCAGGGCAATCAACGGCAGTGGAGAGAAAACGAGGAAATTGATGGCGCTAACTAAACGCGCGGTCTAAACAAGCTCGCTTCTTCAGAAAGCGAAGAAAGTTGCGGAACCAGCGTGTGCTCATTCACTTTTCAGCTCAAAGCCAGACAGGAATCACGAAGGATCTCTGTCACTCCCAGTGCGTAATCTCCGCTTGGATTTCGTCTTCAAAGACTTCTTGGTTGCTAGACGGGATCAATGTCATAGGCGGGCTTTAAAAGTTTTTTATGGCAATTCGTATCCCAAGTTACTGAAAGATATTTTAGTTGTGACATTATATCCTCTGCAAGTTAGCCTTGATATTCAAAGTGAAACATTTTTGCAACAAAACAAATAACAATCAGCGTCGAGGGAAGTTTCAAAGTCGTGATGGTATGGTGAGGGAATAAAATTCGCCACTCAGGCCTCAGGGAGTTAGCCCTTTACAACAAAATGTAATGTCTCGAAAAAAAGCTGATGCAGCCATCGTATTTTCTTGACCCTTAACCCCCAGCTTCATTGAATCAACTGGACGGAGCATTTCCTGAACAATAGACCTGATAGACCATTGAGAGGGAAATGTTAACTCAGGTGGAAAGGTGAGAAGTACCCTTTTAAAATGGGAGTACAGTTCTCATTATGGGATACTGCATTGTATTAATAATTGACAATTACATGGGCAATGATTTCCGACCACAGTGACAAAGTTTGTTTAAATACCTTACAAATAGGAAAAAACCGGAAGGCCACCCTTTTATAGCTGTGTATAGCTGTGTATATAACGGTCGAACCAAAATGTTTAAAACATAGTGGTCAAACCTTGTGTATGCTTGTAACAAAAGAATAGATTAATGCCATAGCGGTACATGTGCTCTGTTTTAGTACCAAAAGGAAAATATATTCTTTTTGTCACTGCCACTTACAGTTCAGCCTCACAGAATGTAAACACATTTTCTCTGCCATCACGCGAGCTTCCCATGACAGCGTCTGCGGTAAAGCTCTGCTGCTTTCAGGTGTGAAATTGGCAAGAATGGTGGCACCAGCTGTGGTACACATTCTATTAATTTAAAATCAATCAAGCAGACATTATGGGTTTTATTCCCTCTGTGTTAATAAAGGAAAAAATACCTCACCTACATCAGAGAGAGTTTTCGTTCTTCGGAAACATGTCGCCTTGTCGGCAGAACATTGTTAGGAGTAAGAACAAAACCGACAATATATGAATACTCAGCGACCCCAGAATTTGGGTTACATACTCAAAGCGGCGCGTAGTTGTCACGGTAACGCACAGCACGCGAAACACGTCACAACAGAGCCGCGTCGGAATCGAAACACAGATTCTGCAAAACTGAGCTCTTTGAACTGCGTTGAGGTTAATAGAAGATTAAAGACAAAATCAGCACTGGGGGAAAATTGACGAACACTGAAAGGTAAGTCTGAAAACAACACATCGTTGTTGATGTCGAGTGCTAATCAACCGCTCAGCTGACACTGACTGCGAGAGTCACGACAGTTTTACAGTAGCCAGGTCGTTTTTTATCTGAAAAGCTTATGTTATGAATTTTTGAGGCAACAATGCGAATTTCCTAACAATGTTGATATCACTTCACAGTAAGATCAGTTATTTTGTTGCTACAGATATTTTGCGAAAATCGAACAACAGCACGTTTATGGGTTGTCTATCAACGAAGCTGATACAATCATCGTATTCCCTCTGATTCACTTCGAATCAACTGAACTGTGAAAATAGCATTTCTTGAACAATCGAACATTGACAAGAAAGCGTTAAATAGAGTAACCTAAATAAATCTTCAGCTTGAAAAATTGCAACGTGAGCTAACGCTTCAAAAGCCCGAAAAGGGATTTTCAAAAATTGTCGGCTAATTGGATCGATTTTAACTTGGCCCCAAACTTTTAGAACTTGAATGGAAGCCAGAGGAAGTGGCTTTTGTGACGTAATAACAATAACAAGTAAAGACATTGCCTCTGCTTACACGCGTTAAGTTGCGCACAATCACTTGTAACAAATTACAGCCACAAAGCACTATTCATTATTGAATGAGAAATGCATTTGTGAACTCCTTTTAGTTGAGGCTTTCAGTTTACGAAGTTCTTAAATTTGCATTTAGATTTTATTTATTCAGCCGCACATCATGGCGCCAGGAGCAACATTGCACCATTTTGTGAACACATGACGTATAAAGCCGTTTCTTACGGTAGTTTTCTTAATCCAGATTTTAAACTACAGACTGTAGCCTCAAGCAACTGGAAAAGCAGCAGATTTTTACAGACGAAGGATTTTCGAATGAACGAGAAATGACGATTATTTTTGGTCGCAGGGAAAACCCCTTCAACGTCATCAGAGGGGTATTCCCTTGAGCACATCCAAGCGCAAAACGCGACAAAGCCGAGCAGCGAAGAAAAAGTGAAAAAACTCGTCTTGCGCTCGGAGTTCGTGTAGCGCGCTTCGCGTTCTGTCATGATAAACTAGTTGCTCTGCAGGGTAGAATGCCCAAGTGCGAAGGATAAAAATCGACCAACAATCTCGAGGACCTGTTGTCTACAAACAGGAAATTTGACTTTGACATCGGACAGCTTCGACGTAATATTGACGTAATCAACGTAATCAACACTACAATTATCAAAAACCGGGAACAAGAAACTTGCAAAGGCAACGACCGCTAGACTTCCACAGCCGAGTTTTCAAACTAGTCGCAACATACAATATAAGAACTTCAAGAGTTCTAAGAAGAGACAGTTGGATCAAAATTAAGGTACTTTTAAATTCAATACCTTATATCTCTTGGTTAGGTCGTATTGACCAAGTTTCTGCATAATTTTAAGGTAGCTGTGTATCTTGTAATATTATGCCGTGACTTTGCAGTCAATTTCTTTTGTGCTCTTTCCCAATCTGTGCTAATCGACAGTTATTGCAACGTTACAAATTTTCAACTCGCTGATATTTCGGTAATGATAAGCCTGCACAAACGCGCCATCAAATATTGCACATAATAAATTCAAAATGCACCTAAATTTCCACAGAAATCGTGACTGGATATCATAATAAAACGTTCCTTGGCTCGATGGTTTTCATTATACTTTGCGTTATATTATTTTATCGACGGGTTAGGATCTGCTTTCCGGCGTTTCGAGTCAATAAATTCGCCAGCTCTGCGCCAATGGTAAGGAAAGGAAAATATTGTTTTGCGAAACTGAAAAAAATATGTAATGAAGTTAGCCGCTATACAGCGTTATATATTGATACTGTTCAGTCTGAAATTTGAAGATATTTCGTCATTTAGCTGAAATGTCCGATGCTTTGCTACCCGGGGGTTTACCAAGAACAGGTTGTAAATGCAAATTCAGAACTTTCTACAGGGATGAGAATTGTTTCGAGCGAGCGTCATCAGAGGCGACAGGCAATTACTTCAACCATAATATTATCTGTGTGCCATTCTAAAACAGCACAAAATTGAGCTGAAACACACGATAAAACACACCGTTAAGGCGTGTATAATTTGCATAACTTTTTACTTTGACCAAAACAATATTTGTCGTTGACAAACACTGTAATCTTCTCAGTGTTTTCCGCTGAATATTTTTAAAGATTAAAGAAGTCCTGTTTGCGTTTCGATGCCCAGAAAATACCCAAGGGCAGGGAATAATAAGTGACATCATGCTAAAACAATTAGAATAAACAGACAAAACAGGTTCGTAGTTTTCAAATATACCTTTAACAATAAGAGTTACTGACCAGCGAAATAAGATTAAACACGGAGAAAATAGGGAAGGAACAAAGACAGGCTGTTCGTCACATGAAAATACTGGCCTAGTTTTACAACGGTCACTATTGCAATATTATAACTCACAAAAAAACTTGCATCTCATATTAAGAATTTAACTTCGACGTTTACTTCGCAGCTGTAACGGAACAAAAACAAATAGGACGATTGTTTTGTTTTTTCCTGAGAGAAGCTAACGAGCCTGATTTGGTTTTGAATTTAATTAGTGAAGAGCGACGAAATAATAATAATAATAATGATAATTTGATTGTTTGTAAAGACGCTTAAAATTCAGTGAAGCTTATAAAGAGGAAGTTGTAATGCGATGAGGTAATGTCACAAAACATTATTCCATATTGAGCGGAAAGTGAAAGTTTGAGGGAAGTGATCAGGAAGTTGACTGCCTTATCATTATCAGCTCAGTATCACAGCTGTCAGACTGTCGGACGACCCACGACCCTCAAAAGAACTGTACTAGACAAACGTTGACATGTCACCCGGTTTTTGTTTCGTTTGCTTATTGTTTTTTTTTGTCATTTAAAAATTTATTTACAAAATTTTGGCGAGTAAGGCAAGGTAGCCCAGGGAAGCCGAATAAGGCTTTGTGTACCCGGTTCTGCTGCCACCACTTTCTTGAAGTCACTGGATTGAAACTCCACTTTCTAATCCTGAAACACAACAACCTCTAGGTTGTACATGCATGTAACCTTAAGAATATACAATAACGAAACCAGTTAATATCGTTAGACAATGGTAAATCATGTTTGTAATTTTTGCCGGACACAGTCGTGGCACTTCCGAACAATGTTCGAGGATAAAACACACTAGTAGACATAAACACCAGCTTGTTCTTGGTGAGCCATTTTTCTTTCTTTATTATGGCTTTAATTTCATATCGTATTTTGAAACTGAAACTTAATTTACAGAATGAGAATATAAGACAACAACAAAACCAAAGAGAAGAATAAAATGAAGACATCCAGTCTTCTATTCACATTAAACGCACTTAATCTTTCAAAAATGAAAAGTAAATACATACAAACTGTATAAAAGCTGTAAAACGCGGTAGTTCGAAATATATTTCGCTCTTCGAGCGTCGTCAGTCCTTCGCCATATTGAAAATATCAATTTGTTCATAAAATAGCCCACATGCCGGTTCTTCGTCCTCATGTAAGTCGTCACGAGACATCCTATTTCCGAGTTTAGGAAAGACATACTTGTTACAATAATTAATTCTCTAGTGTTTAGTAAGTTGTATTATTGCTCGTCCGTTTGGTCGAGTACTTCTGCTATCAATTTACGCAAACTACAAGGCGTACAGAATTTCGCTGCTCGCATAGTTTCCGTAACTCCAGCCCTGAAAAACCTGAGATGGATACCAGTTAAGTCCCACCTGTATGTAAGAGACGCCATCTTGGCCTTTAGATCTATGACAGGTCAAGTACAATACTACCTCAGATCAAATTTTATCTCAAGAGGGAACATCAGCGGTCGGGAGACCAGATCAATTAGCCATTAATATGCCACTTTTTAAAACCAAGTCGAGACAGAGATCTTTTTATTACAGGACTGTAACTTTGTGGAATGCCTTGAAACCCCATTTTAAATTAAGTGAATCTCTTATCATTTTTAAACGGAAAATGAAAGCTTTCCTTTTAAATCAATTTTCAATGCCATAAATTTTTACATGCAAATAGTTTTCTCAATAATTTTCTATCGTTATTTTTTTAGTATTTTTTTAAGTATTTTAATTTTATCATTGTCTCTGAAAAGCCCCCATGGGGAGTTGACAATAAAATTTGTATTGTTTTGAGCAATCACCATTGTTTTTTACTTTAACAAGGCTCATAAAAACGCAAAGGAAAGTTCTAAAATCTTCGAACCTAGTACACGCAATTTAGCACAGGGCCAAATATTGCAAAAATATACCTTTCCTTGTGCTTTATGGGCTGCGTAAGGCTCGCACGGTATTGTGGTACAATGTACAGCCGCCATATTTTTTCCTGCGTAGTATTGTACACGCGATTCTGAGCAGACTCTTCTTTGAAATTCTTCAGGTTTGTTGGACAGATCTAGTGTTGTCAATGGGGTGGAAAAACGTTTCAACAACCCCTGATACCTCAGGTACTTTCCGACGAGATTTGCACCAGAACAGCGAGGGACAACCACTCGATAGGGTCTCCGAGAGGCGATACAGGAAAAGAAGAAACGCCATGACACTTTGTATGATGGAGGACCTCTTACAAGCTGAGAACTTTCAAAGTCTTTTAAATATTTACGCAACGAGAAGAGGATCAAGAACTAACGCGGAATAGATGTTTTCCCTCTTCCTGGCTTGAAATGTCAATTCTCGTGTTGGTTTGCTTAAGCAATGAAGTCAGTGGTGTTGTACGGAGAAATTTGACTTTCGTCACCGTTAGGAGTAAATTAAACAGTGTTTGCATTATGAGGATAGCAGATAACACTGGCTAAAATTACCTTACCTTACCTGAACAGCCTACATCCCAGCTTGGGATACGTACCACTGTTAATTAAGTACGACTTTAGACGCATGAATAACTTTTCTCTAATGAACTTGACACAAATAGAGCTTGGCACAAGTAGCGTAAAGTATAGGGGCCCCATCGTATGGAATGCCATCCGTAGAGTCATCAGGGAAGCTTCATCCTTGCTGCTTTTTTAAAGGAAAACTTAAAATTGCCTTCAGGTCTCTCGACCATATACAATTTGAAAAAGAGGGTTTTAAATGAATTCTAAAAACCCAGATTTTTTATATTTTTTTAAGATCCACACCAGTCCAAGGGTTGCCATATCCAGACCTGCCTTATCAAACAGTATATGTATGTATTTAAAATATATGTTTTGTTGGACATATACGGTGGCTGGTTATCAAATAGCAATTGGATACACAGTGCAAGCTATATTGTATACTGGTGACGGCCCGTAAGTTGTCAACTGAAAAACTATTCAGTTAGTAAGTTTAGCTGATATCAGAATTAGCAGTTGTAAACACTTTCAACATTATAATTACTTATAGGTAATCAGAAGTCGATAAGACTTCTGAGGTTATTCTTACAGACACTGTAGTACTAAGTGAAAAGAGCTGGAATCGATGAACGACAAAGCAAGATTATTTGAATACAGTTGTTAAAAATGTCTAGTAACGAATATATTTTCTTTACCAGATAGCTAAGCAAATTCATCCTTTTCTCAGCAGTGTTCTATGCTGTGCAAAAATAATAAACATGTCAACTATTCAACACCGGCAAGCACCTCTCGGAAGGCTTCAGGATTGGCTGAGAAAACAATAGAACAAAGACAAGTGAAGCCTTGGAGCCAGCCTTGGCTCATAGCTGCCGGAGCTTATCCCGGTTTCTGTAGCATGAAGCGGCTAGAAGTATTTCTACTTCCCCTGGACGGGATGCTAGTCCATCGCAGGTCACTCCCCCGCAATTTTGTTAGGTTTCCCCAACAAATAGCAGGTACCCATTTATACACCTGGGTCGAGAGAGGCACTGTGAGAGTAAAGTGTCTTGCCCAAGAACACAACACAATGTCCCCGGCCAGGGCTCGAACCCGGAGCGCTAGCTCCGGAGTCGAGCGCACTAACCATGAGGCCACCGAGCCTCCGCAGACAGACAATGAAAGACAGACAATGAACAAAAGAGATAAATGTGAAACAGAGAGCGAATTAACGTTACTGGTTCTAAAGGGGTGCGTAGCTTATGGCAAATAACATGTTCGTTGTATCCGTCACTAATTTGATTCTTTAGCGATTAAATAGAAATGCTCTTACCTTTTCAAATCGTTATCGTTGTAGAACTACCGCCAGCATTGCCGGGACACTCTCTCCTTCCCTCTCTTTTAAGGTTAAAAGAGCTATGTCACGGTTTGAGTTTATCAAGTTCGTCGTTTTTAATCCATGTTAATCTTCTCCATCATTAACCATACTCTTTCCTTTATGATTTATTGATAGCTCTTTGGTGTTTTAAAATCATAGTAAACTAGTAGTTTTCTTCTTCTACATGTTGTGACTGGGCTAGGAATTTTGACAAAGAAAAGTGCTTTGAAGAATGTAATGTTTGCTTCAGGGGAGGAGTTAGTTAGACACAGGTGGGCAGAGTAACTGTTACTGAAGGGGATTGTAATTTTCCCTCACTGAGAGTCAGCAAGACTTTGATAACTATATGACATGTACTAGAACATTTACGAAATCGATTAAGTGACACCTGGGCTATACTCACTTGGCTGCATCTATTGTGCATGTCACTGCCAACGTTTATCTCATTCAAACAAGCATTCTGCCGTTGGAGTGTACTGAACACGGTGAGTAAAATTGCATGCAAAATGAAACAAAAGACAAAGTGATAATCAAACTCTTTCACGGTTATGAAAAGGCATGGTTAATATAAATGAAATGTAGTCAGACATCTCGTCTTTGTTTCGACGATGAGATGAGACCCCGTCCTGACTACGCCGGAGAAATGTGAAAACAGCAATTTCACTCTGAAAACGCATCAAACGTTTTCCGTCCACACTGCGCTGGAGAAATGTGAAAAGCTAACAATCACCGGTCATTATGGATTTGTGATTGAAGACAGCTTGGCCTGGGAACCGATTACAAGATTAGTCGTGATGTCATCGTTCTCGAAAAGCTTTGTCATTAAAAAGTTTTCCGTCCACACTAAACCGAAAAGCCAGCGTTTTGAAACTCCGTCCGTTTGAAGAGCGTTTTCGAAAAGCTCCGTATTCGTGACGGATAAGTGTCGAAGATAGAAACCGTTGTTATAAAGCTGCGTTTTCAAATTTCTCCGGCGTATTGTGGACGGTGCCTGAGAGAAACTGTAGTTGAATCAGAAAACAATCCTGTTCGCAAGGTCCTTTCTTTTTCTCGCGGGAACGAGGTTGAACGGAAAAGATCACGGGCTGTTTTGCGTGAAAACAGAACTGAAAAGGGACTGGGGTCGAGACTTAGTACCAGTATTTCTTAAACAAGGCGCGGGTACCATGCAACGGCTAGTGTGACGTCGCAGACCTTACCCGTTAGCTACCTGGCGGCTCTCAAACATGTGTTTTGGATTATAATCAATGAATCTATTTAAAACTTACATGGATCACCCCAAAAAGCTAGTTGGTGTCCTGAAACCCTTCATGGCTGCCAGCAAAAATGCGGTTATCATTCACCACTCAATCTAACGTCCTCCTTGTCTGTGATGAGATCTGCCGGTCGTATCGCCCGCCGGTTTAGGGTTCGGCGAGTTCACCTGGTTTTCTGCGGTATTCTCTTTTGCGCTGTTTATATTGTTTTGTATCAAGACCTTGGAATAAGCTTAGCTCCAGAGCTTGATGACCGGGTAGTCGAGATTCCATTGAGGTACGTTGAACTTTCATAACAACATTGAAAAGTTTGTTTAGGTGTGATCACTCAAACGTTTTCAAAGCGTAGCATTAATTAAAAGACCGAGTCATTGAACTAACTTTTATTAATGTCGGACTGTTCTAGTTACTTGACATTTGGAAAACGTTTCCATTTAAGTTTTCATTGAATCGTTAACGCCCGGTGATATCTGAACTCACTACTGACCAAATTAAATTTCATAAGTAACTACCAAGCAATTTGTCACCTGTTTCTCTCGGGGATACCGCTGATAAATTTACTAAACACCCTTGTTTGGTCAGACAGTAAAAAATCAATTCCTTCCTGTTTGCGGACAACCAAAACATAATTACTGTGCGAAAATTGTACAGTGCGTAGAAAATTTTTTCGCCCCTTCTAAACAGAGACTGAAGACCTCCCGTTCACTTCGTCTGAAAATAAATTACATACACGCCAGTGACCTTTTCCAATAATTATTGCTAAAATAGCCTTACTAAGCTATGTTGTCCTTAACTGGAATTTCTCACGGCCAAGAAAACATTCAAATAATAGTTTATTGTGAAAGGAAGCACCAAAAAATGATAAACGTATAAGAAGCATGAACGAAATTTTGGACTAGTATCCCATCCAGGGGGGAGTAGAGATATTCCTAGTCTCTTCATGTTAATGAAACCTGAGATAAGCACCAGTCTGATGGGACACTTGGCTTATATACAGACTTAATCCCTTACCCACAGCAACAATCTCCAATACTAGACTTACGTAGTGCAATGTTAAGAGTGCATTTGCTGTTAGCTAGCTGTTGTCAAGTCGGCTATACCATGGATAACGATCATACACCGGGCGTGCATCGACACAGTTAGTACTGTCAGTTATATAGTGATACTGCCAATTATTATACAGTGAAGAGGTTGGAAATATTTCTTCTCTTAGGTTCCGAGTTGCTGAAGGCTGGGTGTGGAAGGACGATATAGACTACAGTGGCAGAGCTCGAAAGAGTAGCACCATCGTTTTGGACAAACCTGACTCCACTAACCAAACAGGCGATGAGTTACCCCCGTCAGTTGCACAAGACACTGGGCTGGATTACGGGCAGGGAAGGTATCTTGAGCTGGAAGGTGTGGAAGATTACATCTTGTGGCAAAAAGGATATCTGGAGCCCACGAAAAAACAAGCCAACAGAAAGTGAGAATAATCTTTGTTTTGAACTTTTACATTTCATTTGAAATTAAAGCTAGAGCGAGGTAGAGCGTTTGGTCACGGCGTAATAAGCTCCGTATTTCTTTGCTTTTGTGTTTGCCAAGAGCTCTTATCGGTTGAAAACCAGGCTCAACCTGGGCTCAGTGAAGTAAAACCAAAAATTCCAGTGACTGCGCTTATATTCGTTTTGCGCTTGTTCACATAGCTTCTCGCAGTTCACATTTTGGCTATGAGTTCTGATTGGCTAATTTCGTTTATTTGCGCGTATTATATAACAATTATTCCATGAGCCCGAGTTGGATATGAAGTGATAAAATAACCAACGAGCGCGTAGCGCGAGTTGATTATAATCACTTCATATCCAACAAGGGCAAATGGAATAATTGTTTTAGTAAGTTCTCAAACCCAGTTTTGCCGCCGATTTTTATTTCGGCCGGCATTATAGAGGGCTGAAGTTGAAAACTTCGTGCGAAAAATTTTTAAACTTGGCACGCTATTTTCCATATGACGTAAAACTCCGACTATTGGCTCAAAGTCGGAGTTTTTTAGCCAATCAAAAAGCTAGAAATGCAATAGTCGGAGCTGAGAATTTACTAAATAATAATAGTGTAAAACAATAAAAAAATCTAAAAAAGAAATCTGAAATCTGAATCTTATAATTTTTGAAATGCCAGATATGATTGCATGTACTATTATCACAAATTTGTTTTAACAAATTATATTCCCTGAATAATACACCAAAGTTATGAGACACCTGCTATTGGTCCCCACAGTTTTGCAGAAATTTTACTCAGCCAAAATTCTCTGCAACTGAAGACGGACAACAGACACTTTGAAACTGTCAACGGACATCAGCTCCTATGCTATGAAATCCACTACTGAAACTCTTAAGGTCGGCACACACTAGGGGACTAGTCGCAGGGACTGGTCGCAGGGACTTATCCCTTAGTGTGTACTGGCGAAGGGACAAGTCCCCGGGACTGTTGGCATGTACGGTACACACCAGGGATCGGCCGACAAAAGTCTAACCGCGTAGGCCTGTTACCCAGAAAACAAAATGGCGGATTTCCGCAGGAGGCGAGTAATCTTGTTTTTAATGATGCTGTTGGACGAAGAGGAAAGAAAGAAAGTGGGTTTTCACTGTAAAACTGGATAAGACTCGGGACTTGGAAACGCTCCATCCTGTTTCGATCGTTTCACCCTCACTTTCCGATTCTTTTTCCGCCATTTTGAAACAGGGCGCGATGGAAGGTGAGTTCTGAAACAACGGCTTTTCATTGGCTAGAATTCGCGAGACGCGGGAATCCCATCCCAAGAACGATGAAAACCGATACACACTAGAAAATTGACCGATTTGTGGGACTATTGGTCCCTGCGACTAGTCCCAGAAATCAAACACGCTTAATTCGTGGGACTAGTCGCAGGGACCAGAAATGTGGTCCCTGCGACTAGAATTTCGATGCAAAATACGAGTACACACTAGGGGACTGGTCCCCGAAGCAAGTCCTTGCGACCAGTCCCTGCGACTAGTCCCCTAGTGTGTGCCTAGCTTTAGACTTGTTGATGACTTGAAGAAATTTGCTTTGGCAACGTTGCAATGCAAGATCATGATGAAATTCTCGTTGATGTACATTAAGCAAAGTTAGTAAGCGCCTTGAGGATTCCAGCCAAACTTTCTCCACCAAAAACATTCCGCTGTAACGGATTTTTTCCCTGCTAAAGCGCGCTGGCACCACAGATGTCGTTGTTTTCTACTTACAGCATTGTAAAAGCTCTCAACTTTTGCTCAAAGAGGCTTTTTTAACCGCTGTTTTATATACATGTATTGTTCCAGTTCGCAATATGTGTTACAGAGTAAACTTTAACTGTAATGAACAAACCAGTCCACTTTTCCAATATTATTTTTGGTCCAGTTTGCAGGTTTTGAGCAAACGACTTAAAACAGACGTGTATTCATTGTGCATAGGTTTATTATATTGTACTATATTGTCACGCAATCTCGCTGGACTCTCCATAAGCGTGGCCCCATTAGGGGGAGGGGAGGCTGAGTATCCCACAGCCCGTTAATATTTGGCTTAAATTCCCCATATCCCGTTAATTCCAGTGGCAAAAGTTAAAAATTTTTTTACATGCATATCCCGCATCCCGAAACCCTTAATAGGGCATCATAAGCAGGACCTCCCACTCAAAGAGGGACAGTTGGGACTAGTCCCAACCGCGTCCGTCTTAGAGAGATTTGACTGTACTGCATCTTTGTGCCTAATGTTGACTGTTATATTTCTTAACTGACTCCCTAGGATCCGAAGCTGCAAGAAGGAAATCCAAAATGTCCTCTTTCTTAAGACGCACTACACCGGAAGTGACGTCGTCGCTAATATCCTCAATCGGTTTGCTGATCTACGGGGCCTGCGCATCGCACTGCCCAGCGGAGGCCTGTCGACGTTTTATTGGCCTTCAAGATTCCACTGGAAATATGTCGACATCATGTTACTGGACGGCACTCTTCCCAATATACTTTGCAATCACGCTCGATTTAATGGTGAAGTTATGGACGAAATTATGCAGCCTCAGACCGCATTCATCACTATATTACGCGATCCAACGTCACATTTTGAAGTAACTTTTCAAAACTTAAATTTCGCGGAGATTTTAGAAATCGAGGAACATCCGCATCCCTATTTGACGTTCTTGGAAAATCCTGGAAAATACATTGGTAGAACAATCCAGCGCAAAAGGTTTAAGGTAGGAGAATGTTTAAAATTTTGGAATGTAGGCAGTGCAAAGTAATTTGCTGTAATAGCACGTTAATATTCAAAGAGTCAGCTGGTGAATTCTGCCTAAGATGGCTCCTGCCTTTACTGGAGTGATTTTCTCCATTTTAGCAAAAAAGCCCCAGACAATATCTGTCCGTGAAAAGTTTCAAATATTTCGCCTTTTCTGCTCTCGATTGACCGATGCGGACGGGCAAGGCTTGATTGAATCCATTTTTTTTCCAAGCCTATTATGCCTCAAGGAACGACTGAAATCAGCTGCAAAAGCTGTGTTAAAATTGAGTACGTGATCTAAATTTCACTAATATTTATGAGTGTAGCTCCTTTTATTGCTGATAGCCATACGCTAAGACCATCTTAGAATAACAAAAGCCTCAAAGAACGAGCAAAGTGACTCCCCATTTTTTTTACTTTTAAGCAAAAGTCGATCTTTTCCTTACTGCGTGGCAAGTTTTAGAAAATTCTGTACGTGGGAACATTTAGGCGCCAACGTCCTCAAATGCGCACGGTCAGTTTGTTATTAAAAAGAAAAGTCAAAATATTGAAGGGCCGCAGCCAGGATGAAACATAGTTGAAATTTAAAAGCGATCTCTGGCTAAAAAGATTAAAAACTACGAACTTTTGACTGCCCGAACTGCAGTCTTCGACGGGTGAAATGAATGATAACAAAGCGTTGAGAAAACTTTAATAAAAACCGAGAATTGCGAAATAATTAAAATGTAAATAATTATGGTGTTTGTTAAAAATAATGTTGTATTGCCCAGGTAACGGGCAAGAATTGTTATTTGCGTTAGATGTCACTCTGGTATGTCACGCTTCTAATGTTTTTCTGGTTCTAAAAGTGCCTTTGTCAATAATTGACGTGTTTTCAAAATCAATGGCGTGGTTGTTGGACCAGGCGTGATTTGCAATTCTAGAACCTTTAACCGCAGTTTTAGTGTTTCTCGAATGTTCTTTTTTCCGGGTATTGAAAGCTCTGCCGTTTTCCCCAATATAACACCACGAACAATTTGTACAGGGAATTTTTAGTTAGTAGTTTTTAATCTTTTTCAAAGCCAGAGATCGCTTTTAAATTTCAAAAAGAAAAGTGCCTGAAACTAAGTTTAGAACAGTTGTGTTCGTATTTTTCAGGATTCTCTCAACCTTATCAAGAATGGAATGTTCTTTGATCTTGGTCTGCGAACAACAGAATATCACAAGACAGAAGTGGTACGTGACGCCATTTTGGATATTGACGATAAATTTACCCTGGTGCTAATTTATGAATATTTGGACGAGTCGCTGGTTTTGATGAAAAGAAAACTATGCTGGGAACTCGATGACGTGTTATATTTAAAGTTTCATTATGAACTCCATGGTGAAAATACACCTCACAACATTAACAGTAACGTCACGGAACAAATTTACCGCTGGAACAAAGCGGACGCCATGTTGTATCAATACTTCAACAAGACGCTTTGGAACGAGATCCGCTTGGAAGGAAAAGATTTTGTTGAGGAACTTCGTGAGTTTAGAACTAAACATGCCGAAATGGAAAGAGATTGTTTGGGACTGGATGTGAATTTGGAGAAAATTGCGCTAAATGCAAATGTTACATCATTTAATCGGTACTTTTGTCAAAAAATGCTTTTTAGAGAGATCGAGTATGTGCAATACTTTCGACAAAAGATGGAAAACAACAAAAAGACTCTAGCGAACGGCATTGCCGGCTCGGGGAATGGGACTAGGATATTTTCGGAGCATGCGCATGAAAGAAATGGAGAAAAGACAAGTTTACTCCGAAATGAGACAGATGCAAGTTCATTTTCAAGTCGCTGACTAAGGACTAGGAACTGACCAAATTAAATCATGTCAGCTATTGCAAGAGGACTCTTTCGTATTCGGGATGCCTTCCCGATTGAGAAAAAAGTGAACCCAACTCAATAACGACAAGCCAATCACAATCAGGGCTCTCAAATGAAACGAATTGACCGTTAATTGCCATATGAAAAGGTCGGCTCGTCTCAAGGATTTTTGTCTCACCTAGGGTGTTCAGGACAAAACGCCACTTGTTTCAGCTGTCAAAGTATCATTTCGGGTAAACTCGAAGATATATATAACAAAACTTAAATTTAAAAATAAGAAACACTCCGTTCTCCGAGTCCCGCCGTTATCTCGAGTCTGCCTAGATTGGTATCCTTTAGGGGTTTTAACTCAAATTGTCCGACGAGCGTTCCCGACCATTTTCGTATGATTCCACCCCCCGTTACCAGGGGAAAATGTAACACTCGACTGGCCTGTGTCCCGTTCACTTTTAATATGCACTCCATTAATATTTAGTTGTTCAATAAAAATCAGTGGGCTTCGGCGCATTTTCTTTCTGTCCTCGAAAGCACTATTGGTGCATCTGTGTCAGAGTGTTTGAGTGCGTGCGATACGAATGAAACTTGAAACACAACTTCGTATAACCTGAGTTTGTTTTTCAAAATTACATTCACTTTTACTGGAATGACATCCTGTGGGAAGACAAACACTTTTTCTCTTGTCCATTAAAACAGTCAAGCCAACTGTGTGTTCGTTTGAAGTACAATGAAACTAAACGATGGTCGCATCTTTTCTAACCGTTGCTTTGAAATAATCCTTTCGCTCAACTGGCGAATGATAAATACAGTACATGATTCTCACCAAGACGAGAATTGCCGAGAAGACGGTTTCTAAACCACCAACCCGCATAATTGTTTTATTTCGGCTCGTTCTGTTAAAGCTCCGCACTTCTATGGTTCGATTTAGTGAAAAAGTACATTCAACTGGATTCTCGAAATTACACGGTCGTATAAATATCAAAAACAAATGTTTCTCCACTTTTTTTTTGTCTCTATTTCGTCAGCTAAAGAAACCATGTCATGGTTTTTGAAGTCACGAACAAAATTATTTCCACATCGGCGAAGAAAACACAAAACAAAACAGGTAAATAGAGAGGAAAAACTTCACACAGGTAGCGATGAACAAAAACAAATAGCGAGGTCAAGCTTGCGGAAGACTGCGACCGTTTATCAACACGAATCTGAAAAAAATACGCTTTTATGCGTTTCGGGAATGTCACCGGAAACTCGCTTTTTAACAACCAAAGTCTGAGTTAAAACTGAATCCAAGTTAAAAGGTGTTAGTCAACTACAGTGTTAGAAGACTTGTGTCGTCTCCTTCATCAAGCTGAACTTTGTCCTGTGCATTGCTTGGAGTCAGCTCTAACTCCACATGTTCAGCGGCACCGTCGCTTTGAGTTGTGCTTACAAGCTGCAGGAGTTCTTTCTCATTGATTACAGTATTGACAGTATTTAGTTGCTCGCTGACCCTATCCGTTGCAGTGCAGCTCAGCTGTAACTGTTCTGTTGCGATTGTTGTAAGTTCTGTTCCAACTCTTGAAGAAATCTCTTGTTCTTCCATATCGTCAACACCGGCGCTATCCAACTGTAGGTGGTCCGCTTGCAGTCCTTGTGTGCTATCTAAATGCAACAGTTCCGCGCCGTTTTCTTGGTGATTCTGTG
Source organism: Micromussa lordhowensis (assembly GCA_964020085.1). Lineage (NCBI taxonomy): Eukaryota > Metazoa > Cnidaria > Anthozoa > Scleractinia > Lobophylliidae > Micromussa > Micromussa lordhowensis. The sequence continues at coordinate 9,748,654 of OZ026598.1, read as the reverse complement.
TATGTGATGAATCATCTTGTACGTTATCTATCTGTAAATGACCCGTCTCCATTAGTTCTGTTATTACACCTTGGAACTCCTCCTTGCAACCCTTTCTTTCAGCACCGTGTTCGGAGACACTGTTCTGAGGGACACGGCTCTGCTGCCGCAGCTCGTCTACTCCTTGCTGTCCACTCGTCTGCATCCCTTCATCTCTGTGAGTTCTGTCTTGCTGCTCATGTCGCGATGCTCTTCCTTCAAGCCGGGCCTGCTTTTTAGCGTGAACTTTCAAGTGAGCTTTCACGGAGTTCGGCTGAGTAAACCCTTTGCCGCACAGATCACATTTGAACGGTTTTAAACCAGTGTGGATCACTTCGTGCCTGTTGCGATGCGAGATCATTGTGAAAGACTTCTCGCAGTGTGAGCACTTGTAGGGCCTCTCCCCCGTGTGGCTCCGGAGATGGCTGATAACATCAGAACTTCGTTTAAAGCCTTTGCCGCACTGCGGGCAAGGATAAGGTTTTTCACCCGTGTGAGTTCGCATATGAGTGGTGAGATTCGCACTCAGAGTGAAACCTCTGTCGCATACGGAGCACGTGTACTTTTTCTCCGCCTGTTCCCCGGTGTGTTTGCGTTGATGAAGTTTGAGCTTTCCTTTCTCCACGAACCTCTTACCACACTCCTCGCATTTGTACGGCTTTTCTCCACTGTGAACCCGTAAGTGCCTCTTGAGGGAGGACAACTGCGATAGACCCTTGTCACAAAACGTACACTTGAATTCCTTCTCGGTCGCGTGACTTCGCATGTGGTAATCAAGCTGAGACTTCCACTTGAACGTTCTTAAACACCGCTCGCAAGTAAATACGGGCTTATCTTCGGGCGCAATTTTTTTCCTCTTGGTGGGAGAAGGCATTTCACTAGGATCTCTCTCCTTTCTTGCCTTACGAGGTGCCTTCTTACGAGGTCTCTTTTCAGCTCTTCCATCTTCAGCTGCAGGTTCAGTCTCCTCTTCTTCACCAGGAAATGATTGTTTCAAGTTGCTTGACTTCTTTTGAGGGTCCCGACTCTTTGATGGCTTTCTTGTCTTACGAAGTGCCTTGCCCACAGCAGCTGCTACTTCCATACTTCCATCGACAGCAGCGGCGGCACTCTTTTTAGCTTTCTTTTGCCCTTGGGATTCCCTTGGTTTGGTTACTTTTGTCTTTTTAGTTTGAAGTTCAGAGCTGTCAGTTGTAGAAGCTGCTTTTCTTTTCTTTCCGGCAGGCGTTTCTTTAGTGGACATCGCCTTCTTGGCAGCAGTACTTAGAGCTTTGGTTCCGTTCAAGGAAGACGTTTTGCGAGCCTTTGACGACGTTGGTTTGCTGGCGATCTGTTTTGCTTTACCCACACTCTCCGCAGAACGTTTATGAGTGTTCGCTTCTTTTGGTGTTTCGCCATTCACCAGAGGCGTCGTGTTCTGTTTTCCTTTACTTAATCTTCCTGTTTTTGACACCGCGGGTTCTACAAGGACAACACGGTAAGACGAATTTTCCTCAACAATTGTTCTACTGTTTTCACTACTAGTAGCCCCAATATCAACCACGACCATTGACGACTCTGCATCAGAAGGCAATGTAGCGGCGTCCTCCTCGTTGATTTTCGTCCCCTCGGCTGACTCCGATTGCTCATCTGCTTGAATTTCGTGGTCTTGAGAAGGAATTGCCTGAACACTGTCCTCGACAACTCCACATTCTTCGTTGGTAGCGGTCCCAATGTCAGCTACAGTAGACGATTCCTCTGCATCACATAAAGGCACTGTAGGTTCCTCTTCGTTGGCTTTCTCTGTTGCTAATGACTCCGCAGGACTTTCTGCTTGAACTCCACAGTCTTGAGAAGTATTTGTCTGGTCTTCACGTTGACAACGAACTGACTTGTGCCTTAGAAGAAAGGTTGAACCAGCGAAGGCCAGTCCACATGCATCACAAACAAACTCATGACCTGACATAGTACAAAAAAAATGTGTCAAAAACCACCTTTGATGATACTTGCGGCTCTGAAGGATGAAAAACGAAGGATGCAAATCCTTTCCCATAACCTAAAGCAAAAACAAACCCTAACTAACATAAAAGCCTTTAAAAAATTAGCTTGATCAAGAATATCAACTAAACAAAGCTTCAAATAACCTAAATGTAGATAAAAAAAATTAACCTTGATCTACAAGTAAATTTGACCTTTAACATACAGGGCTGGGTTGTTCAAAGCCCGTTTAAGCTAACCCAGGATTAGCGCGAATTTTTATTTAACCATAAGCAGTGAAAAACATTTTTAAACAAGAAAGATTAATACATCGGTTAACTCTTATTCCCGGGTTAGCGTTATCCGGTCTTCGAACAACCCGGCCCAGATGTGCAACAACATTTCATGCCGTGCTCATGAATATCTTACATCACATCATAGACTCCTCTAATTTCTGGACGACTAACAGCAAAACCTTACTCTTTTGAACTTTAGAATACTTTGGAGATATTGGAAGTATACAAGAGTCTACATTTAGGACAGTAGGAACATTTCAGTGACCACGGTTTTGAATGTTCACAGCCCGTCTATTCACGCGCGCGAAAGAAAAAGGGAGCAAAGCTAGCGAGAAGCACGCGGGTGTATTGGGGGGGGGGGGGGGGGGGTAGCGAAGCGAGCAAGAAGAATTTATCTCGGTCCCCACCCCCTACCCAGTCAAGTCAAGTCTTCCGTTTTGCGCTGGTGTCCAGTTCTCTCTCGATTCTATCCGCGCATTCAACGATCGAACAAAATTGCGAGAAAATAGGGGGCTGTGAGCAGTCTAGGTAAGGTTTGGAACCCATGACCTCTCATCACGACATGGCATATGATAAGCATATTATGATGGTTGAATCCATCCCACCAGTGCCACTATAGAAAGCTTACCGAGCTGTTCTGTCTGTGTTGAGGAAACACTGTCCTCAAACCACACAAGCAGTTCACTGCCAGCTTCCACTGGGACGCATGTCTTGTAGTACATCTCACCACGGAACTGTACGGCAACTAAGTTCTGTTCTTTGTTGTCACGCGCACAGTTCACAAACCTCATCCAGTTGCTGTTCTGTTCATCTGAGCCATCAACTATGCAACTGACTTTACCACCTTCCAAAACCTACCAAGGGATTTACAATGGGCAGTTTCAGTTGAGCAGGTTTCAGGTGCACGTAATTACAATGTACATGTATGCATTTGGTTTAGCTTGTTACATTCTATAAATATAAACTTAATGACAGACTAAATAATCCTTTTTTGCTTCTAACATTGTATTATGTTGTGTACACATCTCATTGTAAGCAGTGTAAGTATTGTATGAGTAAAGTATGGTATTGTGAATGGTAAGAATCTAGTATTTTACTGTAAGTATGTGTAGTCTTTATTTTTCCTTTGTTGTAACAAGTAAATAAATAAATAAATAAATAAATAAATAAATAAATAAATAAATAAATAAATAAATAAATAAATAAATAAATAAATAAATGAAACAGGCACTTTTTAATATAATGAATTGCACACTTCAAAAAAATAATCTCCTCCTGTATATACACTGTACATGTACCACTAGAACATTTTTCCACATCAAATAGTTGTACTTTTCGCCACCTTTGGATTTAGTTTTATCAGAGCTACCTGAGAAGTTCTAATAATGATTGTAATGACCTTCTGTATGTTTACACTATATTCTTGACCTCTATTCTGACAGACTACTGTGCTGGATTTTGTGAAAAAAGAATAAAAATTTATAATATTGGAAGTCGGAAATGTTTCTCATCCACACCCAAAGTGTGGTGTTTTGTAATCTTTGCTTTGCTGTATGATAATTTCAAATGCCTCTCTAAGGGTTAAACATCATGAAAAGGATAGCAACCCTTAAAATTACTTAACAAAGATGACTGACATTTTTTCACTGTCATAATACAGTCAAATTCCTTATCACTACATTACAGTGTATGTAGAATGGATGTGTAGAATGTCTAGCCTATGGGGGCAGGCATTTCTTGCCTTCAGTTTCGTGAACACCAGGCTACATACTTCACAGAACTACATGTAACTAACAACTTTTTTCTATCAGGGCAAAATAATTGAAACAAGTTTTATCTGGAAATTCTCTTATCAATGATACAAAAAAAAAAACTTTTATAAAAATAATGATTAGATACTCACATCCCACATATACATATAGTTGTGCCCCTCTCCAACATTAAAATGCTCTGCAGAAACTGTTCTTCCTTTATAGGGTCCAAACATGACCCTTTTTTCAATCTTTGTCCTGGCAAAGACACCCATTTGGTCTTGTCCAACTGCTGATGGAATGAGATACAGATTGCTAGGGAGGGTGGCTCTCGCTTGGCTTTTCTGCTGTGCTCCGCTGACTGGGTGGCAGTCGTCAACCCATTCTAATGGTCCATGATCTGGACAGTCACCATATATACATTGCTTGCGGCATTCATCACAAACTGAAAGACAAGTCAAAAGAGAATGAAAGACTACATGTACAGTATATACATGTATGGCAAAGGAAAAGGTGATCTGCAGGAACAAGTGCTTTGCCCCAGACTATTCCACATGCAGAAGGTACTCTTTTATATGGGCTCTCTAGGTATGCATGGCCTTGAAGGGCTTGGTTTTTGAGTGATGTCGGTCTGAAATAGGGCATGTTTTTCACTCTGGCCTGGTATTAGGTATTTTGTTTACAAGCACCATTTTTTTCCACATCAACATTGGCAAAGTTGTAACCCATCTCAATGTTTACACAAATAGAAGCCATGTCTGGTTAGCTTTGGCCATTTATTAGAGCCATGTACTAATTTTAGAGGTCTGGAATGGGGTATAAAAGTTTTGGCTCAGTTTGGAATAAAGAACAGATAATCACAGATTTGGGTCTGAAATAGGGTACCTATTTCAATGTTCAGGCTGCACACCCCCACCAAAACCTCTGGGGTGTACCTCCCACCCCCTGGGGCAGATACATGTACAATTCTGTAAAACCTCAGGTGCAAAATCCTTCCAGTAACTAGAACAATCAAATTGCCTCGGATTCAATACAGTGTAGCTCCCCTAGTGTTGGTGCTGTTTTGTATTTTATGTCACTACTGTAACACAATAATAACTTCACAGAATTGTGATGCTCAATCGAGATTCATACCACATGTAATATACATTTTATTAATACACTCACAGCTAATACTGTTTACTGTAAATGCATTAATATCAGGGATACTGAGAAAAATGCACTATTAGTGATACATGTACGTAGAATGAACTCAGGTCCTCAAGCATTTATTCAAGGTCTACCAAGCATAAGGTACATTCATGTATATTAGTTAAAAGTTATTCCATGAGCTTGAGCTGGGTAGAATTGATAACTAACAAAAAAAAGTACATCACACCAAGTTTGTGTATCCAGGAAAGTAAACAGTAATATTCTGTAGACTATCTTCATTCTCTGAATGAAAATCTCTCTGCCTTGGGATCTTCCCATAAGTTCTTTGCTGCTTGCCTTTGTTCAGTTGTCTTTGAGATTCATTTACAAGCCTTGTCAATTTAATTTTGTAGTGTGCTTCTGGGGTATGTAGCTAAAGTCTGTAAGTTGCAGAGTGGTTTTGTTTTCAGTTTACCAGGATGGAATTGCCCACCACTTCTTGCATTTTCTTGTCAATAAGCTGCCTTCTCTGAAGGAACTTTAGCTTTCTCTCCAGAAGGGTTTTAGCCAAGCAACAATTGCTAAACTCATAATTTCATATAATGTCAAACTCTGTGAGATATTTGGATGATAACCAAGATTCAGAAAGCTAGAAATACATTGTATAACACTGAAAATTTATTAGCATGAGATACTTGGCAGTTACAAGTTATGAATAAAAACACTTGTTTAATAAACAGCAGGATTAAAATAAATAAACACTGGGTCCACCAAGGCAGGCTTGAAATGCACTGTAATTTCTAGGCCCTGGTTGTTCAAAGGTGGATAACACTATCCACCGGATAAATCACTATCCAGCGGATAGGGTGGTTTGTTTTGTTAACACTTATCCCCTGGATAGTGATTTATCCGGTGGATAGCGTTATCCAGCCTTTGAACAACTGGGGCCAGTTGTACATAAGACAGTTATTCAGCTGTATGACTCACCAAGATAGTCATCATTATGCCTAAGCTCCATGACTGATCCTTCTCAAGGAGATGTTAATTCTAAACAGGAGAGACAAGAACAGTACAGATATTTTGTAAATGTTGTTGAATGCACACTTGCCTTCAAACCAGAACTGAATCGATAGCAAGGGTTTCTGCATCACTATGTTTAAAACAACAGGCCTTCAGGGTTGTCACCAAGCGCCGGCTGCCGGCTAAATTCGCCGGCTGAGGAAGAGGTGATCGCCGGCTGGATTTTGGCGGGGGATCACTCGGTGAACAACAACGAACGGTTTTTAGGTTACGCACGTACAATCATTTGATATGTGAACCATATCGAACCGTCTAAATCAACTAAATGAAAAGTATGGAATAAATTTCTGACTACCTTGAGTATCGGTGCCACTCTAATGAGTAAAGTAATTGAAAAAAAAAAGTTTTGAGCACTTGTTTATCGTGTTCTCTTTCCTTTTACTGCGTCCGCCATCTTGTAAATTAACGCAAAGCTTGGTAGCCCCTGGGTAGCCCCGCATCCCAGGCGTTGGGAAAGATTGGGACGAATTTTGTTCCAGGTCTCTCGCGAAAAATGGTGACCGGCTTATAAAAATCTCAAACTGGGAGACTATTTTCTTAGCTACAACCCTGGGCCTTTCGTTATTAAATATCTAATGCTTAAGTTAATAGATACATTATCAAGTACACACGTGACGAGATTGAACTAACCAAATTATCAGCTACACAAATTTGCCTTACCTAAAATTTAATGTGCATGCAGACAGTATACATTTTGTACCCTAAAAATACAGTTATTTTTTTCTGTTTGCTATTTATAAGCCCCTTTTTTGATGATACTGTAACCCCATCAAGGGTGAAACATGAAACACAAAGGAGTTTCTCATAATTAAAAAATAGAAACTTTCCCTCTTCACCACATGATACTGTCGCATTACTGTTTGTAGTGTACAGTACATGTATGTTAGATACAGCTTTTGTTTGTTTATTTAATTTTTGTTTTTAATTTTCGCAAAACCAGACAGAATGAGAAGTACTGTACAATAAGTCACAGATCTAATTACTAGTTTCTGCTACCATCAGCACTCTCCAACAATATAAATACAATCCACATAAGAAGACAAGCATTTTAGTCAGTCATCAATACTCTTGCTTAGTCCTAGGCTACGTAGCTGGCAGGATTTTGCTCAAGTGCTTTTGCTGTGAACACGAGGCAGCGGTGAAGCTGCAAAGGGATTGGCAAGGAGTCAAGGTGAATTCCCACCTGACCCAATAGCAAAGCGCGCGAGTGACGTCATGACTCAGACAAGACTCAAACAAACAAACCGGAATTGCAGACGATTTTCCTAAAACACTTCCTAAAACAACCGGCGTTCCTAAAGCACATTTTTGAAACGAAAACTTCGCCTAGATTCCCTCTAGATCTCTCAGAACACGCTGATGTTGTATGAGCCTCGTGGGGGATATAATCATTTGCATTGTATTTTTAACCCTTGCGTGCTTCGCTATTCATGTTTTTTTTTAATTATGCATCGCCAATGCACACAAATTTTGGATTGGCTGAGAGTAGTGAAATGTCAATCAAATTTTAATAGATACACTGTACATCTGTGTTTGCGAATGTGCATATTTGCAAAATGAAGAGTGTGGAGTGAAGCATAAAGAAAGCTTTGGATTCACTTGATAAATACAGAGGATAATCTTGGTACTGTAAGAAAATCGTGGCACTACTGTCCACAGGTGTTTCATAATTTATATGATATTTGCTTTGGCGAGATCATCATCGAAGACTATCTCTCTTCTTAAAAGTCATATCAAACCCAGTACAAGACCCAGCTGCAGAATATGCACAACTTCACTGTACGGTTTTGGAACGGGAAAGTGACAAAGTTGAATCCGCCGGTTTGACTAGGCCATAAAATTATATTTAAGTTTAGAGGAAAACGATGTCAGACAACAAAACCCTGTTGCCGCCAAGAACATCAGAAGGTCATCCACCCGACGACAACCTCACAATGTACAACATACAACCGAACCTAGATTTGAATGAGGTATTGAGTTGAACATACATGTAAGCGAATGTAACGCCATACAAAACTTTCCGAAAGGAGAAATTAGTGCTATGAAATGTCACGTCCAACAACAATTCAATAGTGCCCTTATGTGCTTTTGAAAATGTATGCAATTAAGGATTCTCATCCAAACACAGCCACTACTGAAAAAAATTTACAAAATGCCTCCTATTGAGACAAGCTTGTTAAAGCAACTGTGTGGCAACCGCAAAACCACATAGGGAAGTCTTTGTAGGCCTGTCAATCGAGTTTTGTATTACAGCTCATTCTTTGATAGGCTTATTTAACTGACGTAATCAACGGTGATAAAAGTGGCATTAAGCAAAAACCATAAGAAATGAGGCAGGAAGGAATTTCACTTGCAGCGAAGCTGCTTGCGAATTTCCTCCTGACCCACAAGGAAAAAAAATGTAAAATATCACTTGCTCGCAAATCCTGCCAGCTACGCAGGTGAGCTTAGTCCTGGCCATACAGTGTAGTCATGTACAGTATATCATTGAACAGCTATATTATGAGGTAGAATTTGATGGCGTGTATTTGGTTAGCTATATCTGGCAACTGTTAGTTTGTGTTTGGTTTGGGTTAGCTGGCCATTTGACACTGGCTAGGAGCAGGATTATTAAGAGTGTGTCCATGAGAAAACCAGGCAGGAGGTGATACAGCTCAAATCACCGATTTTGCTCAAACTTGGCCTAAATGTTGGGTTTGGTGAGTAAATGATTATGGCAAAAACTTAGGTTAAAATATTATATTCCCTTCAAGTTAGGGGGACTACCTCCAAAAATGGCCCTTTGTCACTAATTTATGCATATTTAATTAGCTGTCTTTGATTTAGCATTTCTATAACAAGAAAGGCCGTGTGAAAATGAAATAAACTGGATCATGTTCTACTATTATTAGTCTCAAAGCACAGATATTCATTTGAACCAGACAACTTGATTTCACTCTGCGGCTCCATCTTAAGTAAGGTGCATATTTTGTAGTGTTGTGAATAGCCTTTAATTAATGGCCAATATCTGCACTGGGCAACAGCAAATATGCATTATTCTAACATGGATAGTGAGAGCAATCACTAAAGTTCTCAAAAAAGCCATAAAATGTTTGGGGACCTCAACATTTTTTATGTGCTGGCATACTGTTTAAATAGGACTTCACGAATTTTGGCCACTTTATGAGCATTCACTAAAACACAAAAACCATTTTTCTGTCTTAACCTAACACGAAACTAGCAAGAAATATCTACCTTAGTATTTTCCTATCAATATGCAGTATAAATTCGGCGAAAAAGAGCACTTGAGACTGAAGTACATTTGTGACATTCTCTCGATATCGAAAAAATGCGGAAGAAGAAGATTCAACGCATAAGCTCCCTCAACTTGGGTTTTCAGGCGTAAAATAAAATTGAAACAAGAAACACCTACTACATACAGCGATTACACATGTCACTTGGACGCGATTTTGCGCTCTCTTTGATTCTTGGATTGAAGAAATGTCCATGCAGTTTTGTGCCATCTGTTCCGTTGCTTCGACCCGAAGTTTAAAGAGAATATCCATTGCCATCCCGCCTTCATCAGAGATATCAACAGCTGTCGAAAAAACTACTCAAAAGGCCGTTTAAAATCCAGGGAGAGTGATCACTTTAACATACAGTTTGCTTTTTAAATCCCAACACAAAACACTCCGCCAGGTCTACTTAGACATTGAAAACTCAGCGGTTACGCCTTGTAATCCGATAACTTCGTCATGTATGGTTTCACGAATTGTACCGCTTAATATCGACAAAGATGGCGGAATGTTTTGTGGTGTGTTTTGTAAGAAATTTGTATCCTATAACACTCACAGCAGTGATAGCTCTTCCTGGATTTTTAACGGCCTTGTGAGTAGCTGTTTCGACAAATGTTGATATCTCTGATGACGAAAGCGGGATGGCAAAGGACATTCTCTTTAAACCTCGGGTCGAAGCAACCGTCGCCGAAACAGATGCAACAAAACTGGACATTTCGCGGTCCAAGAATCAGCAAGAGTCACAAAAATTGCATCCAAGTGACATGTATGTAGTAGGTATTTCATGTTTCCATTGTACTTTACGCCTGGAAACCTAAGTGTAAGGAGCTTCTACGTTGAATCTTCTTCTGCCGCGTTTTATCGATAACCGTGAGAAGTAGCTCTGAAAATATTTGACAGAAATGTCTCAAGTGCTTCTTTTCGCCGAATTTATACTGGATATTGATAGGAAAATACTTAGGTAGACATTTCTTGTTGATTTCAAGTTAGGTTAACACAAAAAATAGCTTCCGTGTTCTAGTGAATGTCCATTAAATGGCCAAAAATCGTGAAATCCTATGTAAAGAGTATGCCAGCACAGAAAAAATGGTGAGGTCCCCAAACATTTTATGGCTCTTTTGAGAACTTTAGTGATTGCTCTCACTATCCATGTTAGAATAATGCGTATTTGCTGTTGCACAGTGCAGATATTTGCCATTACTTAAAGGCTATTCACAACACTACAAAATATGTACCTTTCTTAAGATAGAGCCACAGAGAGAAATCGAATTGTCTGGTTCAAATGAATATCTGTGCTTTGAGACTAATAATAGTAGAACATGATCCAGTGGATTTCATTTTCACATGGCCTTTTTTGTTGTAGAAGTGCTAAATCAAAGACAACTAATTAAATATGCATAAATTAGTGGCAAAGGGCCATTATTGGAGGGGTCCCCCTAACTTGAAGAGAATAAAATATTTTAACCTAAGTTCTTGGCATAATCATTTGCTCACCAAACCCAACATTCATGCCAAGTTTGAGCAAAATCGGTGATTTGAGCTGTATCACCTCCTGCCTGGTTCTGCCTGGTTTTCTCATGGACACACTCTTAAGCAAAAGTCAATACCAACCAAATTCAATAGCCTCCAGACTCTAGCTCAGCCATATGGACCTGAGGCAATTCAGTGCACCTGCAGCCCCTGCTCAGCTTTTACTGCTGTTTTAGTGTGCTGTGACAAAGGAATCCGTGAAGATCACCTCATGATACTTTTACAATCAAATTTGAAGAGTAATCCACGGGTGCGATGGGATCAGGTTAAAACGCATTTGACAGGCAAATATTTGTAGAGAAGACAAGACGACTGCAGCATGTTTTGGTGTTCATGCTGTCTTTACAGCTGTCTCACTCTTTTTAATACATGCATTTACACTCCAGGTGAAATTCACAATAATTCAAAATAAACTTTTCATTCATTGGATAATCACCAGACTTGTCTAAAGAGCCTGGTTACCTCTGGTTACTCTTTTTATATGATTACTGTAAATGATATGTTCGACTTAAGACAATGTACAATTCCAACTCACTTCTCCAAATTCTCGTCCTTACCTTTGAAATGCGTTCTAGGAACAGTTTTTCAATTCAGCTGTTAGTCAGAGAGGTAAACACATTTACATGTAAGCTTATTCTACAAACGTACAATAAAGTGTAATTAAAAATGCATTTTGCCCCAACGTTATGATGAATTGCTACCTTGAAATCATTCATAAGTAAATTATTTTACAGCCAGCATATCTTCAAGACAGCCAGAAACACAACGACGATCAGACTAGCTACAATGAAGATCATGCAAGCGAATTTGAAAATGTGCGAAAGGTCGTCAACATTTTCTTAAAATTGGATCAAGTTTACCGATGACTCTACCACGAAAAACAACGGTAACAAGAGGGTGACAAAGATTGTACCTACCTTCAGAAGATCGTTTCACGGAGAACAAAAATCAGCAGCAAACGAGGAAGACAAATTATTCGATCGAACGGCACTGCAACCAACTCAAAACACTCACGAAAGCTCGCTTCTCGTGTGCAAATGAGGTTGGCCGCGTGAAAACTGAGGCCGAATCTACAAAAAATCGATGGGCGAGGGAGGGGAGGAAAAGAAGACCAGTTTCACGGATGGTGGAAATATGTTGTTAAAAATCTTTGTATACCACAATTTGTCTCCTCAGTAGCCTAAACTTGTAGACAATAGCCAATCAGAAAGGAAAAAAGCCTTTGGATATTTTAAGGTATTTCACGGGTCGTATTTCTGGAAAGTTTCCTGACAGGCAGGGCGCCAGGCATCTTTCATTCAGCTTAGTTCAGATTTAAGTATAAAATGATGTCAATGGAAAACAAAATTATTAAAAAATACTTGCACAAACAGCAACTGAAAACCCAAAATAAAGCATCGTGGACCTTGTCATATTTCAAACAAAGATTTTGGAACGGAAATTCTGGATGACTCACCACAGAACTGAACAAATTTCGCTCCGACGAAGGGCTAACGCTCGAAACGTCAGCTTCCGGATCTCTTTACGGTGGACAATTCACATTATCAACCCAGTTGATAAAACCAAATTATCAAACAAAAAGTTGGCAGAGCAGGGGAAATCTCCAATCTGAACTGGATAAGGTAACGTTGAAGCTTCAGACGTGGATCAAGGATAAACGGTGACTGATTTCTGAAAGGAGTGCGCTTAGAAGGAGATTTTCCGGATTTTTTAATCCCTAAAGTTCCCTTTTGTGGGTTTCTGAGTAGTTCTGAAAAATCTTCGTAAAACGGTGGAAACAGGTATGAATCCGCGCCTGCTTTCAGTCGAAAAATTGTAAGCTTGTCTGGATGCGTACTTTCTCTTGCTCTTGAGTTGGTGAGTATCATGTTAAAGGCATAGGATATTTATAAACTTAAACTAGGTATACCTATCGATAGAGTGCCAACGAGCGAATAATTTGTGCTATAATAAGGGGTTTATTAATACAGCATAACGAATTTTTGGTTCTCTTCTGTTGCAAACATTACCGAGAGAAAATTATAACGCGTTTACCGGCAGGTAACGTTCGTCACGCAATCCCTGAATATCAAGAGTATTGGAATGTATCGCTGCTCGGTCGAACTTTCAGTTCAATATGATGGGCAAAGTCAAACTGAAAGTGAACACGCTAGTTTGATTGATGAACACGACTCGTTTAATTCTGTCGCAAAACAGATCCGATTTGTGTTTTGAACACTGGATTCGACTGTATGATAAACACGCTCGTTCAGTTCTGTTCGGAAACACTGCCGACTCAACCTTCAGTTCGATATGCTAGATTTCAACACTGGATTTGCTCTAGTGGTTCGACTGGTGAACACAATCTTTCCAAAAAAGCTGCCCGATGGAACTTTCAGTTCGATATAGGTAAACAGAGAAGGAATACACTGTTTCGATTCATGAACACGCTCGTTCAATTCCGTGGTGAACACGCTGGTTCGTTTTCATGTCGATTTTGTGTCTTGGATTTGCTCTTGTCTAACAGTTTTCCTGACTATTCGAATTAGAAGAAGAGTTTTGTAAAGGGTACGCTCCCCAAATGAACTTTCATTTCGATAAAGTGAGAAAGGAAACACGCTGGTTCGATATGTTCTGAGACTATGAAATTGTTCACAGTTGGATAAACACAACAGCAAAGAAAACGATGATATTCCACGAGACAAGTCTAGATGTAACGCGCCTCCTGATTGGCTAAAAACTACAATAGCTCGAATAGTTCCGTCCTTGCAATTGGCTCAAACTGAGCCATTGTTACATCTTACACCTTACAGTTACACTTTCAGAGCTCGATCGAGAATTTTTTCGCATACGCCATTCTTCGCGCGGCACTATTCTCTGCCGCCTCGCCAGCCGAGCGTCTTGCTGGCTCGTTGGCAATAATAACGATGTTTCAAAGTGGCATACAAACAAACAGAAAAAGAACAAAAAAGTCAATCTTGAGCAATGAACGGCAAAGTCAATTAGAGAAAGCTTCCTCATGACGTCACTGTATAAAATGTCCTGTGAATACAGCAACCTCGATCTCAGGCCCTCTCTCCTTTGCCTCCGTTGTCGTCAAAAGAGACAAAAGAGAGGGGCCTGGGATCGAGGTTGAAAGTGCAGTGCAGTTACCTCGTGATGGCAAGATGGCGATCGTCAAGAAGCTCTCTTTTGGCTAGCTAGCGGCGTTAGTTTATATTTTATATTTTTACAGATGCAAAACTTCGTTTATTAATTTTACCAAAACGGAAGTTAATTTAAGACTAAGCCGGAGGAAAAATATATTTCCAAAAGTTCTATGACGGGGTTGAAAGCTTCGTTATTGTAGTGTATGCCATCTTTCGTTCCTGGTGGGTACGAGTTGCTAATGGGATATACGTCCAATACAGTGATACCACTTGCACACATTGCCGAGTTAGCAAACGCATTGTATAACTGGATCCTCTGAAAATAAAGAAATATACCGGTATTTAATACTTGAGTCCTACATAACTTGCATTTTTGCAATTATCTGATTTGCATTTCTTCGCAGCATACATAGCTTTTCTGTAATTGCAACATGTCTTATCTGGATCTACTCTGCCTGTGTTGCCATCTATAGGACGGAGTCTAGTTATTCACAGTCTTTCACTGAGATAAGTTTTTAGAGCAAGGAGTCACAGTATTAGCCTGTGTAGCGTCTTCTCCACTGCTTGCCGCAATGAACATGATAAACCAAACGAGTTCAGTTACTGGGACATTTTGCGGGGAGTCCATTAAGCTTCTCTGTCCCCGGGGTGACATATTAAAGGGTCAGGGATGTGCTTAGGCTAAGAAGTGAAAATTTGGAATCAGTTAGGGTGTTCAGAGCCGAAAGCCACTAGTTTTGGCAGTCAAGGTATCAACTGGGGTCGCACGCGAATGAGAAAAAAAGCCATCATACTGTGTTGGTGCTCTTGACCGATCAGACATGAGATCGTTTTTTAATTCGCGTAGAATCGATTTTTTAGGGGTCGAAAAAAGCTTAAGGCACGTCGTGATATCAGATATGTCTCTTTTAAGGGACTAATTCCAGTTTTCCAACGATCACACAACACCGAACTTTCTACATGGGAGACCCCTCTCTCCCGCGTCCCCCCTCCCCCCACACTGGAACTGGAAGCTGTGTCAGCATCGATCATCGAGACGAGACAAGCTTGAGGCCGTGGAAGATGCTAAATACTTTAACTGATTCGTATAAACTGTGGCTCCCAGTGGTAGGGTACTTGTATGAGAGTCTAGTCGAATACGTACGTGGTTGGTGGTGAATCTGCGGAATGCGCCCATAATATCAGCGGTTTGTCCATGTATGGCGGTTGTCGATTTCCAGATAGGTTTCCCATGGTATAGTTTCTTGATCTCGGATATCAATGCAACAATGACTTGCTTATAGCTCTGAAAGCTGGTCGTCTACACAGGTTAATACAAAAAGAGAAACGATTAATAGCATAGGGACCGTCCCAAAAGAAATTCTAAAGTGAAATCAATGAGAGCGAATGAGGGAACGATGGGTTTGACATGTGAAATGCACAACAGTAACAACGATAAAAATATCAACAGCAAAGAAAACAAAATAGTAGCACCAGCAACTACTTGCAGCTCTAAACCCCTACAACTTTGGATGAAATCAGGTTTAAGATACACACTATCTTTTGGTGGCGTTAAGGTGATTCCCGGGTAAAAGAACCCGCCATAGATTTCCGATGAAACTTGGTATGGTGTCATTACAGTACAAGGAGATGTTAAAAACGTAATAAAAAGAGGGGGTCACCGTGCTTGTTTTCATGCCACGATGCTGACAAATATGGTTATTTTGGTGACTTTTGGTTATATCAGTGCGCAACAAATAAGCGCGATTATTTTTCAATGCGGCGTGTTGTATCACACAGAATTCGACTGTCTTTGATTGCTTATTCATCTACGTCCCAGAAGAAATGGCTTCAAATACCCTGCATTATTAACTGATATTTTTATCCTTTAAAGGAAACATAATTTGGACTTGCTCTAATGGGCCCGTTACGTCTCTATCTGTAGCATTTATTTCATTTGCCAAAAAAGTAGCCATAGATTTCTGCCAGATTTTTTCTCAGTTATTGCGGATATTGTTCTCATTGAATTTATAAAATAAAAAGTGGGGGTCACCGTGCTCGTTTAAGAGGAAATTAGCTTTTATCTCGCTATCGAGCTTAGTTTGAAGGAAATCTCTTATGTTTGTCCGCGCGCGCGCTCATGTGCGCGCGCTGATGACGCAAAATTCGTGCGCAGTAGGAATGCGCAATGCAAACTCGGGAATCACCTTAAAATGGTCACAAATTTGCTTGGACATGTTGAAGACTGGAAGAATCAACGCCAAGATGTCTTTAATTCAGAACAACAGTGTAGATTGTGCTCTCCGAGGAAGGCCGATATAAACACTTGTTGTTATTGACATCTGTCGATTTTACTTGAATTATTTTTACTCATCTCTTCCCACTATTGGCACCTGTTGCATGTACGGTCTTTTAGAAGAAAATGACTTATCACTCAGATAGTGTGTTTTGTACTTAAAGCTATTGTGTTGGCGTTTAAAACTGTCTCAGCAGCACCTTAATATAGTGAGCTCCAGCGTTTAACAGCAGTGCGCTGTCCTTGTCCATATCTTTCCTCAGAATCACTTGGCGGAAAAAGTTTAAAACCCTAGGAACGTGCAAGTTAACCTCACCACATGTTTCTGTCTGTGAAAAGTAACCATAATTCAGAAAAATTCGTTAGAGTCTTGAAGTTTATTTTATAGCAATCTTTTAATATGTTAGCGTTATACGAAGTAAGATAAGGTTATTTTTTTTACTGCCGAACCCTATCCTGGTATAAAGCGATTACGAGAATTTCAACTCCCGCCTAGCTGGGATGCTAGTCCATTGCAGGGCTACTTCCCAGCATTTCATTCTCCGGCACCCATTTAACACATGGGTGGAGAGAGGCAATGTGAGAGTAAGGAGTATTGCACAAGAACACAACACAATGTCCCCGGCCAGGGCTTGAACCCCTCCGCTCGATCTTTTTTCCAGCGCGTTAACCTTTATGGGACCGCGCAGCCCATACTAGGTGAGAGAACATATGGAACTGACTTGCAACTACTAGTAATATGATTGCTACGCAGGTGCCGTTTACGATCTTTAGCTGCAGAACCCAATAACTACTGACTTGGACCATTTTATTTCCGTTATTAAAACTTGTTAATCATGGTCAAGTGGCAATTTTGAAATTCTGAATTAAAAAGATCGATTTCAGATTGGGGACATGTTTACTTGTTTCTAAGGTGGCACAATTCGTGCTCAAAACATAATTTAACTGCTTAGTTATAACTTAGGTAAGTTTAACAGCTTAGGTAATGGTGTGATAGTGTAATAGGTAATAGTGTGAGCCCCAATTAGTCTACCCTTTGACACACAAATAAAGTCATTCATTCATTCATTCACTCAGGCTAGAGGAAGGGAAATTTTGAAATAAACGAAGAAAGAAACAGAAAGGTACGCAGACAGACTGGAAAACGTCAGACAGACAGACAACGATACAAACAACGACAACAAAAACAAC
>OZ026598.1:9683523-9726023 GCA_964020085.1 Micromussa lordhowensis | reverse complement strand
GTTAAATGGCAGATAGCGCGTTGCACTCGTAGGACGGAAAGTACGTTTTCCAAACTAAAGAGACATATAAAATTCAGTAAATTATGCAGTAAGGTTTGTTCAATGCGTCGTCACTCTCTAAATCAGTATCACTCTTGGAGTTATGTTAAAATAACTTGACTAGAAGACAAAGTTTGCACATCTTACTCAAATTATTGTTCATGTAGAATAAGAGGTCAAGATTTAAAAGCCTTCGTTACTTGTAATTAAAATCTTTCACTATTCTTTTTCGTTACTCACGTACCAAGGGTGAATTAACTGTTTACTTGCATTCGGTTTGAAATGTTCAAAACGTACACAGGTGTAATTTTCATACAGGTAATAGATGCATACTGTACTTGAGCACGTACAGCGATTTTCTGGTGGATTCATTTTAGCACATGTACAACATCCAAAACCAAACTTATCATATCTGGCCAATCAGAGCAAATTCAAACAAGAACCAATCAAAACGTCCGAGCGGTTTTTAGAATTAAGTGTCGTGAGGGAAGCAGAGACTAAAAGAGACGATGACAGGCCAGAAGCCCACAGAAACTTTAGCACCAACATTTGTGTATCACAGACAGCGATGTTCACATTCTGGCTGTGGTTGCTCTTTCACCTCAACGAAGTGCTTGGAAAGGTCAGGCTTTGTTGATATTTCCAAGGGAATACTTGACTACCCGGAGGGACTCCAACATAAAAAGGACGGGTGAGCTCGTCGGAAATTTTGAACAGAACCAATGAGAAGTACCAAAATCCTGTTTAGTGGGCGTGCCTTGATTTTTTTTTATGATTTACCAATTCTACAACAATACATTGACTGACACTGACTTTTTCGACTCAATACCCTAAAAGGTACCGTGAGAGCTCCTGCTATGGCCTTTTCGAGGCTTGACACCCTGACAGGTACCAAACCTCTCTTTTTTAACCACTGAAAGGTACGACGAGCGCCTCCGTCCTTTTTTATATAAGGGGTGTTAGGGAGTGGCCCCCTTTTCGGGGACTGGACCTTCATTTGCCATCCGTGATTATTCTACACTTATAAGATAAAAGCAAGAGAAAATGACGGGAAAGAGAGGGAAGCTCAGGGCATTGGCCAGGATATGTCATGTCTATGAAAGTTATTTTTAACCCAGCGAAAGTCTGTTTTTACTGGCGGAAGTCTGTTTTCCGAGACATCCGCATGTAGTCTTGTCTCGCTATCAGGTTGCTAGTGACACTTCGTCCGCCATTACATGAAATCTTTGCTTTTCTTTCAAACATCAGACCGAGGTTGGCCTGCATGCGAACGTCTCGGAAGACAGACTTCCGCTAGAACAAAGACTTCCGCTCGTCTAAAAATAACTTTCGTGGACATGACATATCCCAAGGGCTGTCCCGTGAGCCTCCCTCTCTGTCCCCTCATTTTCTCTTTTCTCTGCACTACTTTACCATTTTTGAACCAATCCATAGGAGGATCAATGACTCCATCACACAACGTATAATCTAAAATCATGTTAATTTTGTAGACACCAGGCTCCATGATCAGGAACAGCACTTCATACACTCCATTATTATGATCGAAGACGGTGCCTGCAAGATACGACGGTCCATCAAGGTACACTCTCCATGAGTCCCCACCAAACTTCTTGCGCACGGCCCCATGTGTACGGGATTGCACAAAAAACCGACTATATTCCCCTGCGGGACGAATTTGAACACCAAATATTTCGCTGTCTTCCGGGGATGTTTTAAATCTGAAACAAAATTCGATCATTTATTATCAGATACATCCATTCAGTCACTGTTATTATTGTTTGTTTTGAGTTAGCAAGAGTACGTTGTCTTAAACATCTGTTATAAATCGGCTTAAAATCAGTTATATCAGATGCAAACTTCCTTCGCCATTATGTAGCTACCATTTCCTATGTACTGCAGACTTGTCGTAGGACTATTTTTCCTCACGTGTTTGCCACGTGAGTGAGTAGAAAATGTACGACTCGTCGTAACGGAATAGTTTGGAATAAAGCACATTGTTTCCTTTTCTACATGGTTGGAGTTCTCGACAAGAAGTAACTGATCAATCACAAGAAATGCTTAGCCTCTAATCCTGACTATTCATCGGGTTTCGATTCCGTAATTACGAGACCATGATCAATAATCTTAAAATAGTAAATTTAAATGCGTCTCGATTAATCTAAATAAATTTTCAACTCAAACATCATGTCGTGTCTATCTGGGGAGGACATTTTGATTTTCTTCATCCCCTCCCCCAGTTTATGTACTTGTCCGTCATTATTGCTTAATAAAGGTTTATATCTGCCCATTTATAACAACTTACGTTTGATATTGTTTTCCATTGTTCCTTCTGTAATGAAGATTCTGACATGGTTTTTGTAGACTTTGCCAATCCAGTCGCCACTTTCGCTGCCGACACCAGTTCACCTTAAATTCGTCGTATATGGAAGCTCTGGCTCGCAGTTGAAACGCCACAACCCGGATGATAAAAAGCCATACTTCCCACCGGTGTAGCATAACAAGTTTTTACGAAAACACGAACCACAACACTTAGTCGTGAAGTCAGTCAACCATTGAAAGAGACCATGACCTTCACAGCAACTAGCTTTGGTGTTTTGCGTGTCTAAGCTGTTGGTTATCGTACTAAACTCTAATGGCCGTTTCTTCTTCTTCTTTTAACATGTTATTTCTGTTTTAACGGTGAAATTTGATGACTTGTACGTGTTTATGAGTTCTGCAGCCATCTTCATTATTTATGCTTTTTGGTAAAATAGTTTGGTGGACTATTATTGTTTCTTCTGGTTATTTTAACGCCCGAGTTCATTAAAACATTTGAACATTTTCTTAAAATCGTTTTAGTTCTCTTTAATTTGCTTATTTATCTCTTTTGTGTTTCTGTTCACTCCTTCTTGACTTTTTTAAACGCCAATGAACTAAAACAAAGCACAAGTGGAAACAAACAGGTGGAATTAAGGAACAAAAGTTTTCGTTCACTTGGGCGATTCAAAATCTAGTCTTTAAGCTGACAGGTTTTTTTATCGGAAATGACCTTTGATGACTTGTTGGAAGTCTTATGCGATTCAGGCAAGCTCTTTCTGTTACGTGATCGAATCGAGACTTAATTTTACTATTTCGCGTTAGATTGGTTAAGAAAAATAGGGTTAGTTCCCCTTTTCAGAAAGCTTCGACGAGTTTGCGGTTAGCTTTACAACAACATTTTCCGCTTGCCAGCACAAAGAATCTTATTTTCTACATCGTTTATGGTGTGCAAAACAAACGGCAATGTGGCCTGGGTTGGCTGAGTGGGCCGCATTAGTCTCTTCGAGGGCAGTCGAATACCACTGCTGCCGTGCATTTTATAATTCAAAACCACCAGTTTTCTTTGTGTTAGCTTGCAAGCTCAAGAAGAACGGAGCTATTATTAACTGCTATTAAAGACACCCTGGAAGATTGCTCGCACAAAAAGACGTACTTCTATGTAACTCGCTTGAAACACCTCAGTAGCCACCACGAGTTGTGAACGCAGTGATGGAACAAGTAAAGAGACCATTTACATCTTGAAGATTGACTAAACGAGTAATTCCTCTTTCTTTTTTATCATAAAGAAAAACGTAACATTTTCTCCCGTGTTTCTGTTGAGGCTTAGAAACACTCGTGAACGTATGGAGAACTCGAAAGAGCTGTGGCAACACTTACTTGTGGCATGTGTTCCCACGGCATTTCTCGTTCGCCCAAACTTCCGCTCGTGGTTATATTCGAGTGTTCGATGAGGTAATAGTTTATGTATTAAGTCATGTTTGATGAAGCCGACGTCTGAATCAAATATCGCCTCAAAGAAATGTAGAACGCTCAGGATCTCACTGTTTTAGTGGGATTCATTGAAAATTCCTTCAAATAACGATTTAGGTGGCTCTGAACCCCATTTACAAAAGTTGCATCTTATCCTGTTTATCAAAATTTGATAATATAAAAAAATCGAGTTCCGTTTTTGAATTATAAACCCTTAAAGCTATAAGTAAGGGTGTTTTTAGAAGGTCATACCGTTGATATGGTAACCTATTGTGTCACGAAAATGATAACAACGTGTTCAACAATGATTGGGTAGTGTTTTGATACCATGATCGTAGCATCAATTGATAAAGAGTGGTTATAATGACCAATCACAGTCTATGTCTTGGAAAGTGCTGGAAACTGTTTTGAGCCACCTCATGTCCTGGTGATTTATTGCTCTTGAGCGCCTTTAAAGCATTGATGACTTCCTTCCGGTTGGAAGGATCTGTGCTTATATCTAGATCTTCTGGACTTAGTGCTAGATCTGTTTTTCTTTCTTCCAAGGTATCCCATTCCAGGTCTTAGCTTAAAGTTAATCGATGGTAATTAGCGATCAGCTAGGTGTGATATCGATTATTAACTATCTAATGCCATCGATTAATGTCGATAAATCGATCAGCCGAACAACCTAACATATAGCTTTCTGCGGTCAACCATGTTTGCACTCCACGGATCACCAAACTAGGGCTGTCATAAAGTTTTTTTACTGTCATAAAGTACTTCTAAAGGCTGGTTTGACCACAAGAAACCCTACCTACAGTCTGACATTTAACGGTAAGCCACAACCAATACAGAATGTGACAACCAGCATAACTGATTATAAAGTACTTGAAACAAACGTTTGTCATGCAAATTTCATGTGCTGCTTGTACATGAAATTTCATGTACAGTCGCCACCATTCATGCATATTTCTGTTGATAAATGACTTTTGAGTTATCAAAGGACAAAGCTGCTTACCCTATAACCATAATTTCGGGTTGTTTTTGTATACAGCTAGGAATTGCAAGATGTCTATAGTACATGATAAACAACTGAAGCTGATCGTAGAATAACTTCCATGAGTGCACTTCGTATTGGTCTGGAATAATTATGAATACAAATTCACCACCTTTTGAAATTATGAATACATCAACGGAATATTCAATCAGATAAAATACCAAAACGATTTTTACCAAGATTTTTCTGTATAGGCCTGAATTAACCTTCGAATATAGACGGTCTCAGAAGCCAGTTTCTTTATTCGGGGCTTGAGTCGCTCTCTCGTGAGATCGCTAAGCAGACCTGGAACAATGACGGACTGTTGGCGCGTGAAGAAGGCTGTCTAAGAAATCGACGACTGGTTAGGAAACAAAACAAATCGTTCGTCATTTTCGTTATGATGAGTCTATTCGTCTTTGGCCTCCAAGACAATGTATCCTCGACTCTTGCCTGTAACAATGTCTACTGACAACATCGCTTGAAATATCAGCTCAACAGGAATCCAATGTGGGGGGTACTTGTATCTTGCCGTATCTAACATCAGTACAGAGTTTGTTTCTCGGTCGAACGCAGCAACAGGACTGTAGTGACCACCTCCGAATTGCCCGACAGCCTCCCTCGAATATGATATCGCCATGAACTCTTTTGGAATTTCGTTGGTGGGATTTTGATCGTTTGCCAGTTTACCTCCAGTACACACTCTCGCAAGGCTTTGAACAAATTTCTCGAATTGTCCTATCGTTTTATTTGGTCTGACAATAGTTGCGATGGCCCCATTACATTCTGCCAAGTAAACAAATTCTTCTAAAGTAGGTCCAGGCTCTTTCACACCGTCTTTATAAACACAGTTGTCTAACAGTTCATCTGTATACCATCGCCAAATAGATTTCCAGCAGCGTCGAGGATCTATCTGCAAGGAATTCAAAATAATGGCTAGCGTAGTAAGGCCATCGTAAGTTAGTTTTGATTGAGTATTATAGCACGATGACAGGGCTAGAAACGGGACAGCATAGCCAGTTTGCAGAGTACGACAGAGACGAGTTCTGGATTCCGCGGATCTGTAATCAAGGAGAGTTTTAGGAAGTGGACAGCCGTAGAATGTCTCCGATGGAGGAACCGACATGTTTCGACTCTGTACTGATCATGTACAGATCTGTACAGGTTATTTATTACATTATTTATTAACCGCCCTCGGTTTTTGTTGTCACAGGCTACATAAACACTTCTTCAGCAATTAAGAGGATTTATCAGTAAGTGAAACCCGTAACTGCACTGTTTCGAAATAAAACCTAAAAAATAAGGAAAAAATCAGGCTTGAATGAGGTCCGAATCCATGGTTTGCAATAACGAGTTTGGGTCGAGCTCTCAACATGTGAGGACGTGCTTCTTCGAGTCGCTCCCGAAGTTTTGTTTGTATTGCGAGATTTTCTGTACATGGGAGACCTCTTTAACTGTTCAAAAAGAAAAACAATAACCAGTGACTCAGATCGCGAAACCGCAAATCACCTGAAGGAAAGAGAGTTTGTAACGAGCTAACTGCTGTTGACGACTTCCGAGACGACTCCATTACTGACAACGACCAAGACTGCCCAAGCATTCGTAGCGTCGAGCAACATGGAAGATATTACAAAACAACTGAAGCTCATTCTATGTAAGCTCGAGGGTTTAGAGACTAAACTCGAAACGGTGATAGAGACAGTGAGCAACTTGAAGACTACGGTTAATAAGCTTGAGAATGGGGTTGACAAAGTACAAGGGGACGCCAAGATACTCAGAGATGACATCTATGCCATGGATAAAGGAATATCCTTTCTCAACAGTTCATGAAGGACTGTAGTTTGATAACTTCCTTAAATCGAATGAAATACCATCCTTCTGGAAGCAATCTCTTAGCCCTGGACAGCAAGGAAGTCACAACAAATTTCAGATATTAAACGACAATTTAAAATGTTGACAACATGTTTCAGCAGAAACTTGTGCCTTCTTCGCAGATGACGCCAAAATTAAGTAATTGCGTTACGCGGTAAAACCTTCATGCATAACTAAACAGGAAAATGCGTGCATAGCTGCTCACTGCAAGACAATATTAACAATACGCCTTTTTCTTGCTTTGATACAAACCTCTCTGCTTTTCTCATTTAAATGCTAACTAGCTAGCACAAGAATAACTTGATTTACACAACAGGAGCAGCGAGGAGACGGTTATTGAAGGGCCGCAGCCATGATGAAACATAGTTCGTGGTGTTATATTGGGGAAACCGGCAGAGCTTTCAATACCCGGAAAAAAGAACATTTGAGAAACATCAAAACTGCGGCCGAAGGCTCTGGAATTGCTAATCACGCCTAGTCCAACAAACACGTCATTGATTTTGAAACACGTCAATTATTGACAAAGGCACTCTTAGAACCAGAGAAACATTAGAAGCGTGGCATACCAGAGTGCACCTAACGCAGAACAACATTCCTTTTAACAAACATCTATGATTATTTACATTTTTATTATTTCGCAATTCACGGTTTTCATCCAAATTTCCTCATCGCTTTCTTATCATTCATTTTACCCGTCGAAGACTGCAATTCCGGCAGTCGAAAGCTTGTAGTGTTTCAATCTTTTTAGCCAGAGATCACTTAATTTCAACGAGGAAACGGTTGTTGTTGTCCATCGTGGTACATGCAATAATAAAGTTTTATCAAATTAGACATGATTGATCATCACAGTTATACACACAACTTAAGCAGTTGTGAAATTAAAGCCTGAACAAAATTCAGGCCTGAACGGGATTCGGACCCACGACCTCTGAGATACTGATGCAGTGCTCTACCAACTGAGCTATCAAGCGATCTGGGAGCCGGTCACATTTTGAGTTCGTAATTTAACCGTAGAAGGTGAAGAATGCACATGAATATATGAAAGATCATATATTTGAACTGTGGAGAAAGACATGATTGATCATCGCAGGTATACACACAACTTAAGCATGTTGTGAAATTAAAGCCTGAAAAACAATTCTTGGGGTTAGTTAATAGCTACAGAACAAAGAAAAACATTTTCAGGTTCTCACTCCGAGGTAAACCCAAGATTTTTCTGTATATACAAGAGTAACCTGCAATACATTCGCATGCTATAATTATCGTCCCCGCTCTTTGGAGACATTTAAGACTAAGATTTCAAAGTATTTTATTGAGTAATTTTAGTTAAGTATTTTGGTTATTTCTTTATTGGATATTTTTATTTCCTATTTTATGTATTTGTATATCATATCCGAGTAGCTATAGATATATTTTTATTGTTCTTAATCACCGTTTTGTATTATTTTTAAAGTTGGTGTTATGTCTAATGACTTTACCGACGAAATAAAATGTAGATGTAGAAATACAAAGAAACAAGACATCTGAAGTGTCGAAAAAGTTTCAATTTTGTCGAACTCAGAAACTGGGAAAACATCTTTTTAATGGTTAGGTTTTTCTGTTTCCCTCAGGATTAGTAATTTAGCGTTTAGAGAGGAAATGAAAAAAAAAAGGATTATTAATATTTTCCCTGAGTTAAATTTGCTCCGACAGCATGGCTGACTCATGGGAAAACTCGAGCGAAACGTCTGCTTCGGGTAAGAAAAAGAAAAAAAAACTATGGACAAACGAGGAAATAGAGTTGCGATTTAAGCCCGATCAAGTAATTTCACTTCGAAACGGTGGAGATTCTAGAACAAATTTAAAACGATTTCAAAGATCCTGAAGATGCATTTTGGGAGGACAACAACTCAGAACCTATCGTAAGTAATTGAGAAAGTAGTTCTCTACATTACCTCGAAATTCGAGGCGAGAATTCTATCTAAACGATCATATGTGTCGCTTCGCCCGTCTTCGAAAAATTCTAAACACATGTTCAATTGCGACAAAATACCCTTCCGATCACCGGTTAACAAGGCAAGACATAACAAGACAAATGGTTTGTTTTAGCATTAAATTCGAATAGAGTGCTTTGACATAATTTTTTGTATCTATAATTTTCTAACGTTTTTAGCTCAGATAATGACCTAGTCATTATTCAAGATGTAGGTATGGGTGGAACGTGGCACCCCTTCCTCCCTTCCTCCCTTCCCCCCTTCCTCCCTTCCTCCCTTCCCCCCTTCCTCTCCTCCTCCCCTCCTCCCATCCCCCCTCCTCCCCCCCTCCTCCCCCCCTCCCCTTTTCCGATGGAAATGAATTACGCCAGGAGCTCCTGATTACGCATTATTACACTGGGTACGCCTAGTAAAAGTCTTAGTACTATTTTGGTATCACGGAAATGCCCAGTCATTGGTTAACCAATAATGGTAATCTTAATGGCATAATAGGTTACCATTGCAAAAGTATGACCTGTTAAAACACCCTTAATTTTAGCTTTAACTGCTTATAACGCAAAAACGAGTTCGGAGAGCCCCATTTTTTATTTTCGAATTGTGATGAGCACGATAAGATGCAAGTTTTTGCAAAGAGTAAAAAAATTCTGTAGCGTGGGTTCCGAGCCACTTCCTTGTGGTTATTATGTACTGGAACTCTATCACTGTAACAGCCGTAAAGTCCATCGTTTATTCGTTTAGATCAATGAGGGAAACACTCGACACTGTCCTGTTTACAATACGAAAATTCGTGTTACCGTAACCTTGATTCACGAGTGTTCGTAATGTCCAATCCTTTTGATTCTCCGTCAGTTCCTTAACAAATGACAGTCCGTTTAGTGTTCCTTTGACCATAAAAAAGGGAAATAACAATGTAGTCAACGAAAAACGTGTAGCGCCGAGGTTTGACCTAAACTGAAATGAACCTCGATCAAATCACGTGTCCTAAACGCTCAGACGGACTGGTCCGATTACACAGGATAACCAACAAATGAAACTGGCATTTATAGTCACTGACATGGAGACACTTGCAGATAGCTGTATATCTTAAAAGAAGCATCCGAAGGCAGATCAATTAATGAAAGATACAGATTAAATTGTAGAAGCAGTCACGTTTGGTCGGAGTTAGATTAGCGAACATCAGACAGAATTTGTTCCTTGAATTAGCTTAAATGATCAGTTTGATCCATAGATCCTTTACATTAGATACATTAGTTAAGTGAATCAAACAGAGACGCGAGGTACGTGGCAGTTGAGATATGAAGCTAAGAGGGGCAAGAATAACTTTCTTTTGATGTATTAAAACTCAAGGTGTAGGAACTGAAGAACTATGCTTATACATTTCTATTTTTGCATTTGGACTTCTCTATCAACCTCAATTATAATATATCGAAAGTACTGTGGCTTCTTAGCTTCACTCAAATGACCTCCAATTCAAATCGAAATTTAAGTTAGATGAACTTCGTTACTAACTTATCACAACTGACGCCATCAAAACCTGCACCGAGATCCATCATGATTTATACAGGCGTGATGCGTTTGTCTGATAATACCCCGGGGAAAATACAGTTCAAAGGTAAACAAAGGGTTGATACAATCATTGACAAATAGCATTTTAATTTTTTAAGGCATTAAATTACAAGGCGATTTAATCTCAAAGCGAAAGCATAAAAACTACAATCTACGATCTCGTTGTCATTATTGCATGCGCCTTTATCACTTTTGCAAACATTGTTTTCTTCTCTACCAAATTCTGCGTTGTCTGGAGAACGTCAACCACGACGGCTAATTTTTTTTAATTCCAGACTTAGTTTTGTGATAGTTTTGATAGCGATAACAAAGTAAATTACTTTATAGAGTACCGCGAGATTCTTAGCTATAACACAAATTCATATTTACTAGTTTATCATCATCATCATCTTCAGCATGATGTTTGTCGTTAAAAGTAGTTTTCATCGTTATTGTCATTTTAGTCCTCGACAATGTTATCGCCATGGCTGTTGCATCTTCACAGTCACGACCATTATGTTGGCATTCATCGTTGATTTCACATTTGTCAGCATGTTTTTCATCGTACTCAGTGTAAACTTGGTCCAGACGTTCGCCATCATCTCAATCATCATCGTTATCATCATCGTGGTCATCGTGGTCATTGTCATTTGTATCGTCATCGTCATGATCATCCTTATCGCCATCGTCATCATCGTCCTTATCGCCATCGTCATCATCATGGTCATCATCATCATCGTAATTATCATCCTTATCGTCATCGTCATCATCATCCTCATTGTCATCGTCATCATCGTCGTTATCGTCATCGTTATCATCATCATTGCTGTCATCGCCGTCATCACCGAAGTCTTCTTCCTCATCATCGTTAGGGTCATCATAGTCGTTATCACCCTCATCGTCATGGTTCTCTCGGTGGTCGTCATCCTGGCCGTCTTCATTGTCATCATTATGATCTGTTGAGTTGGAAAATTCAAGGGTCATTGAGAGGTTGGTCAATCTCACCGGAAAACGGCTGTTTGAGTTGTAGTCTTCATTATAAAGACAGTGGGAAGAAAGTGTCATAGAAATGTATGAATTTTATGGTAAGGCAGAAAATACATATTGCAGGCCAAGTTTTGCTAGGACCGTGAACGTCAAAAAAAAAATAACTTCTAAATATGCAGCCATCTTGAACGACAATCTTGGTTAACTACCTTTAAAAAAAATAAGAAATAATCGAGTATTATTCAATTATAAACTATGAAACAGAACAGTAATACAAATGGAACGTTAAAAGTTATGGTTGAAAATGTTGTTGGTTATAGCGGTCAATGCGCTCAACTATACCTAGCTAGTTCACAAGCATGCCACTTAAACTGGAAGAAACAAATATATCGACTAAACATAATAGGCTTAAAAATCCCAACTGGCGGGAGGCAGACCAGCTGGCTATTTACAAGCATGACCCAGGAGTTGAACTATGATCTAACAAGAAAGACGTCCAGGTTAGTGGTGAGAGCGGCAGCCTCCTGATTTTAAGTCCGCTACTCTAAGCATTTGGCCACTCTGTCCCTGCTCCCCATGGTGACGACAATGCAAGCGTAAAAAACGCCAAATTTCCAGAATACAGTTGGGATTGCGACTTACCATCTGGCTTTGCCAAAGGAAAACTCCAGAGTGGTGTCAGCAAGGCTATCAGGCAAAAAAGTAGCACTATCTTTGAAGCCATTTTTCTGAATTTACTGAAGCTTACTTTGTAAAATTGCTTGGTTTAATGATGTACTCGTTAGTGTACCTCGCAATTTATACGTTTACCAGGTAGATTTAATAATAGTTCTAGAAGTACTTTTACCCCAGATATTGTCGCTTTGTCAAACACTCAAAGAAATATACAAAGGAGCTTTTGGGTTAACAAAGGAGAAAGTGCTTTAATTATAGTGTAATATACACTAAAGTGGGCGGCAGATAAGAAAGGAAAGTAAGTGTATATTGATATCGTGGAATTAGTATAATTTTACTTAATTATCTTCTGCAAATGTATATGTTTTGCTAAATTATCTCCTTGAGTTGGCATATTTTTTATTAAATTATCTTCTAAAAACCTTCTCTTTATGGTTTTACCTAATTTTATTTTATTTTTTCCCTGTACTGTCCTCGCCAGGTTCAAAGAAACTTTGTATTGTTTCACTTTGAAATATATTTCTCTAGAGCTGTTGCCATGGTAATAAACGTTTTCGTGCTTCCCGCAACGGCAAACGTTTACTTTAAACTCTAATCACAAAGTACGAGGTGATTTTTGATTGGATTGACAAATGAAATTAGAATGGACATTTAAAAGAAGATGCTGTTTTCACTTTCTAAAGACATTTAAGGGTATATCTGGGATATTCTTGTTATTTTTTCCAGTTTTCCAGCGTCAACTGTTAATGTTGCCGTTAAGTGTATTAGAAAGGTTGAGAACAAAAAGGCTATTGAACTTTTTGAAAAGTGTCCTTGAAAGCTGGACGATTGTCCGGACGATGAAGAGTAAACAAACCGAAATAGGTCAGATTTACTTTAAAAATGTTGAGGTTCTCAAACGTAATCAACTCAATAGTGGGTAGCCTCTTACGCAGACGGTCTTTGGTCTAGTGGGGGAGGAAGATTGCCTGACGAGCCAACAGAGATTCTGTGTAGGAGGCTTTATAGTGGGTGGCGAAACGTAAATCGTATTTTTGAGCTGTTTTCAAGGGACGATCAATGTAATAGAGTTAATCCTCCATATAGGACTTACCCCCAAGGTAATCCTTCATGAGTTATTTTTAGACATGGTACTCAGTTCGTCGGCGAATGTTACTGGCGCGTTACGTGTATGTTTTCGTGAAGGATTTGACAATTTGGATTTTGCTATTTGCTAGTGACATAGATTATGACGGGAAACCACTTTTAAACCATATTTAACTCTTTTCTGGTGAACGCCTATCGGCTAAAATTTAGTCAGTGTCAAATGTGAAGCACTGTGTCAGCAATAAATAGACACCACTCTTTAGTCTGCCAACAATTATTACTATTGTCTGTTATATTTATCTATATATTACTCAATATTCGCATACGTAGGATGTTGGAAATTTTGAAAACAAATGGACACATTTCTTAAAGTTTCAGTTGCTGGCAAAAGATGAAAATCGGAGAGGATAAATGAATCTTTTAAATTTTTTTTTTAAGACTGTGTTTTGTGGCAAATGATCAATTAGCCGAACCTGTATCAACTAATCTTTAATTTGACGTATTTAATTTACCGCTCTTGTCCTCAAGTGTTGATAACAACAATGCTTGATAATATATTTGTCATGACCTCTAACATCGTGTTTTGTCATGTTGTTAAGGTAAACAAAGTTTTGTTGATTCTTTTTTGTTCTGACTAATATGACAATATAGAGGTTTACTAGTTGAAAATAGTTCTAGTTAGGTTCCGAAACTTGTTTTACGTCAGCATAATCTATTGTGCTATTCCCAAATAAAGCTAAAGTTTGGCTGTAACCGAATATGAAATGAGTGAAAGCAAGAAAAACATTTTGTTACTCCAAACAGCAGTTGATAACGTTTGCTGTATATGTAAATATATGAAAATTTCATTTGTAATGATTTAGGAGAAGGCGTGGCAGGTTTAATTTTAGAGTTTTTAGCCTCTATATTTTGAAAACTCTTAGATACCACTACTAAGTCTAGACCACAGTTCTTCATTGTCAAGTCATAACTGTGAGCTTTCGAAACAATACAGAATTTATATTACAAGTCTGCGTAGTAAGATTACTTTTTCTCAAAAACCGACTGGTTCTTTCTGCTCTAGGTTAGCCTATTTTTAATTAGCATGCCATATCTTCACTACGTCTTCTTTAAATACGTTTATAGCATATCGGGGATAAAACTTAAGTACAACTATTAATAGGCCGGTCCCGACTGTGCTCGTAAAATTCTGGAAAAATGCTCGCTGAAATGCCAAAAAGTTGCTACAAAATTGCCAAAAATCCAAAAAGTTGCCACTAAATTTCAAATGTTGTTAGCTAAATTTCTTGATATTTTTATGTAAACGTTAATTAATAGTTTTATTTTTCGTTCTTCACAATAATTGCTATCATCAGTCAAAAAAATTGCTTGAAACTTAGAGAGTTGCTCGCAAATGTGGGCGAAATTTAAGGATACTCCTAAGTCTAACGGAAACAAAATACAAGGTTCATTTGACGTCTTGCTGAGCGTTGACAAGTGACAGGTTATGTGCTCAAAGTTCAAAAAGTTGATAAACATTCAATACATTTGCATAAATTGAAGTTTTCTATGAAATCGTTGACTTTTTCGTGCTTGACATGTGCTCTCAATCTATATTTTGCTCAAAAGTTGCTCAAAAAGGCCAAAATTGCTCGAAGCTACTAGAACCGTAAAAAGTTGACCCAAGCGCCAAACGTTGCTCAAAGGTTGCTGAGCACAATCGGGACAGGCCTAAGTATTAACAGGTGTTTTATTAAACGCTACATTACTCGTTGATTGTAGTTCTTTAGAAAATGAACGAACTTTGGCCGGTAAAGGACATCCTATGGCTAATATCATGCACAGGGTAGAAAATGTATAGGGCATTTTGCTGTTTATCTCTGATTTTCCTACCTTTAATAATTGACATCTTTGGATGTAAATAACTTTTAATACAAAATTTCGAAATTTGTAATTTGTTGCTAGGAGTTTTTTGCTATTGTTGAGTTTTCATTTTGTCTTTTCTTTCACAGATCTCTGACGTCTAGAGGTCTATTTAACAATTAGATTATGAGCTCGAGATTTCTATGAGGTGATAGTTGATGAGGCCGAAGGCCGAATCAACTATCGCCTCATAGAAATCGAGAGCGAATAATCTAATTGTTTTAGTAGAATTCTAACTGAATTTAACGCAAATAACGGTTTCCAATGATTTTCCCACGCATTATTGAACTTTACCCTAAACAAAGTTGAACGTATCGAACTTTCCTTGGCAAATTTGCAGTTGTTTACGCGCGTACCCGCTTTTTCAATATCTTCAAGTTTTTTAGGTGAAGAAACATTAAAAGTGCTTCTTTTAGTCTTCTCAGGGAAAAAAAACTTCGGAAAAACTATAAAAACATCGCATTTCTTGGACGACCGGCGGCCAACTGTACTCTAATGGCTGATAGTATACGAGTAGCTCAGCCAATCAGATTGCAGCATTTGCATTAGTATACTAGTAGAATTCTACTAATTATTGTTATAACTGTGTACTATCAAAACAACACAGAACTTGTACAATATCATAAAACATCACGTCGTACTGGGTTTAATTTTTCTTAGCGATAAACTAGATTTATGTGAGCGATTTCTTACGATCTTGATTTGTTGTTTTTACACTAACGTAAGCAGGCTGTTTGCGAACGGAGTGAACGGCAGTTATAATGTTTTTAAAGATTTTCATAACGGTAGATATAAATTCCTATTACTCGCTATTTTTGGTCAAAAAGCATGTTGGCATACTATCACAATAGCAGTCAGTCACACACGGAAATTCTGAAAACTAGACGTTTTCTTAATCTTTACTACCGCTTGCTATTTGTAACAGGGATTTCAGAGATCTACAAGAGTCCTACACTGAAGTTAAATAGTTTAGGTGCAATTAGACTTCACACAAAAAAGCGTGGTGAATTTTCTTATTATGACAGAAGAGATATATTGAAAAGCTTGAAAAGTCGTCTATGGATATTTCAAATAAGTACTCTTTTCTTGCAGTATCACGGAAATAGTCTTAAAAGGTTTTAAAAGTACCACTTCATATTAGCGTTAATGTATTGGCACTTCACAAGAGAAACAATATCTCGAGTTTCAGCACTTTTATATAGGTACACAGAGATATAGATAGAACTTAACTACCGACATTATTAAGTGAACTAACCCTGCAAATGTGCTATCAACAAACCCGATAAAAACATAAATCTTAAAGTTTTTTTTCTGCTTCTGGTACTACTCGACGCTGGAGTTGTGTATTTAGTTTGCAAATTTGAAAGGCAAGTTAATTACATATGAGTTATGTGTGTTTTGTGTTATCAAAATAATTTGAAAGTCTGGGAATAATTGTAATAATGGGTGTCATTTTATTTTTTTCACTTGATTTACCGAACCTAACGTAGCCGAAATAACGAATTATACAATTTCTTTTTAACGTTTCTATTATCATGTAATATTTAGTTTTTCAATTTTATCAATGGAGTTTGGGATGTCAAACTCGATTTCAAGACGAGTTTTCAAATCTCACTCCCACGAGCTTTTTTCGCTATGCTCCGGTCATCAATTTTTTAATGCAAATTTTAGGTCAATTCTTTTTAGACTGTCGAGTAGCCAGTGCATTATATCCTTACTTATCTATTAAACATAACGTGGATCTCACCTAGGGGTGGCTATCTTCCGATCCCCAGGTGAGAATACTTAGAAAAAAGTAACTGATTTATCTGGGAAACGAACTCAGTAATAACTCATCTGTAGGCCTAACGCAACTACCAACTACTACCTATGTAACTATTAAGGAAAGGAATGGAAGACCAATGCATAAATGCATAAACTTAGATCTCATATTCTTCCTTGTTTATCAGTTTATTGTAGTTTATTTTTGTTAGAGAATTAACTGGTATGTGTCATTGTGCAATGCTAAAAGAAAATAGTACTTTTTGTATGTAATAGTATAATCTGTCAATTGTGTTGTTAATAGAGCTGGATATTGTAAGTAGTGTAATTATTAGTGACTGTAACAAGAGTAATGTAAATAAGCATTGTAAGTAGTGTAAGTGATGTTTGATATTGTATTGTAAGTATTGTGTTTGTAATAAAAAAAAAATAAAATAAAAAAAAACTACCACGATTTACAGTACAGCCCAAAAATAATGTACGCGCAAGAAGTACCGCAAGAGCTTCTTGCGCCGTAACAACACACAATCCGCCGCAAGAAGTAAAAATGTCGTGTTTTTGCGGTTTGCCCGCAAGAACTTTCGAAACGCAAGAAGTTGAAAGTCTAACCGCAAGAAGCCGCAAGAACCTATGAATCTTACCGCAAGCCGCAAGAAGGGGCAAGAAGTTACTGCAGGTCAAACCGTCAAGATTGTTTGTAATGCCGTGTTGGAGGTCGAAATGCTCAGCGCTTGCTTGCAAATTTATCCATTAGATAAGAAACTGCAGGGGCAAGAGATGTAATATCATCTTAACTTTTGAACAGCCGAGACCAGAACTAGACTTGACAGTACGTTCAACATAAACTCTCTTCTCCGCAGAGGCTAAGGGTTTTCGGGTTGGGAGGATCCGCTGAGTAATGTAAGTGCAGTATTAGAGGTCGAAGAAAATATCAACGAAGACTGCATACAAATGGAAAAAGTTTACACAGAAACCGCAGAAAAAGTCCTAGGTCGAGTGAAGAAGAAAAACAAGCAATGGTTGAGTGAGGAAACCTGGAAAGCAATAGACCAACGGCAGATGATCCATGACAAAATACACAGCACAAAATCAGAGAGGAGAAAAAGCAAGCTACGAGCAGAGTATAAGATGAAAGACAGAGAGGTTAAACGTAGAGCAAGAGAAGACAAAAGGGTTTGGTTAGAACAGGCGGGAAAGGATGCAGAAAAGTACGCAGAGAATGGAAGAACCAGAGAACTGTACCAAACAGCCAAAAACATCACCAACAAGCGGTGGCGCCAAGTCGCAACAGTTAAGAACAAGAGGGGCGAGATAATAAAAGACAGGAATGCCAGACTCGAAAGATGGGCTGAACACTTTGAGGAGGTACTAGTCAGGGAGGCCCCGGCAAACCCAATTGAAGAAAATGAAGTAGAGACAGACGAAATTAGTGAGATGGATACAACAGTGATAAAGGAAGCAGAAGTAAGGCAGGCACTGAGGAAGACAAAGAGTGGAAAAACACCTGGAATCGACGGTATCCCAGCAGAGCTTTACAAAGCAGATAGTGATGTGGCAGTTAGGGAGTTGACAAGTCTCTTTAATAGAATATGGCATGAGGAGAAAATACCTGACCAATGGAAGAAAGGCTTGATAGTGAAAATACCAAAACGAGGAGATTTGAAAGAGTGCAAGAATTGGCGAGGCGTGACATTGCTACCTGTGGCCAGCAAAGTAATGGGAAGAGTTATCATCGAGAGAATACAAAACGGAGTAGACCATATACTTAGAAAAGAACAAGCTGGATTTCGAAAGAATAAGAGCACAATAGACCAAATATTCATCCTCCGTAACATCATAGAACAGGTCCATGAGTGGCAGGCAACATTCTATGCGCACTTTGTCGATTTCGAAAAAGCCTTTGACTCTGTACACCGCGAAGGACTGTGGAGAATTATGAAGGCCTATGGCATCCCTGACAAGTTGATAAGAATGGTGAAGATCATGTATGACGATTTTGAGTGTTCTGTACTAGACGAAGGAGAACAAACAAGATGGTTCAAAATCACCACTGGCGTTAAACAAGGATGTGTTATGTCAGGCTTTCTGTTCCTGCTTACTGTTGATTGGACAATGCGAAGAACAACAGAAAGGCATAGAAATGGCATCAGATGGGATTTCACAAGTACACTTGAAGACCTCGACTTTGCAGACGATATAGTCCTAGTTTCATCGAAATACGACCACATACAGAACAAGACCAACCGACTGGTAGATAATGCAGGAAGAGTGGGATTGAAACTGAATGCTCAAAAATGCAAAGTGATGAGAATGAATACACGAAGAGAAGACAAAGTAATGATTGGAAGAGAGGAAGTAGAAGACGTCGAAGAGTTTGTATATTTGGGTGCAACTGTGACAAAAGAGGGTGGTGGCACAGAAGACATCAAGAAACGTCTAAGTAAGGCGCAAGGAGCATTTTTCAACTTGAGGAAGATCTGGAACACACGGAGTATTGGTCGGAATACAAAAATCAAACTGTTTAAGACCTTGGTTCAACCAGTTCTTTTGTATGGGTGTGAAGCATGGAAACTAACAGCTGCTGAGGAGAAAAAACTGGATAGATTTCAGTTCACATGCCTGAGACGGATTTTAAGAATTTGGTGGCCACAGCGCATCCGAAACGACACAATTTCCCAAATAACGGGTGTGACGAAGATCAGTGAAGAAATACGAAGGAGAAGATGGAATTGGATTGGCCATGTGCTCAGAAAGGAGAGGAGGGATGACTGCATGGTGGCGATGGAATGGAAACCTGAAGGAAAAAGAAAAGTGGGACGACCTAAAACCACATGGAGAAGGACAGTGGAAAAAGAATCCAGGCAAAAGAGATGGTCCAGCTGGTCGGAAGTCAGGGGCGCAGCGCAAGACAGGGCTAGTTGGCGAGAGACAGTTGCAGCCTTATGCGCCTCATGGCGCGATGAGAAATAACTAACTAACTAAGGCACAGGGTTATCGGCGCCGGCGGAAAGCGCGGGAGCCTCTGCCAGATACCACGCCCAAGATGGCCGCCATCCGGAGATGGCAATTTTCTGTGCGCTACTCGCAGGGATGGCTTGCGTACCTTGTGTCAGTAAAATGGCGTGCAAGATTTTGAGGTTATGTGATGTCAGAGGTTTAACATATTTGAATGCCCCGAAATCGGTAAAAGTCTGTTGCCCTCACGAAAACTGTTTTTCTAAGCGTCATTTGTTTAGCTCCGAGGTGTTAAGCCATCGCTATCGAATTCAACATTCTCGAGACTGTGTAAATGAAGCGAGGAAAAAATGTGCTCAGGAAACTCATGGCTGCTGTAGGTCTAAACAACTTCGCAATTCTGTCTTAAGACAGACAAGAACAGGTAAGTTTTTTTAACGTTAATCTGCTCGGCGAACTAAACAATTTTCTTCGTGAAATCATGATGAAATCGAAGCTTAAGTGTTAAATCAAGCTTGATGTTAGCTTACATTTGTTTAAAGCTAGGAAAGCATTTTATCTCTTTTATATCGGCGGTGATGGGTAAATTCCTTTGCAGATTACATACATAGATGTAAATGTGGATAACAAGATTTCAGTGGTGAGAGCCAAACGATGATTAAGCTTATCCTCTTGTTTACTTCGTTTTTAGGGTTTTACAGAAGCTCTAAATTCAACGATTGCAAAGAATAGGAAAAAAAGAAATATAAGAAATATAGATTGCATGATTGTTTTATTTAAATTCAGATTTACCATGAAGAGACAGCTCTTGAAGAGAACAGTCAAGCTGATCCGAATCGTCCGCCATATTATTGTTCTTCCAAGAGAGAAAGAGATCATGCAGGACAACCCTCACGGGTTTCAGTGGGTCTTCGAAGTGAAACACTTTTGCTTCTTTTCTTGAAAAATATGAAATTAGATCTAAAAAAAAACTAATGCAAACTTAGAGACATAATTAGCAATGAGTTTCTGTGATTTCAAGCTGTTAAATTTAGACAAAGCTGAGAAATCTCTCGATGTACGAGGTTCCTGGCAAAGGTTCCCGTCTGATCGATCGATTCTTCTTTGCGCCAACACTCGCTTCGCCCAGCGGATTTATACAACGAACGTTCGAACCTC
Source organism: Micromussa lordhowensis (assembly GCA_964020085.1). Classification (NCBI taxonomy): domain Eukaryota; kingdom Metazoa; phylum Cnidaria; class Anthozoa; order Scleractinia; family Lobophylliidae; genus Micromussa; species Micromussa lordhowensis. The sequence continues at coordinate 9,705,284 of OZ026598.1, read as the reverse complement.
TGCGGAGGAGAGAGTAACATAAATAAATGTTATTTACTGGCCTTGCTAGGTCCATATTGGGAAAACTGTGTCCAAGGTCTCACTGAAGACCTCGCATACAGTTTTTCCCAACACGGACCTTGAAAGGCCAGTAAATAACGTGTTTATTTTTTCTCTACAGTGTTGCTTTGAAACAACTTTTATGTTGAATTTTAATTTTAATTAAAGCCTTTCTGTTCAAATGTGGCGTACCCATGCGTTCGACATTTTGGGCAGAGAAAGCATAATTGTTTTACTCTATGTTGAATGTTTACACGTTACGTTGTTATAGGGTGCAACAAAAAGCTTTAGTTGCCAAAGTTGGAAATTTAGAAGCGGTCTGTATTCGGCGTCCAGTGCGAGAATCCGGACCGCTTGAGTGGTCGCGATGACCAAATTGGATTCAAGGATATCGGATTCCGGACTGCTAAGACGGTGGAGAAAATAAAAGGTATAGTAACACAATGTAGTAGCGGTGGGTTCCTTTGGCCTCTAGGCTCCAATTAAGGACGTTCGCGCCCAAAAACTTCCCACACACAGATTTTTTTAAAACTTTGACTGACGGTAGAAAATGATAAGATTAGATAAAAAACGTAAAAAAAATTGGGGGTCACCGAACTCGTTTTCAAGATAAAGCGTAGCTCAGACCATAGCATTTCTACGATTCTCAGTCATTCGAGGCGATTCTGGCCGGATTCATTACTATCGGCATATATTTAAGTTGAAGAATCATCTCTAAGCTATGAGTGTTTAACACGGCTTATATAGGCCTAATTGATAGATCTTTGCTACATATGTCATTAAATCTGCTAGAATTAGCCTTAAAAAAGACAACTTCTAAGTCACGCACACCTGTCTCCATGTACCAATTCGACCCTTTTTTAATAGTATATGACAAATAATTACAACTTCCCACACACAGATTTTTTTGTTTTTTTAGTATAATGTAGAGAGTTAAAAAAGGAAGTGATCTGCCGAAAAAAAAGTGGGGGTAACAGAGCTTCCAACAAAAATATTCGCACACCAAGTTAACGCAAAGGTCATCAGCTCTATATTTTGTTAAGTTTTCGACTCGGTGCGCGCGCTTGAAAATGACGTGGCACGCGCGTGACCAATGAATAGCGTGCGCACTAGAGATGCGCAGTAGCAATGGGCGCGAACGTCCTTAATTAAAAAAATTTCCTAATTATTCTCCTTAAGTATCCTGTGATGTACATAACGATCCTCTGTAACTTGTCTTAAGTGTGAGTGAATAAATATTGTTGTTGGGATTCGAACCCACGCCTCCGAAGAGACTGGTGCCTAAAACCAGCGCCTTAGACCACTCGGCCACGCTACCGGTCACATGACGCGTTTAGTATGTGAATATGGTATCGGAACGAACGCTGATACGGTTTTACTCAGTTGAGAAATGTAAAGCAAGACTCGTGATAGTTTACACTACACTCGCCTAGAACTTCGTGCAATTTGGAGAGAATTTTCAAATATCACTCGCAGTGTAGTCCTTGCACTCACATTCAAAAGATTAGCCATACTTACATTCATGCCTTTGATCTATACAACTTGGCCGTAATGAAAACAGATTTTACAAAAACTACAGCAATTATCACACGCTCATTGGCTACAATCAGCGACAAAAATGTTGACACATTCCCCTTTCTAACCCCCTATTTTGTTACTGTGATCCCTTTTTGCCCTCCTAGCTTGTCATTTCAGCCCTCCTCACCCCCAAACAATGTTGTGCTGCAATTGCTGTGATCTTGAGGAACAAACAAGCAACATTGAATTGGGGAGCGGGGCCTGTTCCACAATTTTTTGCGCGATAAAAAGAGTGGTGTTATTTGGTGCACTAAAAGTACTAAGGAAAGACAATGTGTCAACTAATTATGTCGCGATTGTAGTTTTCATTGTCAGTAAGCAGACAGACACATGAAATAAAAAGAAATTCCGTCAGAATTTTGTGTCTGTACAAAAATGGTCTCGTTCAGGGAAGGCAGAGATCTTATTCTACTTTCATACGAAATAGGCTTGATTAATGACCAGGATTTTCTTCTCCTGTATCCGTCTTACATCTCCCAGAACTTAGACCGGCTGTAATTTCAACGACGAAACAAAATAACACTGAAAAAAAGCTCGATTTAGCACTGGTAGGGTGTCCGTACAACCTGATCAGCCCGAAAAAACAGAACTTTGAACAGGAATAAACATTTTATTACAGCTTAGCTTTCTAGATACGAAGCTTTCTTATCTGCGGCTGTTCTGTATTTTGGCCGCTCACTGTAGATGTTTAAATCGATCAAATTTTCTTTACAAATGACAGAGAATTATTATCTAGAACGAATTTTAATGATTGAGTACTGTACAGGCCCGCAAATGTTTCCGGCCTGCAAATGATCCCCGGACCACAAATGATCCCCAAATTGGACCGCAAATTATTCCAGGACAGGAAAAGATTCACTGCAAAAGTTAGGAATGGCGTGGACCACATGAAAAGTCTAGGGATGGATATATATACTTATCCTAGGTGAATGCCGCACGAGTAAAGTTGTCGCTTTGCTCGTGCAAATTTTCTTTATACTGTTGATGATCTTTTCTGTGCCGAAAGCTACGCGAAAATGTAGTCAATCCACCCGGGAAATCTCAGGTTATAGAGAACATACCATACATCTCAGGCCGAACCCAATAAAGTCAATCAGTGAAGTACTTGGCTAAACTACAACTTTCAAACACAGAAATTCGTGACGTTGGATATCATTACTCGGGCTTCCGTAGGAAAGCCCGAGTCATAAAATGCAAGCCGTTGTTCGTCGCCAGGTCTGATTGTCATCTTTAAGAACTTCCGTCCTGTGAGCAATTTGTCTTTCGTATCTAAACTCATTGAAAGGGCTGCTTTTAATCATTTTAATTTTAGACTTTTTATTAGGAATGTTTTGTAAATAAGACTTTTAGGATTTTGTTGAGTCAATGTAATGCGCAGATGAAAATTTCTTCGCTGGATTGATATTTGCGCAATACAAATCAATAAATTATTAAATTATTATTAAAAGGGGAGTCATGGTCCCAGGCGTTTCCGTGCGTAGAGAGTGAAAACTGGGGATGAGAGTGCAACACCTTGTGTTACCATGTACTTGCTCTTCTTTAACAAAATAATTTACAGAATGCTGTGGTTTGTGAAGAAATTCTTGGTTCGTCTTACATACAAAGATCAGTGTCGATCGTTTTCGGAGTACGGGTCGTTCCACAAATTATATTGCTTGAAAACCCGACAAACGGGCAAAGTTCAGGCTCGTTCTCACGATATAACGGGGTTAGGGACCTTAAGCAATGACGACGGCGACGCCTAGGACGACGTCCAGTAAAAAAATAGTTATATTTTACCGTCGAATTTTGCAGCTGTAAAGATTTTCTCAGAGCAACTATCTCTCTCAGAACTTGCTCTAGCTGATTGTGTAATGCCAGCGTTGAATTCCAAATTAAAATACGAAAAATTAGCCGTCGCCGTTCGCGTTCTCCAAAATACGCAGAACTAATAGTCATTTCACGTTGTTGTTTTGCAGAGGACGGCTAAGAAATGTACAGAGGTTTATAATGCACGTGCACAACCATTGTTCTGCCTTTTGTTTGGTGGCGTTCTCGTTTCCGTTGCCGTCGTGGTTTGCTTAAGGTCCCTAACAACAAATGAGCCATGCACGAGTTCAAAGTACGACAACACTGCTAAAAACCCGACTACTGACTCAAAAACAAACTATGATGCCAGAAATGTTAAAAAATCAAGAATCGTTGAAAACAGAATTTAGAAGATGAACCAAACAACATGCAATTGGATAAAAAGGATACTCAACGAATCAAATTGAATGGTAAATATTTGAGGGTAACTGTTGTGTTGAAATATCCTGATTCTTTTATTTGTTAATATTGTCCTCAATAAGCTTACTTGTAAAGTACAACTTGATCTTGCGTTACGAAGCCTGAGTAAACGCTCTTAGAGCGTCTAGTTTTTAAAGCCGTAAAATTTGCATTGAAATCGTTAATACTGTACATTTTGCTTGCGTTATCAAAATATTGTATCACTAACGTGAAACTCAGAAAATCAGAAATATTCATGGAATATTACTGCGTAGCAAGGAAAAAGTCAATTAACCTTGAGAAAAACTAAATCGCAAACAGGAGCGGCAATTAGTTGTTTTTGAGGTTTTCTAGAACTGATTGTTTTAGTACACAATTATCCTTTCAGAGTCAAACCAAAGTGTTCACGGTTTCTGAGTTTTACAGTAATAATAAAAAAAACTGATCGATTAAATATCTTTTTAATCCACTGTCCAAACTCCTGAGTCCATACATTTCCCTGTTTTATTGCGGGGCGACCATTTCTCGTCCGGGGATCATTTACGGTACAATCTGGGGATCATTTCCGGTCCTGGAGCCCGTTTCTCGAAACGTCGGAAACTTTTCGGGCCCGTAAAGCCATTTTTAGTTCATCTGTATCTGAAAACGGAGAAGTGTATACGCCTGAAATTTCTTTTGCGAAGAGAACCTCTGTTTATTTTAATAATGCGTGAATAAAACAGCTCTGTGATCATAAGGTTTGAGATTTTGCTATGGCTTTCCGGGCGCGAAAACTTTTCGGGGCCTTCGAGAAACGGGCCCCTGAATCATTTGCAGGCCTGTGCAGTACATTATCTTCAAACTAGGCTGTTCAAACAGTGAAAAAGCGTTAAAATGAGAAGGAAACAGCAGGCTTATGTTCACGTAGCGACCAGGAACGTTCGCGTAGAAGAAAGCAAGGCTACAGCGGGAAAGCCGTACTGGAAAGATCTTATTGACTTCACCGGATGTGATCTTAATTCACTACATGCTGCCGTACTGTAGCCTAGCAATATCATATCTTTAAGTCCCTATTTACCGGGCCATGGTTATTCTATTTTTGGTTCTTACTGATAATAGCACATATATTCCTCTGGAGGAGTTCAATTCGCCTCGATAATATCGGACTTCGCTTCCGAACATAAATTGTCTTGCCTTCGTTGATCTCGTCTGTAAATCCACCCACACCGAAAAGCACGAATGTTTACCTAGCCTTTCAAAATTGATAGAATTCCCTGTTTTTGGAAACGGACATATCTTACGCAAAATAAATCAGATGAATATCATTTTCAATGTTTTTAATACGAATTCACTGGTATGGCGAGTTTAACAACTAGTAAAACAATCATGATAATTAATGTCTTTTATAATAACACTAACGAAACTATATTTATACCCAGTTAGTTAGCAGCTTGTGGGGCCCTCTAAAGCTAAAACATTTTCATTTCAAAGGCTCAAAATGGACACACGTCAGCCATCGAAGGTAATGCAATAATAACAGTGACCTAAAAATAAACGACTGGTAACAAAGTTATCATAACGCTAAGCCATACACAAGCAAACCCTCCAATATATGTGTAACCTCTAGATGTGAGGAAATCGTCTCTTTGGACACTTTGCATTTTACCGTGTTTATAACTTTGTTGGCCAGAATGAATGTTTTTGTAATAACCATCAATATTGCTATTATCATTCCCATCATCATCATCGTCAACATCACCATAATTATCGTCATCTTAATCATCATCGTCATTGTCATCATCTTTTTCGTCATCATCTTTGTCATCGTCTTTGTCATTATCTTTGTCATCATCTTTGTCATCATCTTTGTCCTCGTTTTTTTCATCGTCTTTGTCATCATCTTTGTCATCGTCTTTGTCATCATCTTTTTCGTCGTCTTTGTCATCATCTTTGTCATCATCTTTTTTGTCATCTTCTTTGTCATCGTCTTTGTCATCATATTTTTCGTCGTCTTTGTCATCATCTCTTTCGTCATCTTCTTTGTCATTGTCTTTGTCATCATCTTTTTCGTCGTCTTTGTCATCATCTCTTTCGTCATCTTCTTTGTCATTGTCTTTGTCATCATCTTTTTCGTCGTCTTTGTCATCGTCTTTGTCATCGTCTTTGTCATCATCTTTGTCGTCGTCCTTATCATTATCTTTGTCCTCGTCTTTGTCATCGTCTTTGTCATCATCTTTGTCGTCATCTTTGTCATCGTCTTTGTCATCATCTCTGCCATCATCTTTGTCGTCATCTTTGTCATCGTCTTTGTCATCATCTTTGTCATCATCTTTGTCGTCATCTTTGTCATTGTCTTTGTCATCATCTTTGTCATCATCTTTGTCGTCATCTTTGTCATCATCTTTGTCATCATCTTTTTCGTCGTCTTTGTCATCATCTTTTTCGTCATCTTTGTCATCATCTTTGTCATCATCTTTGTCATCATCTTTGTCGTCATCTTTGTCATCATCTTTGTCATCATCTTTGTCATCATCTTTGTCATCATCTTTGTCATCATCTTTGTCATCATCTTTGTCATCATCTTTGTCATTATCTTTGTCATCATCTTTGTCGTCATCTTTGTCGTCATCTTTTTCGTCGTCTTTGTCATCATCTTTGTCATCATCTTTGTCATCATCTTTGTCATCATCTTTGTCATCATCTTTGTCATCATCTTTGTCATCATCTTTGTCGTCATCTTTGTCATCATCTTTGTCATCATCTTTGTCATCATCTTTGTCATCATCTTTGTCATCATCTTTGTCATCATCTTTGTCATCATCTTTGTCATCATCTTTGTCATCATCTTTGTCATCATCTTTGTCATCATCTTTGTCGTCATCTTTGTCGTCATCTTTTTCGTCGTCTTTGTCATTATCTTTGTCCTCGTTTTTGTCATCATCTTTGTCATCGTCTTTGTCATCATCTTTGTCATCGTCTTTGTCATCATCTTTGTCATCATCTTTGTCATCATCTTTGTCATCATCTTTGTCATCATCTTTGTCATCATCTTTGTCATCATCTTTGTCATCATCTTTGTCATCATCTTTGTCATCATCTTTGTCATCATCTTTGTCATCGTCTTTGTCATCATCTTTGTCATCATCTTTGTCATCATCTTTGTCATCATCTTTGTCATCATCTTTGTCATCATCTTTGTCATCATCTTTGTCGTCATCTTTGTCGTCATCTTTTTCGTCGTCTTTGTCATCATCTTTGTCATCATCTTTGTCATCATCTTTGTCATCATCTTTGTCATCATCTTTGTCATCATCTTTGTCGTCATCTTTGTCATCATCTTTGTGATCATCTTTGTCATCATCTTTGTCATCATCTTTGTCATCATCTTTGTCATCATCTTTGTCATCATCTTTGTCATCATCTTTGTCATCATCTTTGTCATCATCTTTGTCATCATCTTTGTCATCATCTTTGTCGTCATCTTTGTCGTCATCTTTTTCGTCGTCTTTGTCATTATCTTTGTCCTCGTTTTTGTCATCATCTTTGTCATCGTCTTTGTCATCATCTTTGTCATCGTCTTTGTCATCATCTTTGTCATCATCTTTGTCATCATCTTTGTCATCATCTTTGTCATCATCTTTGTCATCATCTTTGTCATCATCTTTGTCATCATCTTTGTCATCATCTTTGTCATCATCTTTGTCATCATCTTTGTCGTCATCTTTTTCGTCGTCTTTGTCATCATCTTTGTCATCATCTTTGTCATCATCTTTGTCATCATCTTTGTCATCATCTTTGTCATCATCTTTGTCATCATCTTTGTCGTCATCTTTGTCATCATCTTTGTGATCATCTTTGGCATCATCTTTGTCATCATCTTTGTCATCATCTTTGTCATCATCTTTGTCATCATCTTTGTCATCATCTTTGTCATCATCTTTGTCATCATCTTTGTCATCATCTTTGTCATCATCTTTGTCGTCATCTTTGTCGTCATCTTTTTCGTCGTCTTTGTCATTATCTTTGTCCTCGTTTTTGTCATCATCTTTGTCATCGTCTTTGTCATCATCTTTGTCATCGTCTTTGTCATCATCTTTGTCATCATCTTTGTCATCATCTTTGTCATCATCTTTGTCATCATCTTTGTCATCATCTTTGTCATCATCTTTGTCATCATCTTTGTCATCATCTTTGTCATCATCTTTGTCATCATCTTTGTCATCATCTTTGTCATCGTCTTTGTCATCATCTTTGTCATCATCTTTGTCATCATCTTTGTCATCATCTTTGTCATCATCTTTGTCATCATCTTTGTCATCATCTTTGTCATCATCTTTGTCATCATTTTCGTCATCTTTGTCGTCATCTTTTTCGTCGTCTTTGTCATCATCTTTGTCCTCGTTTTTGTCATCATCTTTGTCATCGTCTTTGTCATCATCTTTGTCATCGTCTTTGTCATCATCTTTGTCATCATCTTTGTCATCATCTTTGTCATCATCTTTGTCATCATCTTTGTCATCATCTTTGTCGTCATCTTTGTCGTCATCTTTTTCGTCGTCTTTGTCATTATCTTTGTCATCGTCTTTGTCATCATCTTTGTCATCATCTTTGTGATCATCTTTGTCATCATCTTTGTCGTCGTCTGTTTCAACGTCTTTGCCATCATCTTTTTCGTCGTGTTTGTCATCATCTTTTTCGTCGCCTTTGTCATCATCTTTGTCATCGTCTTTGTCATCATCTTTTTCGTCGTGTTTGTCATCATCTTTTTCGTCGTCTTTGTCACCATCTTTGTCGTCGTCCTTGTCATTATCTTTGTCGTCGTCTTTGTCATCATCTTTGTCATCATCTTTGTCAGCATCTTTGTCATCATCTTTGTCGTCATCTTTGTCATCGTCTTTGTCATCGTCTTTGTCATCGTCTTTGTCATCGTCTTTGTCATCATCTTGTTCGTCGTCCTTATCATTATCTTTGTTCTCGTCTTTGTCATCGTCTTTGTCATCATCTTTGTCGTCATCTTTGTCATCATCTTTGTCGTCATTGTTGTCATCGTCTTTGTCGTCGTCTTTGTCATCGTCTTTGTCATCATCTGTGTCGTCGTCTTTGTCATCGTCTTTGTCATCATCTTTGTCGTCGTCTTTGTGATCGTTTTGGTCATCATCTTTGTCATTATCTTTGTCATCATCTTTGTCGTCATCTGTGTCGTCATCGTTGTCATCATCTTTGTCATTATCTTTGTCATCGTGTTTGTCATCATCTTTGTCGTCGTCCTTGTCATTATCTTTGTCTTTGTCTTTTTCATCGTCTTTGTCATCATCTTTGTCATCGTCTTTGTCATCATCTTTGTCGTCGTCTTTGTCATCGTCTTTGTCATCGTCTTTGTCGTCATCTTTGTCATCATCTTTGTCGTCATCTTTGTCTTCGTCGTTGTTATTATCTTTGTCGTTGTCTCTGTTATCGTCTTTGTCGTGGTATTCATCATCGTGATCATTATTATCGTTATCATCATCATCGTCTGCCTTTTTATCATCGTCTTTGGCATTATTTTTGTCATTATCGTTCCCATCGTTGTCGTCTTTACCATTATCTTGGTCATCATATTTGCCATCGTCATTGTCCTGGCCGTCATGTTTGTCATCGTCTTTGCCATCATCTTTAAATACAAAATTGAAGAGATAAATCTTTTTGTTAGCAACCTGCGCGGATTAATTTGCACTGCATTAAAAAGTAGACATTAACTACTTATTGGCTGCAAGCCTCGTGGAAAGTTTGTCATGAGTCAGACTTATAACATCATCGACTGACAAACACTATTCACGCTCAGGTTGTCGAAACGTCAGTCACCAACAATAGTTCTTTCCAGAACTACCCTCACCCGGACGATCACACAAGACGAACAATTGATACTCCTGGGTTCAAACTATTTACTATCAACAGTTCATCTTGTTTTTATAACATATATTATACTATATTTCGTAAGACTCGATAAGAGAGTACCACACACTTTGCAATAAATTGCAAAAGGGATCTTCATTTGAAGCTATATGTATCGCGCCACTCAATTCAAACTCAATAAACTGAAGCGAGTACTTTATAAGAAAAGTGAGCCTAAACAATACAAAGCCTCTGATGCAATCCTTAGGAGTTACTGGTAAGTTCAAGGGTTTCTTTAAAAGTAGCATTAATTGGATGATAAGTAGAATAAGGCATCAACAAAAATTGACTGAAAAGTAAACACACTTCGAAGGTCGGACTACATATCGTCTGTACCAAACAAAATTGGCCGATCTGCAAAAATGGTTCATTTTTTTTTTACCTCATTACTATCACGCAACGAAAATATTACTTTAGTACTGATCGTCTTGTCTAAATAACAAATCATTACATCTCTCACCACTGGACTAGCTATTTTTCTGTTTGACAAAGGATGACTTGTACTTGCAAAAAGTGTATGTCAGAAAACTGATATAATGAAAATTATCATTAGAATAGCTATAAAAATCTAAAGGAAGGCGAAATGGATAAAATTGCATACGTCTCTCAATTCACTTACTAGGGACCAGAGGAGACTACTCGCGTTGACCATTAAGGGGGAAAAAAAATCTCAAACACAACGTCGGCAGGGTATGTGTATGGACGAAAACACCAACAAACCGTTTCAGTTATAATGTAGCCTTACCTCCTGGCTTTGTTAAAGGAAAACTCCAAAGCGGTATCAACATCACCACAAGACATAGTAGAAGCAAAGTGTTTGCCTGCATTTTGTTTAGCTTGGCGACAGATTCAGTCTCTGTATAATTTGCAGAGTGCTAGGCTACACATATGAAGGTTTGAATCTTTGCTTCGCAATTTATATGGGTTTCTTGGGTAGGCGTTAATAATTATAGAAACACAGTAATTAAAGATATTGTCGGGTTTGTTCTGAGTGCCCGGGCAGATCTGAAGTGTTCCGTTTTAAAATCAGAAGAAAAGTTGCCATATCATTAAAGGAAATCACTAATTCATCACAATTTTTGAAACGTGCATGGACACCATTTCATTTTCATATCATCAGATGACATTTTGACAATTTTCACTCTTTTCGACAAGCAAATCGTCGCTAAATTTGGAATACATGTACCAAATTAAGAATGTCTGAGTATCAAGACCGACTCACTGAGAAATTTTTTTAGTCAAACCGTCCATTTTCCATTTCTAACACGTTTCCAAGGAAACTACATAAACATATCACTTAGAAAAAAACGAAAAACAAATTGAATTTGTAACTATGGAAACACTTGGCTGAACTGTACCCTGTATTTTAGTTTCTTTTATCTCGTAAAACAATAAGAAGTGGCGATGTTACAGTATACATGTTTCTGTAACTAGTAACTAAAAGCGATGATATTTTTACATTGATCAGCATTTTCTTTTGAGATTTTCGAACATGTAATAAAGACATTAGTCACACGATCAACGTTAAAATAAACCTCCAATAAGCTGCAACTTTCAAAATAAGAAAGAGGAATTGTCTAAAAAGGTAGCAATAACGTAATTAAGATCTCATGTATGTTCGCTTTTAAACAGTGAATAACGTAACTTACAAATATCTGAACACTCAAATTCGCCAATTGAGTTGATATGTTTCTATTTCAAATATTGTGGTTAAGAAAACTCGTAAGGAACAGAAACAGAAATAAGTGAATACTCAATCACCGCGTACAATTATTAAAGTTGCAATATTGGGGAAGTGATATGATACAAAGCTATGATACAAAGTAAAATGATTGGGAAAGGCGATCTCGCAAAGAAGCTGTTTGGTGTCAGTTTCTTGAAAACAACTATACGGTGTCATTGAGTCTTAACTGACACTAACTGGCAGTGTTTAAGCCAAGGAGACTCTTAAATCTTACACGTAGTTAAAAAACAGGTTCCTGTTTTATCTTGTATTTCCTGTTGTAAACGTATGATGCGAAGTAGGATTATAAAAACAAAGAGCTCGACTCGAAAGAAAAGAAGGTACACTATAGCCAAAGTAGGGGTGTCATGATGATTTAAGGTTACCGTATATCTTTAGAGGTGTCTCACGCCCAAGCGATGCAGCGCGTCCGCTTTAAACTGTAGATACCTAAAGCCATATATTAATAAAAGCTTATAGAGCTGGCTATCACACGATATTGTCGTTTAAATTTCCCCTCAATTTCCGCACCCAACGCGCTTACAAAACATTTGCGATTTGCCATATTCCGGCAACTTCAAAGAAAAGTTACAGAACATTTTCGAAATAGTATTAAAAATATAGATTGATCATAGAAAATAAAATAAATAAAATAAAAAATTCGCAGACAGGCCTTTGTTGTTCATATATCAAACTAGCTACTGTGCAAACTTGAGAGCAGACGAACAAATTCCCTTTGACTTGTAGCTTTTAAAAGGGACACAAATTACATTTAAAGGTCATGTAAAACGCGAGAATCCATATTATTTTAAATTTTGTTATAGTTTGATAGCCAGCTCTATAAGCTGTAATTTGATATAGGGGTTTAGGTATCTACAGTTTAAACCCAACGCTCTACATCGTTTGAAAGCGAGACACCTCTTGAGGTGCTCTGAAGGTATACGGTAACCTTAAGTCATTTTTCTGAAGTACGAAATCTAATTTTGCACGGTAAAATTCATGATAATTAAAATAAGAAGAAAACCGCAGAAGAAGACCTAAGATAGACAAGGAGCGTACAATCAAGGAAGCGCGATTAAAATTACAGACGACAAATTTCAAAGAAAGTCATCTAGTTCAAGATAATATAGGCTGTCTTGGACGTGTCATTGTAAAATTCTCTCGCGTATCTTCTTATTTCTTAGCGACGGGTAGTTTCCGTTTTGACACACTAGCTCATTTCCTTACACTTCTTTTTCTTTCTTTTACTACAAAAATATATCAGAAGCTCGCATTATGTAAAAAAAAAACCCATCAATATATAATCTATGCTATTTTAATCTATGTGACAATATATTTGAAAATATATGAAAACAAGATATTGGCAATATCATCACCATCAAAGTTAACAGGAAGAGCTAAACTACCGTAATGTGAAATTTAATTAGTATTATTATTATTATTATGTCAGATTATGAGAAAACAAACCGGAGTCCTATGCAAAAGAAAAACGTCTGGTTGATTGTTTGCTTTAGCGCTCAAGCATTTTACATTTTGTGGAAAATGAAGTGGGAACACTGCAGAAGCATTCATGCTTTAAGTTGGGTAGGAAATGTGAACTTTCGAGTATGTATAGCAGCTTCACATTCAATGCAAGAGCAAATGTAATATCGATTTTAATTTGATCCCTCATATTCTTTGCTCATACATGTATCCCTCTATGCTCTTTGCTAAAGACATCAGTGTTAGTGTGTAGAGGAAAAACAATCATGCACAAAACCTTCTTTGGTGGATAAGTAAGTCTGCTAGTTTTTTTTTGCACTTTAAAGGGAAAACTTCAGAGTTTGAACATTCCGATGTATTGCCTCCGATGGTCATGATACACAGTTTGTTGCCAAGAATTAGTTCGGAACCACTCATTTTATTTTTTCGTATATTTGCTTCCGCGAAGAAAGCAACTGAGATAATCTATTCTCAAACTAAATACAAGAAAGAATTGGCCACAGCCACACTCTGGTCTATTGCACTAAACTACATTGAACGGAAATGTCCAAGAACGCCATAGCATTACAAAGATCCAGAGAGGACGCAGTCGGCTGCCTCTCGTTCGACCACTGTGATGACGCGTTGTCGATAAGAGTACAGACCACGCTAAACCACATTCAATTTGTTAAATTTGTAAGTTTCAAATCTAAGTATTTTTCATTATTTTTTGCTTCCTGGTATAAATAAGTGTTGTTGTTGTTGCGTAGATTAACTTCCCAAAGCGTGAAATGTATTAAAAAAACAGTAGTTGTATAAATCCTGCTGGTCTGATTATGAGCAGTGACTGAACAACCCAATATGACAAAATCTTAGACATTTTTGCAGTGAAAGCGTAAATTAATTTACTTATTTAGGAGTCTTATTTTGAAATCAGACTGGGAACTTCGACATCATGGATGAATACAGTGACAATATTTTAGAAAACAATTTTTTTTAAGTAACCATTAGAGAACAGAAGAACTACACGTCTAAAATGAATCTTCCTTCAAAATCAATTGAATTACCACTCTTTCCGAGGAAACCACAAGCATTTTGGTTTGTCAACATGGTTAATATTGCTGGAAAAAAGGCATGTCAGCCTGTTGTGATTTTTGTGTTTACAAATTTGAACTTTGTCCATTGACTTGAGGTATGATATTGGGGCAGCTAAGTTATTGATATCAAATAAATGGCAAACCATACCTTACACCATGATCAGTATTCAGTTCATTGAAAAGGAAATGCATATAGTTTGCTTCTGTATCCAGAAATCGTTGAACCATTTTTATATTTTTGCTTTGATTCTTTACTTTGCTACGACATGAAAATAAAATTCCGCACCGCATGTGACACGTCTATTCTTCTATCTCTCACTATAAATTGCCCGTTTAATCAATAGTCTTGCAGTATAACTTCGATCGCTGGCCGTTCAACTTTGTCTTTTCCTTACATGTAACAGAACAAAGGTCTGCGGAAGTAACCTCTTTAAAAAAAATTCAATGTTCCTTACAACTGAGAAATTAAAAGACTATTACTCTTTAAAAAGAAAACGTTCTGTCTAAAACGTCTGTTTTGATAGGATCATCTTTCTTTTCTCCTAAACAGATGTAACAACTGGTTTTACCTCTTTTAAACCAATTCCAATGTTCCTTACAACTGGGTATTTAAATGATTAATACTTATTAAAAGGAAAATGGTCTGTCTAAAACTTTGTTTACAACAAACAACAAATTTTGATCTAAAAGAAATGACAGTGGTGGGATTCGAACCAACGCCCCGGAAGAAACTGGTGCCTTTAACCAGCGCCTTAGACCGCTCGACCATGCTACCAGATGACAACGGAGACAAAAATTAAAAATAAAGGATGCACCTACATGTACCTTATAGCACATTATTTCTTCGCATATTTCCAGTAGTACTTTTGAAAAATCAGTAACATGAATTTCTTAACACAGAAGTTTCAGTAGCTAGGAATATCCTCATTTGTAAAAATAACTACCTCCTGATACGCGACTGATGCTTAAACAATATTCTGTTTCTGTTTGGCTGAATTTCAGCACTCGTTCATTCACGCAGATTACAGTTCGCTTCAGACGTTTGCTTTTTCACAAAACATAACAGGCGAATAATTAGCGCCAAAACCTTTAAGATTAACAACTTGTGAAATGAAATACTCTTTGAGCTTAAAAATAGCAGGAAAGGCCTTGTCTCGAATTGTGGCACATTAAGAATAGATCTTGTTTAGTTTCGTTATGTTTGTCAACAAGAAGTTCTAGACCACCTGGTGATGCGCAATATATTAATTATGAGCTGTATTGAACGCCAAAGTCAACGACTTTCACTTCTGCCTTAAGGACTATACTCTCACAGGTTTGATGGAGTTATTTGAGACACTCACCAACTTTGGACGGTTGTAATTGTACAAGGATTGAGACAAAGAATTCCAGATTTTGTGACATTGCCAACAGTTTGGGAATTTTTTGATGGCTACCGCAGGTTGGGTTTTTTTGTATTTCAAGTTACGAATGTAACCGCTTTTAATGAAATCTTTCTTGAACGTGATTCTGTCGGAGAAAAGGAGTATTTAAAATTGTGAAAAAATAGACCTACTTGTTAATTATGTTGTGAATATTGGAAAAAAAATGTAACGAAAAACTTTGGACAGCATTCTCTTTTTTGCGCAATATGCATGGCCATTAAATTAAGATTTTGATCCCTTGGTTATTCCCAGATCGAGCCCTTGCAGTCAGAAAAAGGAACTATCATTTCTAAAAAAAGAAAACTCTTCCAGTAAATATTGGAGCCGTTCAACAAAATAGCTTTTACTTTGTAAGTTATTTTAATTAAAAAGGAATTAAGATTATGAAGCAAATTGAAGAATCTCTGCAAGCGAACATAACCAGCATGCAAGTTTTCTTTAAATCGAGTCGTCAGCTATATGTATTTTCAATTTGTGTATTAAAAATGGGAGTCATCGTGCTCGTGACGATCATTTATTTCTCTGGCGAGGTTAGCGTGAAGGAAATCTCTGAACTCTGAACTCTGAATGTTGTGCGCGCGTGCTAATGAAGTGAAAATCGTGCGCTACAAGCACGGTTGCGCAATTCAAGTCAGTGGAATCACCTTACTGAACTTTATTATAAAGGAACGTCCCCATGTTTACAGATTGACAGATTTTATTTAAGAAAAAGCTAAAATCAAACATTATTGCAAGTTCCTAACTGAATTAACTGTACAATATATTTTCTTCTTCTACTAGTTAATCTACTCACATACTTTATTTTCCTGCTTATTTTTCCTAAATTGTATTTTTAGTTTAAAACTAGTTTTTGTCTGTGTGTTGTTGTATTTGTTACCTTACTAAGTTGTAATTACCTGACTCTATTAAAATTTACTGCATTTAGAACCCTAAGGATGGCTGCCCATTTTTACTAGCCTGGTGGTTATTTCGGGCAGCCAGCACCTTATAGTATTTGTTTTTATTACTCTTTGTAATTTGAAATTTAGTTCAATGCAGGTGCAATAAAAGTTGTTGTTGTTGTTGTTGTTGTTCTTTGTCGCTTTTTAATGATTTTTAGGTATTTGTTGTGGTTTTGTAATGTTTAAAAAAAAAAAGATAAAATCCAAGAGCGCGTCTCCAAAGATGTTACTGTAAGGAAACAATGCCGTCATTTCTACCCAAAACGTAGTCGCTCGATGCCATCAACCTTTCTTGTCATAGCTTAAAAATCTTAAATTTTTATTATGGACTGACGGCTTCAAAAGCTCTCTCCAGTCCAGTTGGTTTGATATTAGATAAGGTAAATTTCAAAATAAAAACGTTTATTCTTAGGATCAAATTCATCTTTGTCCAAATAGGAATAATGAGGGTGACAAGGAACTTAAGCACCTTATTATTGTATGCAATGCTCAAGTGGTTCTTAAAATCAAAATACTCATTTCCGAAATCATATAGTATTTCTCATGCAATGATTGTAAAACTTTAGATTAACCACTATGAATCATGCACTGCTTCAATTACGACCTGTAGATTTTGTTTTGTTTTTTCCTATACATATATTTCTTTGAAGAAACTACTGGAATGTTTTAATAATCATATTGTTAATCCTAACCCTTCGCTCGTAGCGCAAGGGCTAGACCATTGAATCCGATGTTCATTGTAAGATATCTAAAATGTAACGAAAAACGTGCGCTCTTTTGTGAGTCGCTTTCCTTACCAAATAATAATCTAAGTTGTGTCATTAGAGATGACCCTACTTCTTTGAAACAAAGTTCAATTTTGGTTACGTTTGGGTAATTTTAGAAAGTAAGTTGAGGAGCAGACTTGAAAGCAGATATCTTTACAGTTGCTGCTTTAAGACTGGCCCGTCTACTGAAAAACCTCTGCATTTTAGAAATAGCCCCTCCTAGAGAAAAGCAAATGGTTACATTGTAACTTGATGACCCTTTCTGTTGCTCAAGCTTTCAGAAGGACATACTTGCATCATCCATCTGGCCCTGTTTTTCTTTGTAGATTGATTGTTGAATATATACTTGCATCATAAATGTGGGATAAAAGTTGACGTATTATTCGTTGATGTGAAATAAATGGCAGCGGTGGGATTCGAACCCACGCCTCCGAAGAGACTGGTGCCTTAAACCAGCGCCTTAGACCACTCGGCCACGCTACCAGACGATGGACATTTTAGTTAGGAATGACAACTCCCTTCCACCCCATCTCCAAGCAATCTGCAGTAATTCCATTTTTCAAGCTTTCATTTTTGCCGAAATCTAACAAAACTGTTTTATGTCCATGCAAATTTGCGACAAGTCAAAAAGCATATATTAAAAACAATTCCCTTTACCAAGATCTGTGTTATGAATTTTCGCTAACACAAGCGTTTAAGTTGCATAGTATATACTTTCAGAAACCAAGCCTGAGAAAATACGCGCGCTGATTAGTTAAAAATCTCTTTTCCATTAAACAATTAGATTATGAGCTCGAAATTTTTATCGCGTATAGAAATCGAGAGCGAATAAACTTATTGTTTTACTATAAATCTACGAGTCGTTTAAAATTTTGTTTAAATCCTCTACACGGACACTTCGAAACGCAAAGTAGCGGCCACCAGTTTAATAACAACCGCACAATGCTACCCTAATTACTATCTGAAACAGAATAGATAATGAGTAGCTTAGCCAATCAGAGAACGGCATTCGTGACAGAACGCTGCTAGATTTATACAAAAACACGAATGAAACACTAGCACCAGTTCCTCACGTACTGACATTCACCTTTAACCTTTTGATGATCAAAGGAACAAGTTTATTTTTATGTTTTTTTTTTGTTTCGTTGCGGTGTTTTCTAATTAACAATTAGACTGCGGGCCCGAGTTTTCTACGAGCAGATAGTCAACGAGGACTGTTGCTCGTAGAAAACTCGGGCTCGTAGTCTAATCGTTTAAGTATCAATTTACAATGGTCTCATTGCATAAAAATGTCAAGTTACGCTTAGGAAAAAATGTTTTATTGTGTTTACATCGGCAATTCAAAGATTTCGAACCCTGCGCGCGATGTGCACTGAGGTGTGACACAAGCTTCGGGTGTTCAAGAAGATCACAAAAGACAGTTCATTCAGCTCACCAATGATTTCAGCCGAGCGAAAATTTAAAGACGGAGCTCTTATTTTAAAAGTTTAAAAGCGTTTTAAAAAGGTCAACAACAAAAGGACTTGTGGAAACTGTTCACTTGGGTGATCCAAAGTAGTTGTTGTTCACAATGGTTACCGAACAACCTTGAAATTGGAAATTTGGAGCTGACGCCTGGAAAATGCCTGTCGACTTGGAAGCCTGGTCGTTGACGTCGACGGCTGCTGGACGTTCCCTTTGACTTGTGGCTTTTAAAAGAGACACAAATTACATTCAAAGGTCGTGTAAAACGCGACAATTCATTTCATTTAAAATGTTTGGTACAGTTTGATAGCCGGCTCTATCAGCTGTAATTTGATATAGGGGTTAAGGTACCTACAGTAAAATTTCTAGTGATTGTTTTAGAGCCAAGGCGGCCATTGCCATAGGTATGTCATCTGATAGGGTGCGGAAAAAAATTACAAATTATGCGGACATTTTCAGGGAAAAAGTGCGGAAAAATGGATCAAATTAAACAGGCCGAAAACACATTGGATTATGCGGAAATTTCAACAGTTCACAAAATTGATAATAAAACCTTGAGCTTTCCAATGTACCGAACAACAGTGAAAAGAAGACCACTTCAAAGTCTTGCCCACAGTTCAAGCTCTTTAATAGAATAAACTTATTAAACGTCATGCCTGCCAACTTTGACATATACTTGATCTGTTTCTAGTAATTTTTGACAAGTATTTCTTCATTTAACACAGGTTTTCCGTAGAATCTTGAGCGAGGCTTTAGTAACCAGGCATTATATTAGAAGATTGTGAACTAGTTTCCAGGCTTTTCGCATAAACTAGGTTGGAACGCCTCGTTCCTAGTGTCCTCTCTCTACCTCGCTTTCTCGAGGTAGAGAGAGGACCCCGGGAACGTGGTTGTTGATTACCGTTTAAAATATGGTTGTCGCGACGTCGCTTCGATCGTTACTACAATACATGTAACTCCTGCCTTTATGTGGCAATCACGTTTTACCATTGCCTGGGTTCTCGTGTTTCGCGTCTCGCATTTCACCGTTGGTTATAATTTATTTTATTAGCAGTTTGAATGCAACAGGAACGCGTGACATCACCCTGACAATGGTGAAATGCGATAGCCGCATAAAGGCAACAATACGACGTATAATTGAGTGTATCATCAATATTGTTTTCTTTTTAGTGCACTGACAGTAAAATTTTAGCGGAGCTTCTGAGCGCTGAAAGTGCGAAAGCGGAGCCCCATACCTTAGAAAATTTGGTAACCCATCGATCTCAAAAAATCTTGGTTGTCGCACGACCGTCCCCACATCCATACCTTGAAAAATAAGAGAGTAGCACCATTACCATACGTAAATCTTTGATATTCGACATCTATGTTATGATTAATTGACAGCTTTCAAAACATAGTATCCGCTGACCAGTATCACGTGACCATATGGCGGACTCAGGTTTAAAGCTCATCGAGGTCTCGTTTTTTTAATAACCGCTGACCAGGTACTTGTGTTTGATTGTATCGTTCGCTCCAGCCAGGTTATTTCTCTGGGAGAGAAGGAAGGAGTACATGCAAAGGCAAAATTTCGACACAAATTAATCCCTGGCGCGGTGTTGACTTTTCTTCCGACATATTCCTTGCACAATCGTTTCTACAATCGTGGTCATTTTGTTTTTCTACAAACTGGAAAAAAATAGTGAAACCACAGGCTGAACAATTACAAGGTCACAACTGATCATTTTTTGAGTTTCTGATCCAAGAAAAACAAATCTCTTTTTTCCGTTAATTTAAATTAACGTTTTTTTAAATTATTGCAATTAGAAGATCCACTCTTAAGCTTGGCTAAATCTTTATAATATTTGTTGACGTGTATGCTACCATGTGCAAGAAACGGTGAACGACTGCAATATAAATAGATTCCTATGTTGAACGTAGGTGAAAGACGAAGAAGTCAATTGAAATGTTGTTACAAAATTAAAGGATCGACGTAAACTATGGCAGTATTTAAAATGAATGATGATTTATCGGATTTGCTGGAAATCACATATCAAACTTGAAACGCATTCGACACTTAGGTTAGCTGGCCCAAACACAACGACGTGCAACACGATAACAAGTCTACATGCAGTTGTTTCCCTCAGTTCAATTTTACACTATTGTGTAACACTCGTGAAATGTTCCGTTATTCGGTATTTTAAGTGCCTAAAATTGTCCATAAGGTATCACAAAGAGTATAATATAATTGTTATTAATATTACGAGGAGTATCATTTCCACCAAGTGAGGAAAGGCAAGACATTTGAAGTTTTCCTTCTCTGTTTTAAATTTTCACCTTTGAAATGCAGCACTAACAAGATAACATATCTAGTTAAAGTCATTTAATTTGTCACGCCATGGTAACGACTATAATAACAGCAACAACAAAAACAAATATATTGAATTAAAATACGCACTTTAACAGGCTCTATACTGTTGCCATGGAGACGGGTTAACACGCCAATAATAACATAGACTTTCAAAGTAAAATTTCGCTGATTTTAAAAATTAAGAGGGCCAAGGTTGCTAGGTGTCATAAAACTAAGGCGAGTTCATTTTCATCTTTCCACTCCTATGCTGTTCTATTTTAAAGTGCTACTAAATACTGTCACTACCTCGATATCGAATGGATATTGGACTCATTTGTAATTTACCAATCAGATTCACTGGGAAGCTTTTAAAAAATAGCAATATCTTGGATTTGAGAGTCTTATAAGCAATATCTTGGACTTGAGTGTCTTATAAGTACTTGAAACTGAACCTTAAACCACTGAAACTGATCAAGTACATCTGTGGAGATCGGAGAACCGCTAAAACGCCGGAACAAAATGGCTTCAAAGATTTTTCTTTTCTTCTGCCTTGTGGTGGTTTTGAGCCCGATCTGGAGTGTCCCTCTGCCAAAGCCTGACGGTAAGATTTGTAACTTGCTTTTACTTAATATTCTTCGCTCCTAGGTTGCATTGACGATGTTGTTTTGATGCTTATCTTTGATCATAAGATGTGCACAATATTAGTTTAACTTTCAATTACCTCGATTAGATCTCCAAAATGTTACAGGCTTTTCTGATAACTTCATTTTTGTATCGTACTCAA
>OZ026598.1:9661023-9681023 GCA_964020085.1 Micromussa lordhowensis | reverse complement strand
GTTTCACCATAATAACTTACTTAGTATTTGTTGTACTGTATTAGACAGTAGCATTCGAAAGTTGCAATCGATACGTTATCGGGGTATTGAAAATATAGACAAAAGTGCTTATTGTATCAGTTAGTACAGTTGAAACGGGCAATATTCACTTTTGATCAAAAGTAACTCCTGTCTAATTTTGGTAACATTTACGTTTGAAAGCTTACATATTGCACGTTTGAAATTTGTCACGACTCGTCAGGAAAGGTGCATAATGACAGCGTATTTTCAGGAAAGCAGAAGTACACATGGCTTGTTATCCTATTATGCAAGATGATCTTAGTACCTGGGGAATAATAACAAAAGTTATTGCCATTTATATATCAGTTTCAGTATATTGCGTGGGATAAAACGCCCTGTATACCCTGGACTAAAATTGTTTTCCGCTTTAAATGAATTAATACAGGATGAGGATTTGACAGATTTCCCATCTAACCTGACTCACAGATAAAATTCCTTTCAAAGTAATTTTCGAACAAATTCATGTACAGTACCGCAGTTTGTTGCATCTTTACCCTTTGACTGCCACATTTTCACTGTTAAATCAGTTTTTTGGTTGCCATGACGCTTGATGGGCCTTACTTTACTGAAAGAGCTATTCTTTTTTTTACCAAAACGATCGATTTCTCCAAAATTAGGTACAAAACTGAACAATATTTTAATCTGGGGCATGCGCATTAACCAAAATTTCCTTTCCTTTCTTTTTTCTCGGCACTTTTACTTTAGCTACCTTTTGCGTTTCATATTCTTTCTGGCGGTCGTAAAAAGTTGGGTGTTAATTATGGGCAAAGGCCATTCTCGACCCAAGTCCCTTCACTTTCTAGACCGCGCGCGAAGGCTCTGGGGAACTCTGGGCAAGCGTAACCAAAACTGGCTATGCCATTTGCCCAGCGCATGCTCAGTGCAAAACCAAAATGGCGGCTTACTTGGATGCAGCTATTGCGTCTGCCTTGAGGAAAGCTGGGAAAGACGAAAACTTTCGCTTAAAAGCTGAGCAAAGGGCAATAATCGAAGCCGTAGACATTTTATTGTTTCAATCATAAACCAATCAGGGCAGACTTTCTGGCTCAGTTCCCCAGAGCTCTTCTCAATGCGCAAAAGAGAAGAGCTCTGGGGTCGAGAGTGGGCAAAGCCTAGAAATGGGATCTTGATCAACTATAGGTATAATGGGTCATTTCACCACCATTTTTGCACTAAAACTGATAACGTTGCTTTTCAAATTGCTACGTCAGAAAGTTTCCATGTTTTCCACTACTAGTGATATAGCTGCTAATAATATAGCAGCATTATTTCCACATACGTACATAATCCACATTACCTAGTTATTACGAAGCGTTTTTCCTACATGCCGTTAAGAGAGTGCATCACAGCGGTTTTATGAGTGAGTAATCTGGGATGATTCCGGTATGAACCATCGCCTTCCTTATTACCTGAGGCCATGTTGTGGATTTTCGCCTGATTAGCGCCCTGAGAATGATACGTGGAACGATGTCAGATCCGCAGCGCAGGTGCAAGATGACAACGTAGGTTAATCTGGTGGATCTTTCCTTACAGTTTACGCTGCAGTCGAATGGATTTTTCAGAAAGTGGAAAATGACTGCTTTTATTCATAGTTTCCTTGATAAAGGCGCGAGTTGCCTGAGTAACAACAACCTCTACCTTGACCATCGGGACATAAAGGCAGCGTGGCCGAGTGGTTAGGGCGCTGGACTTGAATTCCGGAGATTGCGGGCTCAAGTCTCGCTCTAACCACTTAGGTGGAGTTGCTTCTTGGTAGACCATAGTTCAACTCCTCGGTCATGTTTGTAAATAGCCAAATGGTCTACCTCCTGCCAGTTGGGATTTTTAAGCTTATTAAATTTATTTGAAATATTTCTATCTTTCAGTTAAAGTGGAACACCTGAGAACTAGCTAGGTGCAGACACGCGCATTGACCACTTTAAAGACTCGCAACATGTGAACACATTTTTTTTATTTTTGAACATTTTTAGATAACCAGTTTACGCGACCTGACAATTGGTAAACATGCAGAAGAAGGTTGCGCATCAAAAAATTTCATCCTTTTTACAGATTGTGTTGTTTACCAATATACATAATGAAGCTTAAGTGAAAACTAATTAGGTTTTAAGCTTGACGGTCACTTGGTCATTTAAGTGCCTACTCGTCTGCTCGAAAACATGTTCGCGAAAAGTTCTCAGACCCGCTAAATGTACGGAACTCAAAAATTGTGGAAATCTAGCACCAAAATGATTGCAGTCTGTTGGAGGAAGTCAATTTTTGGTGTTGTTAAAAGGATGGCTTTTATTGTGATCGACTAATATTGATTTAGTTACCCCCTTACGGAAAGAAGTTGTTTGCCATTTTCAAGCTGTGGAAGGTTCTTGCAAACAGAAGATGGCGAAATTCCATGAAAAATGCTGCCATCGCTGGTCATAGTTTTACCAAGCAAACGAAAGATCGATAATGAAAAATTATTTCAACTGACTTGAGGTCAATACGTCGGCAATCCACAGTGAATAAACTATACATTGCTTTTTTCTTGTCTCAACAAAGGCAAATCGAGTCTGAGCATGAAGAACATTAACATTAGTAGTGTTTCGGTGACAGTTTTCCATGGAGAGTTGAGATATTTAACCCACTATTGTTTTCCAAGTGCTAGTTATTGACAGTATTTTCAATTATGTATCTGTGTAGTCTCCTCCGCAGCCGTTATTAGGGTCGTTAGTGGGGGAGAAGCGTTGCGTGACGACCCTAATAACGGCTGCGGAGGAGACTAGTATCTGTGTTCTGCATTCACAAAGTCATGAAGGTCAATAGGCTTGTTATTTAGTTTACAACTGTAGATATAATAGCGCATAAATATTGTGATGTGGTTGAATTTATTGGTGGTACTTTACTCATCTAAGTTGGAGGTGATTCCGAATAAAAGTTCCTCCATAGTTGAAGAGATCTGTGAATTGTACGTTGTATTAAACCACCGAATAACTTTTTGTATGAATGATTTCGTAAACGAGCAGTGAATAAAAATGTATTTCTTTTAGCTGTTTGATTACGTTGCTTGGTATTAGTTCCCACTGGGATAATTAGGCCTTTATATACCACTCCTTGTGAATATCACGCCACTTGACGCCGACCAGTTTACTCGAGGATTTTTTTTCATTATTTGGCTTGTAACCTGTGTTCAGTGTGTATCCGGTTCAAACTTTTGTAAATAAACTCGATCATCGCTGGCGGCTCCCTTCACTACTTGTTGTGTTACTTGTCTCTTCTACTTATAATATAAATGTTTTCTATTCGGCTGAGAGAAGCGAAAGAGAATAGAATTATGGTCGATCGAGTCATTTTTAACCACAAAAGCAGCATTCATCATCAGTTTTAATACCATATTTGAATAGTTCTCTCTTTGTCACCATGATTCTATGAATAAACTTAAACTGAAATTCTTTTAGTTTTGTGTCTTTGCAAAGTTTTTGTGTTGTCTTAAATATCTTTGCCCAATGTTCGTCATTTAAAGAAAGTACGTGTTTCGCTCCATCTTTTAGGACCGGTCTGACCTCCATTGTGGGTTTTATCAATGAAACGATTGTAGAAGTCCCTCGATTTGACTTTATCAAGGTTGAAGGTGAAAGTTCTTTTAAAATGAAAGAGATGATCGTTACTTGTGAAGAACTGTTTTTTGACTGACTCTATTTGTCTTGCTTTCAACCGTAAACGGTCAGGAATGGCACTAATAATCTGAAAATATTGGATGAAGTTTGTTTTGCATGAAAATTTTCCTTTAAATTCCTCGAATGAGAGATAGCTACCATCCTCTTTCAACAAGTCTTTAATAGAAACAATTCCTTTCTCCATCTATTTAGTGAGATATACTGTTTTCTGATCTACTTGAATTTCTTTGTTATTGCATAATAACCACTGGATCACAATTTTGTCAAACAAACATCAATTTCCACTGTGAGCTTTGAACATTGTCCTGAATGGAGCACGCTCTAGGAATTTGACTAACGATTCTCCAACAAAATTCCGGTATAATATAGTTATTTCAGTTATCTGAAATGAGATGCGTGTTCTTGCGATCTGCGAGTGAATTCCGGGACCATGGAAATACGTTTAATTAATGTTTACTTCATCCTATGCTACGCACTCTTCACACCAAAAATTAATCATTAACAGTATTAGCACTCTCCATTACGTTAACATCGTTACCGCTGAGAATAGACAACGAAGGACTTTAAATTGGAATTGAAATTTTTCGCCGTTGAAGATTCTTGTTTGTTTTACTTTTCAAACAACTCAGGGTAAACAAACAAGCAAACCAAAGATCGATAAAAACAAAGAAAAATTATTTCAAATAACTTGAGGTCAATACGTCGCCAATCCACAGTTAGTTAACTTTAATTGCTAAGACCATTACCCTTAGTTTGCAAGTGTTTCAATATCTATAACAAGTTGTTTTAATAAATTATGCTCACAAACAAATAAACTCAGAGGAGCAAGGAATAACCAATGACTTTCTCTTTGAAATGTTTTCTCGTTTGATCGCAAGTTGTATTTGAGGCAGGAGAACGTATACGTAAGCATAACAGTCCCGTTAGAATTGACCTCGCTCCCAATGTGTGGTTTCATAGTTCAGTTGGTAGAGCATCGCACCGGTATCGCGGAGGTCACGGGTTCGAATCCCGTTGAAGCCCTCATTTTTTCAGGCTTCTTCTTTCCAATTGCTTAAATTGGAAAATATACTGCGATGATCATTCTTCACTTTCATCCAAAACCGCAGTTCCTATATGAATCATTTCGTATATACATTACATCATTCCATTCCTCACGGGAAGATATGAACTCAACAAATTGACCTCGCTCCCAATGTGTGGCTTCCGGTTGGTAGAGCATCGCACCGGCTTGGTGTCATAAAAAAGAAATTCGTTTGTAGTTTGCCTCGGTCCTACTCTTCTAAATAATTGTTCGTCCAGGAGATATCTTCACTGGAAGCGTTCCTGATAACCTGACACCAGTAATTCTAAAACAACAGAATTTGAGGGTTTTCTGGCACACATTGACGACCATTGACTGCAAATTACCATGACGTAGTGTGTGTCCATTCTTTACATTCCTCTGTAATATCTAATGTTGACTCTACAGGTTGAAAGCGAATCCAGACCGTATTAAACTTTTTTCTTGTTTTATTGCTTGCTTTAAAGTACTTTAAAGTACCCACAAACTTAGGGATAGCCTTAACGTAGATTTCTTTATCGATCTCTGGGTACTTTAAAGTACCCACAAACTTAGGGATAGCCTTAACGTAGATTTCTGTATCGATCTCTGGTTGTTTACATTATGTCGTCCCATCCTCCATTCTTCCCTCAACCTTTTTTGTCGGATTATCATTTCTGCTGCATAGCTAGTATTCTAATCATACCATCATATCATAGTGTATTTTGTTACGGTAAAACTTACAGCATACTAAATGCTTAAAATAGCAGTGGCCAAAGTGGCCAAACAATGCTTGTTTGTCGAAGCTAGTTAACATCAATATCTGCCCCAGGAGTGCTACTCAAAAACGTTTTGCACGTGGGGGGTCAGGAGGGAGTCTGAGCTAATCCGGTTCGGCGGTACGCTGTTCAAGGTAATTGCTGGTAATACTCACCACATCCATAACTAATCATAAAAAAAGAAAAAAACTCCAACTTCGCAGTTATGCCTGACACAAGATTACAAATAAGGGTGACAGATATTGAGCGCATCGTCACCTCATTTGGTCTTGGTTAATGGTACTATGATAATAATCTATATATTTCATGCTACAACGCGATGAAAATTTGACAACTTAAAAGCCTTCGTATATTTGCCTTCTCAACGTATAACAGTTAGTTATTTTCCCAACGGTAGAAGAAAGTGAAGAGAATATAAACTCTTTAAGAGTCAGTTTCAGAGATATTTATGACAAAGAAATTAGATATATGAAATTATTTCTTTTAATGAATTGTCGCCTTCAAAGAATGCTTTATAGAGTTAAGAAGCTTGATACGGAATGTTTAGATTCACGAGTCGTTTAAGTGGCAGGGAAATATTCGTTAAAAAGCCTGTAAAATAACAATATAAATATAAGCCGCGAAGCGCAATGAACATCAAGCCTTTTTTTTCTCCTGGTTGTTTTGTCTCCATAGATCAGGAACCTTTTCCGTCAGATGCAAATAAGAGGAAATAACTGAAGACCGAGACGTAAACATTCGTGATCTTAGCGTCCAAGAAGATAATATCACGGACATAAAATACGTGCTGTTATGTTTCCATAGCGAAGACAAATGTTGATGTCGGTTACGTTTCTCTACGCTCCAAGTTGTTCCGAGTTCTCTAGAGTATTTCTTGCCCAATGAACGCACATTTGCATTATTGAAAACGTAAACACCCTCTTGTAGCTCCACGAAAATAACCCACTGGGCTTCGGTGTTCTGTATTAAAGGAAGGTGATCAAAGTACCTTTGATACCTGTCAAGACTCTTATTAAAACTTGATGTTTTAATTAGGCATTGCATGCTTGGTGTCAATTGTTACTAGCTCCAGGGCTCTTAACTTCTTATATATCCAAAAAAATAAAAACATGTTAGGCAAATGTGCGTACAAATGTGGATTTTTTTGGCGTCCGATGATCACCGATAAACGGGGGTGGGGTTACACTGGTTTAAATTTTCACTTGATCTGTAATTTTTTCATCTTCAATTGGAAGAGGACTTGTAACGCTTTAAAAATCGAGTCTTCTTAAGATGCCCCCAAACAGATTGCGGACTGCTAGAGTGACAAAAACTGCGCAAATTGTCTCCCCGTCGTTCGCGACGGTTTTTGATATGACGTGATTTTACTTGCATAAAAATATGCTCCACATATAAATATGACTCATTATACTTTTTTTCTTTGATTTCCCGCCGTCTGGGAAAGCGAATTACCAAACCCAGACAAGAATTTTCTTGTTTGAACAACAGGTTAGAGGCTTCTTGTACATAAAGTATACGGATACCTTGAGTAAAATGACAATTATCACTTTTGTTATGCCTCATTTCTTTAATTACATCCAAAAGGTAACATAAGTTACATAAGACAGAAGGTAATATTATGTTCATTCAAAAGGAACCGCACGGAAACAAATATGATATCATCAGTAGGCAGTGGTTATTTTTTTCTGCAAATGTAAATTTTCGTTACCTCTTCATGTACTTATGAGAAGAAGCCAAAGAGCACCACTTGTTTCTGACATTTCTGACCAATATAAGCTAATATATGAAATGTTTTCACGCAGGCCTGATAGCTATTGTCAGTAACATTCACCTCTCAAAATATGTGGAGACAATCATGCACTATTATGATTTGGTGGTTTTTCATTTCAGAGAGGTTTGTAGTCGGGAGTGTTTTAAACTCTTGATTTCGATGACGTTTCACTTCTGGAGACGTACATCTTAAATTGCTGGTAAAAATTAACACACAGTATCAGCTGAAACGAATCGTTTCAGAAGGAAGAAAATGAAATGTTGTTCAAGTGCAATTTATATGTTATAAATTAAATCTAATCCATACTCTGCAATTAAAGGCTTTAGGCTTAAGTAATAGACATTAAAAAAGGTGACCCAAGTAAAGCGGAAACCAGTTTCGCTGTCGTTGCATCTGCGAAAACTGGGGTACTGTTCCGTTTTCCCTACAAATTAGTCTTCCAATGTTCGCAGTTTTGTCCGTTTTGGTGTTGCGAAATTAAAACTCGTCTTCCTACAGAGCATTAGCTGTAGTTTTCGCCTTGAGTTGGTTTTTAAATAGAGGTATTTTAATTGGTCTCTACCACCTTTATTTACACCTAGTATGTTTCTTCCTAATTTTGTGATTTGATCGTCTGGCTACTATTGCTCGTTCTGGGTTTATCGTCGTTTAATGCCTATCTTAAAAGTTACCTTTGGTTCAGTGCTTAGGCTCTTTTCTTTCCCTTTCACTGAGGCAATACATGCAGGAATTGTGGGGACTGAGAAAAGACTTAATGCAGAAAGCACTGACTGATTATTGAAGCTTTATGTACAGTCATATCAAGATTCAAGCCAGGCCTCAAGCGTTGTTTCCTGTGTTCACTGAAGCTGATGTTCAAGCATGCAACTGCCACGACGGAATGGCTTTCTGCAGATTCTGATCTGTCTGTAAGAAAACGACCGCCATAATTCGCCCTGATTTGAAGGGAAATTTTATTTATGTGTTATCGCGGCTCAAAGAAACACCTAACACCTAAACTAAGTAGCAAGGTTTTCCCAACCACAATCATAGACAAGTAAATCGTCAAAAACTTTACCCTCTTTGGCTGGTAGACAGCACGTCGCAATGCTGAGGCATTTGGCGATGAACATATATTATATAAGTGCTCATTTTTCCTTTTCGTAGTTCTAAAATTTCAATACATTCGTTTCCAGTTAAGCACGCTGTATTATAATGTACATTTAGCTTTCAGTGATATGACAGAAAGAATATATATAAATATATATTTATAAAGAAACCCAACATTGATATGGGAATGAATGTATGGGTTTAATTGTTTCTCCCCAGAAAAAGTACCCAAGGAGAACCTAAAATAAGCTGAAAATGATTTTCATGAGTCATGCCTTCAAAGTCTTCTCAACGTCGTCTACAAAATATTCCAAAAGGCCTTATTTGTTATTTAAGGCATTTTTCAGTTTGAAGTTAGTCTCTAATAACATTGAAAAGTAAAGTGCTCACAGTAGTTGAATGTAACTTACCGTTATTTTAATATGATTAATTGTAACTTAAAATACGGAAATTAGTCACCTTGTTATTTTCGTTTATTCGCCTAGCAACACCAAAACAAACAATGCACATTGAAAGGAAGTGTTAGACGTTTCCATGGTGAGTTGTTGTCTTCCCTTGGATACAAAGCCGCAGATTCGAAAACATCATCAATGGACCCGCGGGCCCTTCTATTATCGGATCCGTGTGAATCTTGAATGCTATTGGCAGTTCGAGTACCCTTGTCCGTGGCATTCGCTAAATATCAAAAAATCATCTAAAAGGATATTGTTGTTAAAATAGCCCTTAACAATCAAATCAAGAAATGTGTTGCATGCCACTACAGTGTGTACGCAAAATTCTGAAAGTGACGTGGTACGCTGGCCAAAGCTTTAGCATAACAACATTTTGAGCTATTTTTGGTATGACCTTTTTATAGGGGCTTCAGATAAGAAGTATTTCGATTCATTTCAGCGTTACTTCCTTGAGCAACGAACATAATAGAAAATATAAGTGCTAGATAAATCCAATTAAATGCGAAAGATAGCAACACCAGGTAATTAATTTGAGATACCGCAAAGAAAAAGTATTTCAACAATGTGTGCTATATTATATTTGCAACTAGTAGCTTTGCTGTGCACAGAAGTGTTTCTATGGAAACTATAAAAAGTAGGCTAATATCAGAAAAACGTATTGCCAAGGAAAAGCTTTGGTGGTCGCCAAGTTTTTTTATATTTAAAGGTTATGGAACTGCGTAACAATTAATCGAAAGTCTTGACCCTTTTTACCTTTTTTAAGTAAATGCTGTCTAAGTGTTTCTAAATCAGTTTCGCAATATCTCACATTCTAATCTGCTTCAATGTTCGGCAATGTTCCTCCGCCTTCTTTAACAAACATGACAATATCTCGAGTACCAGAGAAATATCAGTATTTTTCAGCTTACTCAAACAGCGTATAAATGCCAAGTAAGAGTGGACGAAATCATTAACCAGGTAGACTTGCGAAGAGAACATTGAAGAGCAGAAGAAATATGGCCTCCAAAGTCTTGCTTATTCTTTGTCTTGTGGCTTTGTTCACACCACTCTGGAGTTTGCCTTTACCTTTGCAAAATGGTAAGATGTGATTATATGTACTATTTCTTTTCTTCCCTAAAATTTCCGTTCCTGAGTACAAGTTTGCAATATGAGCTTGATTGGAGACTGAGATGTGATTTTTCATTGCACTGAACAAAAAATATCCAAAAACTTAGTGTGTGCTCCCTGTTGTAATAGAGCCGAACGTATCTCTTTGATAGAATTAAACATATTCTGGTTGAAATGCGGAATATATTCACTAGCATTATCACCTAATATTTATTACCGCATTATTTCTCTCCTCGCAAGTCATTAGCGTAATCACTTTACTGATAGTGAAGATTTTGTTAACACTCTAGCCTTCGAAACAACTTTCACTTCCAAATTTGGTTGGCAGTAGTTTTCGTACGGTCCAAATACAAGCTGATTTGATTGCTAAGGGTAAAGTTAAGTTGTAAAATATTGTTACCGTAAAAGTTAATTTCCACGTTGCCGCGTTACTTAAATGTTCCAACTTTGACACCAAAAAAACGTCTTATTTTTCAAAGATGTTATGGACGAAAGTGGCAGTGGCGAAGATGGAAGTGGTGAAAGTGGCAGTGAAGATGGAAGTACCGAAGAAGGAAGTGCAGAAGGTGAAAGTGGAGACGACATTGATGGTGAGATGTTCAAACTGATTAGTTTTAACTTTCACTCCGATGAGTAAAAATTGTTGACGATTTCCCCAAAGAAAAGATCAATAAGGACTGAAGCCAAAACAATATGACTAAAGGAAATGTTTTCGATATAGCGTTTCTATATTCCACGCAGATAAGTCCTTAAGAGGCAATATTCCAAGTCGGTCAGTTTGACGATGCGATGCCTTCCATCCAGAAAAAAAATTAATAACCTCCCTCTCTCGTCCTTTCGCATTTTTAATAGTTTGATATGATATTTTGAGTGACTACTAAAACTAATTTTCCTAACCACACAAAATATTTGCCATCCGTATGCCAGTATAAACTGAGTTAAATCAAACTTCTAGCGTTTACGTAAATAAAT
Source organism: Micromussa lordhowensis (assembly GCA_964020085.1). Classification (NCBI taxonomy): domain Eukaryota; kingdom Metazoa; phylum Cnidaria; class Anthozoa; order Scleractinia; family Lobophylliidae; genus Micromussa; species Micromussa lordhowensis. Next base: position 9,670,104 of record OZ026598.1, on the reverse strand, counting down.
AGCCTAAGACACATACAATCACGCCTACTTCATTAAGCTCATCAAGTTGGGGGCGTTTGTGGCTGTTGTTTAATGCAGATCCTACCCGATAATACGTTTTTGTTGTCAAAAGCGGAAGTAATCAAGGCTATACTCTACCCGAATGCACAAAGACACTGAATTGGATCCTTGGAAATCAATGAAATGTTAAGTTATTAATTGCATGAGTTATTTTAAGTTAGATTCCATATTTCTGTGAATAAAATAGCAATATTTCATAATCAGATGATGCAGATGACAAATTGAACGAAGACGACGAAACTGACGAAGACTCCGGAGAAGACAGCGGTGAAGGTGAAAGTGGCGAGGAGTCTGGAGATGAAAACGGTGACGAAAAAAGCGATGAATCTGGAGATGACAGCGGTGATGGAGATGACGATGAAAGTGGCGAGGAGTCTGGAGATGACAGCGGCAATGAAAGTGACGATGAGAGTGGCGAGGAGTCTGGAGATGAAGACGGTGACGAAAAAAGCGATGAATCTGGAGATGACAGCGGTGATGGAGATGAAGGTGAAAGTGGCGAGGAGTCTGGAGATGAAGGCGGTGATGAAAGTGACAATGAGAGTGGTGACGAAACTGGAGATGAAGATGGTGACGAAAATAGCGATGAGTCAGGAGATGACAGTGGTGATGGAGAAGAAAATGATGACGAAAATAGCGATGAGTCAGGAGATGACAGTGGTGATGGAGAAGAAAATGATGATGATGATGATGATGATGATGACGATGATGGCGATGATGACGATGATGACGATGATGGCGATGATGACGATGATGACGATGATGACGATGATGAAAATGACGATGAGCCTGATGATGACAGCGATGATGGAGACTCTGAAGATGATGAAGATGACGGAGATAATGACGAGGATTCCGACGAAGACAAAGACGATGAAAATGACGATGGGGATAGCGATGAAAGTGACGAAGAGTCAGAAGATAGTGAAGACGAAAATGAAGAGAGCGGCGATGACGGCGACGGAAATGACGGAGATGATATTGCCGACATGGAAAATGATGACGCATATGTGCAAGGCTTTGATGACAAAGACATTGATAAAGTAGTTGAAGAATTTGGAAGTGCAATCGACGACATGGAAAAAGACAGACTACAAGGTCTCGATATAGACCAGTTGCGTTCATCTGGCAGACTTACATTAAGTGGAGCATTTACTTCGTTATGTATCAGTGCAATTGTATGCTTACTTTCAAACATAGTTTACTAGTCTTCTCGCGGTTCTTATTGTTCTCAATACCGAAAGAAATTTCGCTGTGCGAAATAATTACACATTTATCACTTAGTAAAAAGCAGACTAAAAAGCGTAACTCATTTGTTTCAATTATTAAACGAACTGAAGTTTCTCTGCCCAGTTAAGAAAGAGTAGAAAAATATCTATTTACGCTTACGGTAAAAAGATTTGTATTCATTTTTCTTGACAGCATATTTTTATGAAAAAAATATGAACGGTATTGTAAATAAATATTTTACCATACTTTATTGTTATATAGTTTATATTATTTATTGTTCGTTGCACTCGTAGATAGAGCTAAATAAAACGTGCAAGTGTTCACAGCCTACAGTGTTTGTCATGGTCCTTCGTGGGTTTGAAAAAAGGAATGCTTGAAACTGTTGTGAGCTTTACTTTGTCTTTTATGCTCTCCATTTAACATGGCTAGAAACAGTTTCCAAGCACTTCGAGCAGTTATGCTACAACTCTATATTGGTATTACACAAATACCCAACCATTTCTGAACACGTTGTGGTCATCGTTGTGGCCTAACTAATAGGTTCCCATAGCAAAGATGCATTCTGTTAAAACAACCTCAATTTATCCTTAAGTGCTTAAAATTCAAAAACAACTTGGTAAAACCCATCGTTTGTTATCGAATTGCGATGAGCATTTTAAAATACAACTCTTTGCAAAGTTTAAAGAGAAAAAATTCGGCAGGGTTTAGAGCAATATGTAGTTTTGAAATTCTTAAATGTCTCTAGATCCCACCGTCCCTACGGAATTTGTTTTAATTAAACTTGGCAAAAAATCAACAAGCTTGTCATAATTTGCTGTTTAAAAATGGATTTTACCGATCCGTTTTTGATGACTACAAAGGATCAAATAATGTCATATCACACCAAAGTATAACTGCTGGAAGGTGCCGGAAACTGTTTCCAACTACCTTAAAATTCAGCTTCTCAGATATACATGTAGACCGGGCTTTAGCGTCTTTGATAGCTGAGAATTTTTCCGTTTTCTGTTTATAACAAACTCCAAAAACTATTGACATTTTAACAAGATTTTCAGGAGAAAATTCCCATTTCCATCTTCTTCATTAATTTCTAAAGACTGGTTCTTAAGAAATCGGTGCATTTCCCACTGTGATGTTTAGTCACTCAACACGTAACACGTACATTGGACCATTTTAGACTCTTTATCGTACAATCACTTGCGAGGTAATGCATGCTCGTTAATCTAATATATGCTAACTTAAACATGAAATCTTCCCTACTCAAAAGGGGAAAAGCAAAGAAAAAAAAAAACAAATAACAAAAATAAACAAAGCAAGGCAAAGGTACCCGAATAACGTATGTGACAACAATCAATCGGGAAATTATTAGAAGTGACTATTCTGGGTTGTTGCAACAGCTGAATCTTCACTAAGTATTAAACTTGAGCTTGTTCATCAAACAATAACATAGCTCTGTAATAGGCAACTGTAGGGGGCAATGCCGTTAATTAAGTTAATAGTTGCTTGGATTCAATTCTGCTCATTGTAAGTAGACCATGGGTTTAGTTTATGTTATGGTCCTCTCTGAATCCTACTGGTAATCTGACAGTCCTGCGACTGGAAGTGCATTTGGGGTATGTCTGCTGAGGGCTGCATCGGGTGAGTGAGCTCGGAGAGGGCAATCATAGTTAATGGAAGGGACTTGTTATGAAGACCGGCAAACTTCAGAGAGATAGGTTATTATTTGAGTTTTTTGAAGTCACGTGACAATAACCGTGCACACTCAAATTCAAGATGGCGTCGTTTGCAAGCAAACAAGTGGTCCTTTGACGTGTTTTAAACGCTTAAAAATGTATTTCTGACAACTTAATTCCTTTCAAAAGTTTATCATTAAACAAGTAAAATGCCGGGCGGTAGCTGTTCGGTTTTTGGCTGTGGTACGTGTCGGAGGACACAAGAAATCGGCATCAGGAAACTGCCCTCTGCACGAAATGCCGAATACAAGAAGTGGCTAGAAGAGCGGCTGAGTGAGATCACGAAAACAAGAGTTATTGACAAAGATCTCTAAAACAGATCGACAGTGACAAAGTGTCTACCTGTCTGCACCATATCTAAAAATAACTTAAGAGGGATTACCTCGGGCATAAGGCCTATACCAAGGATTCACTCTCTTACCTTGATAATCTCTTGATTCTATTAACTATCTTCTATTTGGCAACTTTAAGCTGAAAGGTAATAAGGTTTAGCTTTGTATGTTTGCCAAATGTGAGCGAGGTTAAATATTTGGTAACTTGTAATATAGTTTGCGCGGCAAGAATTAGTCTCGGGTCGCGGAAGTCACAAGAATCCAGTTTCGCTTTTTTTATTATCGCGTTGAACAGGTATACGCAATCCTGTACCTTATTTTGGTGGCCTCTTTTAGTATCAATTTTGTAGTTTAATGGTAGGGGCATTTAGTGTCAGTTGTGTAATGTTAGCTTTAGCTTGAGATAAGCAAGATTCTGAACTATAGTAACCCGAACAACTTCAAGTTTACGCACGAAGGCTTGCGTGTCATGGAAAGCCTTCAATGTCGGTCCCGGGAAGTTTATTCCTTGGAATGGCATTGTAGCTTGTCAATAAGGACAAGCTCTACGGAGGTCCAGAAACTACAATCAGCGACAAAATTGTTGACACATTACCCTTTCTAACCCCCTATTTCGTCACTGTGATCCGTTTTTGTCCTCCTAGCTTGTCATTTCAGCCCCCTCACCCCCAAACAACGTTGTGCCGCAATTGCTGTGATCTTGAGGAACAAACAAGCCACATTGAATTGGGGAGCGGGGCCTTTTCCACAATTTTTTGCGCGATATAAAGAGTGGTGTTATTTGGTGCACTAAAAGTACTAAGGAAAGACAATGTGTCAACTAATTATGTCGCCGATTGTAGAAAAGATCTTCTGGTTTGAACAGCGGGTTTGGGGGCTCTTGTACACCCATGTAAAGTTTGAGTGCAGTGACAATTGTCACTTTCGTTATGCCTCATTGCTGTAATAACATCTAAAAGGTAACTTCAGTTACACAAGACAGAAGATAATATCATGTCCTCTGAAAATGAACCGCACGTGGAAAAATTGATATCATCAGTAGGCAGGGTTTTTTTTTTGCAGCCAATGTCAATGTCTTTACCTTTTGATGTACTTATGTGAAGAAGCCAAGGAGTGCCACTTGTCGCTCACATGTATGCCCAATATAAGCTAATATACGAAATGTCTTCACGCAGGGCCTGATAGGTATTATCGGTAACGTTCACCCCTCAAAATATGTATAGCGGACAAACATGCATTATTATGATTTGGGGGTTTTTCATTTCAGAGAGGCTCGTAGTCGGGAGTGTTTCGATTGTGTTCACGTCTGGAGACGTACATCTTAAAATACCGGTAATATGGCAACACAGTATCTGCTGAAACGACTCGTTTCAGAAGGAAGGAAATTAAATGTTGCTCAAGTGCAATTTATAAGTTAAAATTAAATCTGATCCACACTCTGTAGTAGAAGGCTGAAAACGTTTCACATTAAAGAAAGTGGCCCAAGTAAAGAATTTAGTTTCACTGTCGTTACATCTGCGAAAACTGGAGTATTGTTCCGTTTTTTCCTTCTAATGTTCTCGGCCAATGCTCATAGTTTTGTCCGTTTTGGTGTTACGAAATTAAAACTCGTCTTCTTATACAGTAATAGCTGCAGTTCTCGCCTTGGGTTGGTTTCCAAATAGAGCTATTTAACTGGACAGGTCTCTACCATTTTTATTTACTCGCAATATTTTTCTTTCTTATTTTGTGTTTGATCGTCTTGCTATTATCGTTCATTCTATTGCTCTTCTTGAAAGTCACTTTACGTTCAGTGCTTAGGTGCTTTTGCAACAGGAATTGTCGAGACTGAAAATCGACTTGATGATGCAGAAAGCACTAACTGATCATTGAAGCTTTATGTACAGTCATATCAAGATTCCAGCCAGGCCCTCAAGCGTTGTTTCCTGTGTTCACTGAGGCGGATGTTCAAGCATGTAACTGGCACGACGAAATGGCTTTTCTAAAGATTCCGATCTGTCTGTAAGAAACCGACCGCCACAATTTGCCATGATTTGAATGGAAATTTTATTTATGCGTTATCGGGGTTCAAAGAAACACCTAACACCTAACGCCTAAAATAAGTAACAAGGTTTACCCAGCCACAATCACAAGTAAATCGTCAAAAACGTTACGTACCCTCTCTGGCTGGTAGAGATGATGGCGATGAACATATATTATAAAAGTTCTAATTTTTCCTTTCGCAGTTCTAAAACATCAATACAGTCATTCCCAGTTAAGCACGCTGTCTTATAATGTACATTAAGCTTTCAGTGATATGACACAATAACTGCATACATTTACAAAACAAGGGATTGATATTGGGATGAATGTGTAGGTTCAATTGTTTTTTTTTAATACTTCAAAAAACTAGCCAAGGAGAACCTAAAATGAGCTGAAACCGATTTTCATGAGTCAGGCTTTCGTATCATTCGTGACCTCTTCTAAAAAATATTCCAAAATAACTTTATCTGATATTTAATTCACTTTTTTAGCTTGAAGTTAGGTTCTAATAATAGTCAGAAAAAGCAAAATCCTTCTATTAATTGTAACTTAAAATACTCAAGTTAGCCGCTTTTTTATTTTAACTTATTTAACTAGCAACACAAAAACAAACAAGGTAAATTGAAAGGATTTCGAGTATTTCCATGGTGATTTGTTGTCTTCGCTTAGATACAAAGCCGCAAATTCGAAAACACCATCAATGGGCCCGCGGGCCCTTCTGAAAGCGGATACGTGTGAATCTTGGATGCTATTGGCAGTTCTCCGAGGCACTCGCTAAATATTAAATATATATTTTGGAAGGAAGTTGTTTTTAAAATAGCCCTTTACAATTTAATTTTGGAAATGCGTTACATGCCTTTACAGTGTCTACGAAAATGGCTAAAACGTGACGTGGTAGGCTGGCAAAAGGCTCAGTATAATCATATTTTGAGCTATTCTTGATATGACATTTTTATCGGGGTTGTAGAAAAAAAGTATTTCAATTCGTTTCAGCGTTAATTACTTACTCGGGCCACGAACATAATAGATAACATGAGTGCTATTAAAATCAATTTAGTGTAAAAGATAACAACACCAGGTAATTTGAACTGCCACAAAGAAATGGTATTTTAACAACGTGTGCTATATTATACCCACAAGGCAGCTTTTCTGTGTACAGAAGTGTTTCTACGGAAACCCTAAACAGTTGGCTAATATTGGGAAAAACGTCTTGCCAAGGAAACAACTTTGATCTTCGTCAAGTTTGATTATATTTAAAGATCTACGTAACAATTAATCCAAGGTATTGACTTTTTTCTTCTTTTTTTTAAGTAAAGCTGTCTAAGTGTTTCTAAATCAGTTTCGCAATATCTCACATTCTCATCTGCTTTGATGTTTGGCAATATTCCTCCGCCTTCTTTAACAAACATGACAATATCTCAAGTACCAGAGAAGTATCAGTATTTTGCAGCTAGCTCAAGAAGCATATAAATGCTAAGGTAAGAGTGGACGAAATCATTAACCAGGTAGACTTGAAGAGAGAACATTGAAGAGCAGAAGAAATATGGCCTCCAAAGTCTTGCTTATTCTTTGTCTTGTGGCTTTGTTCACACCACTCTGGAGTTTGCCTTTACCTATGCAAAATGGTAAGATGTGATAATGTATTTTTCTTGATTTGAGACTGGCATGTAATTTATTTTCTGCATCTGAACAAAGACCATGTGGTAGTTGAGCAGAATGTATTTCTTTGATAGTATTAACCATATTCCGGTTGAGATGAGTAACATTATGACTTGAATACCGCGATATTTTTTATTAAAAAAAATTATTATAATCACTGATACTTTAGATTTTGTTAACAGTCCAGCGTTTAAAGCATCTTTCACTTCCAAATTTGGTTAGTAGTAATTTTTCGTAAGTACAAATACGAGCTGACAAAATTGTTAAGTTGTCAGATTTTGTTGTCACTATAATCGTATAACTTAACTTCAACGTCGCTCCATTGCTTAACTGTTTTAGGCCAAACCCGCTTAACCAATTCACTATAACTTTGACAGCAATAGACGTTTTATTTTTCAAAGATGGTCTTGACGAAAATGGCAGTGGAAAAGATGAAAGTGGCGAAAGTGGCAGTGACGACGGAAGTACCGAAGAAGGAGGTGTAGAGGGTGAAAGTGGAGACGAACTCAACGGTAAGTTATTCAAACCGACTAGTTGTATTTTTGAGTCTCCGATGAGTAAAACTGAGTTGTTGCCTATTTCCCATAAAAGATCAATAAGAACTGGAACCAAAAAAACCTGTCTGAAAATGTTTTGATATAGAACGTTTCTACTCAACGCAGTAAGTCCTGTAGTCTCAATATTCAAAGGCGGTTACTGACTCTTCGATGCGAGATTTTCCGTCCAGATACCTTTCCCATCTCTTTTTTTAACAATTTTAATAGTTTAGATAGCATATTTTGATTGACTACGAAAAGTAATTTTCCTAACCACACAAAACATTTGTAATGAGTGAACCGAATAAAAGCATTTACTTATTTTCCATAGATCGTAAAGTTTTGGGGCGGACTATAGTTATTGTTGTGTGCGGATCCAAAGCGGATACAGTTAAGGCTAGCTACCCAAATCCACAAAGATATTGCATTGGATCTTCGGGAATCAAAATATTTAGTAATTAATTACATGGGCTATTTAAACTTGGATTCCATATTTCTGCAACGAATAACATAGCAGTATTTCATATTCAGATGATGCAGATGATGATGAAGACGACGGAGCTAGCGAAGACTCCGTAGACGACAGCGGAGATGGAGATGAAGATGAGAGTGGCGAGGAGTCTGGAGATGGCAGCGCCGATGAAAATGACGATGAGAGTGGCGAGGAGTCTGGAGATGAAGACCGCGATGAAAATAACGATGAATCTGGTGATGACGGCGGTGATGGAGATGACGATGAAAGTGGTGAGAAGTCTGATGATGACAGCGGTCAAGGAGAGGACGATGAGAGTGGTGATGACAGCGGTGATGGAGATAGCGATGAAGGTGGTGAAACGTCTGATGATGACAGCGGTGATGGAGAGGACGATGAGAGTGGTGATGACAGCGGTGATGGAGATGACGATGAGAGTGGCGACGAAGATAATAAAGATAATGACGGTGATGAAAATAACGATGAATCTGGTGATGACAGCGGTGATGGGGATGACGACGAAAGTGGCGAGGAGTCTGGAGATGATGACGGAGATGAAGATAACGATAAGCCTGGTGATGACAGCGGTGATGGAGATAGCGATGAAGGTGGTGACGAGTCAGGTGATGAGAGCGGTGATGGAGACGACGATGAAGGTGGCGACGAAGATAATGACGGTGATGAAAATAACGATGACTCTGGTGACGGCAGCGGTGATGGAGATGACGATGAGAGTGGTGAAGAGTCTGGTGATGACAGCGGTGATGGAGATGACGATGAAAGTGGTGAAGAGTCTGGTGATGACAGCGGTGAAGGAGACGACGATGAGAGTGGTGACGAAGATAATGATGATAATGACGGTGATGAAAATAACGATGAATCTGGTGATGACAGCGGTGATGGAGATAGCGATGAAGGTGGTGACGAGTCTGGTGATGACAGCGGTGATGGAGATGACGATGAGAGTGGTGACGAGTCTAAAGATGATGACGGTGATGTCAATAATGATGAATCTGGTGATGACAGCGGTGATGGAGATG
>OZ026598.1:9653523-9656023 GCA_964020085.1 Micromussa lordhowensis | reverse complement strand
TTCCAAAGGGTGGCGCCACTGTAGCTAAAGCTATTCTTATAATAGTTTGTGCGCGGCAATGGAACATCAAGCTTGAAAACTATAGGCACTTGTACATTTAGAAGCAATATCTAAGGCAGGGGTATTTCAAAAATAGCAGAGATACTGACCTCAGTAAACTAAAAGTTCATTAAGGCCGCTTCGACAATTACCGTCTTTTGCGCGTAAGGTTGTGTACAGTAGAATTCCGACTGTAGATTAATTAAAGGCATTTGAGGATTGCAAAGCTAACAGAAAAAAACGGCTGCGGAGGAGACTAATAACCCCGGCCTTCTGCCAAATTTGATTATAAAGACTCTTTATGCCGACATTCTTAATGCTCATTGCTTTCCGAGAAAACGATGGAAAATGAAATCAATATTGTAGTCTCTGTTTGCTTAGGGGTTGCTAAGAAACTGCTTGATAAACTTATGCTACAATTCGGAGATCATGGTAACAACAGCGGAACTAAATATGCATGCTATCTATAAGCTCCACCGAGACAAAAACATGATTGAAAAACCAATCTGAAATACTTTTTGTTTCAATAAGGCAATCAACTATTTAACGAAGTTCATTGTTTACATATTTATGATTAGTTTCACCTTGAAACTATGGCATTGTTTATTGCTTTACAAATGACTTACGATTTTTAAACTCTTTACTGTTTACTGTTCTCGAATACAACGACTTTATATAGACCCTATTCATAAATGGCTGCCAATTTAATTCTTTTTTCTATACATTTAAATTAGTCCAACTAACCTCGTTTGAGTGTAAAAATTCTTTTAAATTATCAACTCTATTTTAATACATACAAAATAATTTTCATGATTCAACGCATCAAATTCCTATTAAGAGTTGCTTATCCTTTTATATCGAGGCGTTTACGTCTAAGAATACTAACTTTCATTAGTCATTGTCTACTGCATGCGATAACTTAAACTTGTTACGTGCGCTTCGATTATCTCGAGAACGTTTTCTATATTGAGTTCACTAAAATGTTTGCATGAATAACAGTTACTATGAAAACAAAGATAATTCGGGAATAACATTAAGAATATTCACGAGGGAGGTTTAAGGTCTAACCATTTGAACGGCATAAAATTAAATTCGAAATTGAAACAATAACAATTGTAATCATTAAATAAAATTCTAATAAAACCTCGATTGAGATTTATCTGGCCAACTCTGTCTTTCCAAAATGTACAAGAAATGTTTTGATGTTTTTCTATGTTTGCCGGCGCTGTAGATGATGATGCCGAGGATACTGACGACGCAGAAAATGCTGAAGATTCTAAAAATGCTGAAGATATCATTTATGCCGTATATACACGTGATGGTGCACTTTCTCTGCTCGCGAAGATGTCAGTGATGAACGAGATGACAGTGGTGTGGAAGATGCCAGTGCAGAGGCACATGACAGTGGCGAGACAGAAGAGAGTGATGGAGAAGCTAGTGGCGCGGAAGATGCTGATGATGCCACAGAAGCCAGTGCCCCTGTGATTATGGGCTAATTTACGTAATAAAGGAGTTACTGGAGGTGCAGGAGATGGCACAATTAACCAATCAACCAACCAATCAATCAATTAATCAATCAATCAATTAATCAATCAATTTATTAATAGTTAAAGTAGAAGTAAAATAATGGGGAATAAAAGTAAAAAAAAAGATCAAAGTCATTTCCGTTTGAAAAGACTCTCCGCATAAGCCTTAGTTGCAAGCTTGTTCCAGTCTAATACGTAATGTAATGTACATGAATGGGGGTCTATCATTTCAAGCACTTCTGCATTTTTATGGTTACTGAGAAAATTTTTGATATACTGTTTTAAAAGTGATGGAAGCAATTGGCTCAAAGAGACGTGACTTTGCGAAAATGACTTCACACGTTTGTCTTTATATTAAGCTGACAAGCTCGTGTTACGTTTTTTCTTTGTAGTACTCAACAAAAAAGTTTCTTCTCATTGCTTGGTCGAAACAAAAGAGACTTTTCTGTTTTATGACGGAACAAACCTTCCAGCCGTTTCAACGAAGTTCATTGCTCACGTTTATAAACTATTTTCTCCCAGAAGCGACTATAGTGAGGAACTGTAGCTGAAACTCGTGTTGTTTGTTCAAAGCCTGCTGTCTGAACCCCTTTCCGGCATCACAAAGAAATACATCAAAAGGGAGCGTGGAAGAGTGTTCTTAGTGTAGTATTTCTCAGTATTTCCGGTTGCTAAATACGCTGGGTATCATTCGAATAAAGCCTCCTATATCAACATTGTTGTCAAATATCATATACGAGCGATACTCATGCAATGAGCTTGTCATACTATCGTCCTAATCGGTGCGCTAACGATTGTTGTTTTTTACTGCGAGTAATTTGAAATTGTTTTATAAGCTTCTTTGACGAGGTTGAAGAGTGACCTCCATATTGCACTAAACAAATACAAACATTGTAGTGACATTAAAGGTGGTGTATTTTCAGTCGGTTTCAAGC
>OZ026598.1:9641023-9648523 GCA_964020085.1 Micromussa lordhowensis | reverse complement strand
TATTGTGGTCTTACAGAAAAAATATTCTTTTGAGAGGGATAAGGTTTATTTGCATGTTAAGCCATCTTTTTTTCCTGATTTGATGTCATTGTTTCTAAAATTAAACCTGTTTTCTCTTCCTAATATCACAACTTTCGCTCAAATCGGAAAAGACTAATAAAATACTCTCAGCAAATGCACAACATTATATTGGCCTTAATCGTACCTATGCCAATGACAAAACTATAAATTGCTTAAGCAGCAAGTGAAATCTTCACTAAATCGAATACAGTGTTGTACGTTGAAAATCGACTTGACAATATGGAATCCAAAGGTTTACTCCTCCTCTTCATTGTAGCTCTGTTGGCACCAAGTTGGATCAGCCCTTCGCCAGTGCCAGGTGGTAATACCCTTTCATTAGTGCTCTATTATCAGTCCAGTTCAGTTAGAATATTATCATATAGAACAGGAATGCCACCATGTCAAATTTCTTGCCCTACCGGCATTTACCAGTCTGTTGATTTGAGCTGAGATCTTAACGTTAGTTTCGTTTACTGTCTGGCTTAATTTTCAGGTTACGCATTGAACGTCGCCGGTTAATGTTGATTATACGCACTAAGCATCTTAGCCGTAGTAACTAGCTGGTCAATATGATCATGTCGCATTGACTGATCTCGTTTTTACTGTAGGGACTGTAAGATGGCTAGGCACTTAGTCTTGCCATGGCGCAAATTCTGTCGAGAAATTGACATAAGTGGCAGCCTCGTTTCATGTTTCTAGCATGAAAAAAGATGATTTTTATTATAACTAGAACAACGTCTTGAACCCTACAAGCTTTAATGATTTTAATTTTGAATAAAATGAGAGTTTCTACTATAACTTTGTACACACCAGATGATAATAGAGATCGTCAAGAGGGTGATGAGTACGATGATGACCCGTCCGATGGCGATGACATGGATAGGGAATGGAGTGACCAAAACGACCAGAGTGATGACTACGGCAACAGAAGCAACGATGACAGAGATGACTACAACACCAAAAGCAACGACGACGATGATGACTACAGTAACAGACGATTTGACGAGAACGACGACTACAACAGAAGGAAAGAAGACAACGATGACTACAGCGACAGAAGGAGTGACGATCGTGAAAACGACTGGGGAGACGAAAGGAGAAACAAAGGAAAATATGGGGATGACTATGGCAACAGAATGGAAGATAATGACGAAAAATTCCACAAGAAAGGAAAGAATAGAGAGAAAGAGAGAAACAATGAAGATAATGACAGGGCTCGCAACAGTGTCAAAGGAAGTCATGCTCGCTTCAGCTCTGGAGGCACGACTGATTTTAATCCGAACTACGCCTGCATATTTGTAGCTGTGGTTATTTACCATGCACAAATTACGATTCCTATACTATAAAACATTTGGGATTCGAAAAAATATTGCCAGTGGTGTTAAGGTGTTAAGGTATTTGAAGCCGTTTGAAGGCGTCTTTTTAGTTATAACTCATGATGCTGTCATTAATGGGAAATGCGGATCATCATTTATAATGGGTAAAAGACTCAGCTATTAAAATTGATTTCAATAAATGTACCATGCGTTTGCTTTTTTCATATCAATAAGTAATACTTTAATTGGCATAGTGTGGGACTATCCTACTTGAATCAAAACAACAAAGAAATGCTACCGGTTTTCAACGAAACAACACCTACGTTTTTCTGACAAATTCCGTTGATTCTCGAAATGATTTCTTCTTATCCAAGATGGCGGATCCAAGATAGTGGCTGTAAGATGCTTATCGAATCTTTTTAAACTTACACCGCGTTCAAGTTATTCTTCCAAAAATTCATTACAAAGCATTTTGCTGCGTTAATTGTCTGGTCACAACGTGTTACAATTCTTAGGCAAGATGTTTTAAAAGATGGTTGTACATTTTTAACGCTCAAATTCCTGTCTTCGATCTTGTTCTTAAAACATTAACAGCTCTTGTACCTGTAAAAGTGTTTTTTTTTTAAATCTATTTTTGCTTGAAGCTGTTCTGGAATTCGATAAAAAATTCTTCAAACCCTTGATAGCTTCGGGCATTTAGAAAAGTGAAGTCAATTAGGCGCGATATGGCGTCATGATTGACACGACAAGTGATTGTCACAAACTGAAGTAGACGAGTTTGGATGCTTTAAGTGTCATGTAATTACTATATTGAAGAACATCGCTTGAAACGAACGGTGGTGTAGCAGCTGTCGTAAGGTCTCACATTAGTGGCTCGATACCCTTAGAGTGAACAATACAACAAACAACAGAAACAATGCCCTTAGCCCTAAAACAATAACAGCTGCTACAATGACCAAACAATAGCAGCTTACTTCTGGAAACGATGCTCACTCTTCACCGACTTTCCAAGGTCACTGGATCGGATCCGAAACCGTTCACAAGGAGGTTTCTCTTCTCGTGCAAAGGGGACAAGACTGCACTAGAACCTCTTGATAAATCTTTGACGATCAAATTGGACAAAATGCTTTGAGATAATTTGCACTAAAAGCTCGCGAAGCTGTTATTTTGCTTTTACAATTTGAATTAAGTGTGGAAAAATGGTCAAGTCAATGATTATTCACTCAGTTTTTAGAAGTCTCGTCAAATTTGTTACTTTGGTGACTGTGCAATTCTGGGCATAAGTGATCAACGTGTGTCGCGCCCAGAATTTATTGATGGTTTAAATGTTCGGCTGCTCACTTTTTCCATTGTCCAAAAATTTACAGCAGCTAATCTTTAATAGATCTCCTGTTGCTAAAGAGAACGATGTTCTAGAGAATTGGATCTTCTTTTCAGAAGTCACTAAACCCAGGTCAAAATGGTCAAGTCAATGATTATTCACTCAGTTTTTAGAAGTCTCGTCAAATTTGTTACTTTGGTGACTGTGCAATTCTGGGCATAAGTGATCAACGTGTGTCGCGCCCAGAATTTATTGATGGTTTAAATGTTCGGCTGCTCACTTTTTCCATTGTCCAAAAATTTACAGCAGCTAATCTTTAATAGATCTCCTGTTGCTAAAGAGAACGATGTTCTAGAGAATTGGATCTTCTTTGCAGAAGTCACTAAACCCAGACAACTTAACTAAATTTACAATCAACGGATATGTTTCCGCACGTTTATTATCAGCTCCAACTAACAGGCCCAGTCCCTTGTCAGTGAACGTTCTTGATGATGGAATTGCTAGTTTTTATTTAAGCAATAGACCACTTTCTATATGGGTTTACTGGCACAATAAACCACGCGGGATGTTGGGAGAACACATGAAAAGCTTGTGAATCACGAGCCGTTAGGCGAATGATTTACGAGCCGTTCGAGTGTTCTTCCAACATCCCAAGTGGTTTATTGCGCCAGTAAACCCATATCAAGAGTAGTTCATTGCTTTTATGAAATAACTATGAAAAACGTTTGTCAAGGAAAGGAAAATCTATTGTACTTTCGTGATCAAGTTGCTTATTCTCATCAAAATCATGAGATGACGCGACAAACCAATCACAGCGACTGAAAGAATGAAAGCCCAGACTCGGCGCCGGACGCATAATCCGCTGGGGAAAGCGACGAAAACATTTCACGCTAAAAGCGTTTTAGGAAAAGGTTATCGGTGAAAGGCAGAAAGTATATTATTTAATTAAAAAGTGTTTTGACGGAGAAATGCAGGGATTCGTAGGCGGAATCGGTCATCACGAAACTAAAAGACTGTACATGTACAGACAGTTTGCAAGTAGTTCAAACTTCATACGCTTGACAAAGTGATTCAACGATAACTTTTCAAAGGCTTGCGAATGGAATAATGAAGCAATAGACCACTTTTTCTATGGGTTTACCGGCGCCCAATTAACCACGCAGGATGTTGGGAGAACACAAGAAAAGCTTTTCGAGTTTTCTCCCAACATCCCAGTGGTTTATTGCGCCAGTAAAAACATTACAAAAATTTTACGCCGATTCCGTTTACGCTTAAGTTTAGAAAGAAGATTTTATCATTTTCGGTGCTTTCCGAGGTCAGTGGAGGATGCATTTCTCACTACAGGAGGGCTAGACTGATCAATTTTGGTTGCTATAAAGCAGTTGAAAGATTTCTTACGAGTTGTCATGAGACGTTTTGAGTGAAAAACTCAATTAATGCATGCATACATAACACGATAACACAATTAAGAAATAGCTCTCATTTGACAAAATACCGAGTGAGACACGGACTTCATAGCCTTCAACATAAAATCTGAATAAATTTCGAAAGCATCGTTTCTGCTACTAACCTTATATATAACTGAGATACTACGCGCGTTCTGATTGGTCAATAGAGTTACAAAAGCTATGTTTTACTATGTTTTACTATTGTACCGGTAAACACATAGAAAAGTGGTTACGTCGCCGTTCCCATGACAGCCGAAGAGAGTGATAAAAATTTCGACCAAATGTCGGCTTTTGGTCTGGAAATGTCAAGGCGTAAATCAAAATCAAAATCAACCAAACTCTAAGGAAATAAATGAAAACAAAAGTGCGGAGTAAGATTGGTACAGCAAGAAGAGACGTGGGTTAAAATCCGGGTTAAAATCCCGTTCAGGCCTTAATTTTTTCAGGCTTTAATTTCAAAACTCGGCTTACGTTGTGTGTATAACTGCGATGATCAATCATGTCTTCACAACTGTTTAAGTTGTGTGTGTAACTGCGATGGTCAATGATGTCTTCATAACTTTGTCCGCAGTTCAAGTATATGATCTTTCATATGTTCATTTGCATTCTTCACCTTTTACGGGTATACTACGAACTCACAATGTGACCAGCCCCCAGTCGGCTTGATAGCTCAGTTGGTAGAGCACTATACCGGTATTGCAGAGGTCATGGGTTCGAATCCCGTTGAGGTCTGAATTTTTTTCGGGCTTTAATTTCACAACTGCTTAAGTTGTGTGTATAACTGCGATGGTCAATGATGTCATTTTACAAAGTCATTTTGATGTACTAAGGAGGTAGCTCTCTTATGTTGCTAAAAAAATTGAAAGTTACTTCACTACTTCCATGTCGCTGTTACTGCTATAGCAGTTCGTATTACACTGAACCATAACTGTAGAATATGACTGGAACAAGGGGCGCCTTCGTTTCACTTCAACCAAAGATTTCAAAACGGCGTTTAATCGTGTGGAAACTTCTTTGAAACGTTTTCAGGGAATCTGGAAAGTAACTTGAAATTTTCGAAAAGCGAACCATTCAACCGAAAACTTCGGAAATTCCGAGAGGACAATCAGATGGAATGGAAATGCCCGAAAACAAATTTAAGGATATTTCGTTATACCCGACGAGATTGTTTAATTTTCCGGAAATTCTCAAAAATGCTGTCAGAATTTTTGGTCAAATTGAAAACGCTCCCGGTCTGACTCTGACACCGTTTCAATTAGACGTAAAAATTAAAGATGCTGACGAGATCTACTAAGCGCGTAGTTACTTGATTTAAGCAAGTTTTACAGTTATGTTTTTTATTTTTTATCCCGAGGCGACTGTGGAAGTGGTCAAGAATCGGAAGCGGTGAATAATCTTCAGCCATCCAGCCTATGAGTACTTAAAACTCTGATATAAAGTACTACCCATTGGGGCAAATAAGCTCAACAGTTTGCTAAAAGACATGGCTCGTCTTGGACTAGAAAATATGCGATTCACAAACCATAGTGCTCGTAAACACCTCTTGCAGAAGGTTAAATGACAACGAAATACCTCCAACATAAATCATACTCTTAAGTGCGTTCCTTGTCCCGAAGGACGTCAGATGCCTCTAACAGATCTTGGATAATTAATAAGCGGAGCAATTGGTGGAGGAATATTCACCTAAATAAAAATTCTGCAGCAGAATATCTCTCCTGGTAAACGTGAAAGCACATTTGAAACTTCTAAGAAATGGAAGCTTTTAAGGGTAGTTGAAAGCGTCGATGAAAGCCAGGAGTAAGCTTAAAGATCAGTGTTTAATCAATATTTCACTCCAGTCCGCTGTGCTCACTCGTGAAATATTTTTCAACACTCGAAGAGAAATTTGGTATCTCCCCGCGGCCATGTAATATCCTCTACGTATACCACGAGGGAGCATTCTTCATCATCTACCGGTACATTATGAACTCACAATGTGACAAACACCCAGTTGGCTTGACAGTTCAGTTGGTAGAGCACTGCACCGGTATCGCAGAGGCGAATCCTGTTCATGTCTGAATTTTTTTCGGGCTTTAATTTCACAACTGCTTAAGTTGGGTGTACAACTGCGATGATCGATCATGTCTTCATATTACTACGTTTTACTGCGCCATAGGAAATACAGTGGCCAACACAAACAATCTCTGCGGTGATCCATCATGTCCTCATATCTTTCTCCGAAGTTCACATATATGATCTTTCATATAATCATTTGCAGACTGGTTTACATTGTTCGCTAGGAGCATTGATGTTTCATGAAAATACAAATTCCGACATTTTGCGCGAACATTTGAAGATTGTTCCGGTACGGCGCATTTAGCCGATAATTTGTCTTCCAGAATAAGAACAACCATTGTCATTTTTCCAAGCTCAACTTTCATCTCAAATTAGCATATCTAGCCAATTAAATAGCAAATAGTCACAACCATTTCCACGCCAGTGAGATGATCATTTTGCTTTGGGTTGTCTAGTGCCACAGATTTCTCCTTGTTTCAGGTAGATTGTCCGCTGTTTCAGGTAGGTTCATACTTTTAGCCAACATCAAGCCGGCGAAACAGATCCAATTTTGTAAAGAATTAATTGATTGTTATCAAAGATTAATCTTGGTCAACTTTTAATATCATTCCTTTTTTTCATTTTTTTGTTCAATAGGAAAATTTGAGTGACAGGCTACTGTTAAACCCTTGTTTTGATTTGTTGACAAGAGTAGCACTGCCTGATTGAAGTTATGTCACCGCAATATGGCCATTTATTTAGCTTCACAGCATTTTTACCAGTTTTTGTCTTTTCTCACATAAATTTCTCGCCTGGAGAACATTTTCTTTTAGTAAGTGGCAGGAACAAAAAAAGAAGACTCTAATATCAGTTTGAGGTGGTCTTACTCGTTTCAGTCCCGCCAAGAAATCTTTATCTCCAAAACCTGAAGATTCAACATCTCTGACCATTTGCAAAACGAATTTTGCATATAGCCTGGGCCCAATGCAGGAAACGATGTGTAATACTGTATGAGAATTCTGAATAATGGTCCTGAACATTGTTGTCCTCTACCATCTTATACGCCCATTGACCGGTGTGTAGTTACCTATTGAATGCAACATTTATCTAACTCCTTTCAGTATACCCTCCTTTCCGTCCCCTCCCCGACGATCGCGGTCGAATAAAAAATAAGACGAATTCGCCGCGTCAGACTAGCCACGAACATTTCACAAGTATTTGACGAATTCGTTTAATAGAATTATAGGTGGTGAGTTGAAGAACATCGCTTGAAACGAGGCTCACGTTTTAGCGACTTTCCAGGACGCCTTGATCAAAACTG
>OZ026598.1:9616023-9636023 GCA_964020085.1 Micromussa lordhowensis | reverse complement strand
GTAACCTAAAAAGGTCAGCTCTGTGTAATCACTTTTAATCGACCAAATGACTTTAGTTAAGACAAGTAAAGAGTTCTAACTTCAACAGTTTGTCTTGTTACCAAAATTCGGTATTCAGTTGTAGAAATACTCAATTTCCTAAGCTAACTGTGCAGTTAATTGATTTAATTGATAACTGATAACCATTCATTCGAGACCAACGGCGCAGCGGTCGAACAGTTGTTTTTCTTCTAAAGGCTACACTTAAGCAGTTTCTTTCATCGGTTTTAGCCGCTTTAGAATTTCAGTGTTGTTTGCCTCACTATTTATCAGGAATTTTGGCACGTTGCATGTTAATGTCGTCGCGCCAGTTTCGTTAAGTCAATATATTATTCAGTGTCGCGTTTTGTAATGGGAAAGCCCTTCTTTTATTGTCGAGATTAGAACTTATTAATAGGAATAAACGTAGAAGAAAGCATCATAAGGAATGGTATAAGTATATAGTGCATGAAATTTCAAGCCACCTATCAAATTCTCTCAATAGAAGAAACTTATGTAGATATTGCACCCATACTTAACCCTTGATTGTAGAAAGACAAGAAAAACTGTTAGAATTAGGTGTGCGATGACTTTCGGCTAATACATGCATGCCGCAAGTTCATTCCACTTATGACTTGCTGTGAAACCATCACAAGTCATTTTAAATGCAATAGACTTATCGCGAGTTGTATATTAATGGTATTTTTAGGTACCTTCAATTTGAACAATTATAACTTGGAACAGTTTCTAAAGGTTTTCAACTGAAAATTGAATACAGGTCGCCTTGCAGATTACTCGAACGTCTACGATAGTTTTTGGTGATATTTTGGTTTTGCAATTTATTTCATTCATGTAAAGTAAGGTACATTTATCTAAACCGGCAATTCTCTTGATTTTAACACGTTTCCGTACGATGCTGCCAAGTAATTATGTGGTGTCGTGTCTAGCCTCTTAATTGACAGAATAGGATAAGCAGTGAAACACCTTTCTAAGTTGGTAAAATATCAAACATTTATATTCAATCCAGAGATTGCTCATTCAGTTTTAGGTTAACCTGTGGTTCAGGTTGTTCTTTATCGATAGTTAATTGATTTTTTTTTCACCATGTATTGTATGAAAGCGGATTATAAAGTAGAAGATGAAGGCGCCGAAGACTATCCGGCGATGGATGAGGAAGTCGAAGATGTGGACCCTGGTTGGGATGACGAGGGAAATGGCGAAGGTGACGACAATGATGATTATGACGACGAGTATGACGACGACGAACTACCTGCTAAAGGTACAATACGTTTTGACAATGAGTAATAGCGCTTTTTAAGGTCGCATATAGATTGGTCACTTTCTAGTAATGTACACTCTGTAACTGCCGCATGCAGCTAACAGAATAGCATAAAATCAAAACATTTTGTCGGATTATCACCTTCAGTCATTGCCCTTATGGTATAATTCACTAATAAGAGTTGAGAATAGACCAGTTTTCTACAAGGACTGGTACCTCAAAGGAATAACAAAAGTAGAACATTTAATGGACGACTCTGGAAAGTTTCTTCCGCTTACTGCCTTCCAAACTATACACGACCTGACAGTCCGTCCTTTATCCTTTCTTGGAATCATTTCTTCAATCAAACTTCTCCAAAGATATATACCCCATAATGCCAGAAGCTCGATTAAACATGAAAGTTTCTTGACAAAATTTCTAAGAAGCAAAAAACCAAGTAGATTAGTATATAAGAAACTTGTATTAGAAAAAAGTGAACCACCTAACCAAAGTCAACAAAAGTGGCAGGAAGACATCATTCTAACGACAAAACAAGAACTCAACTGGAAAGAAGCTTATCAAATGGCTTTTCAATGCACAAAGAGCACAAAACTTGTAACTTTCAATTTTAAATTCCTTCATAGAAGAATATCCACAAATAACTTCTTGAAAAAAATTGGTCTTGTCGATAGCGAGAAATGCACTTTCTGCGAAAAAGAAACAGAGAAACTGGCACATTTATTTTGGACTTGCCCAAAAACGCAAGCTTTCTGGACCCATTTCAAAGTATGGTTACAGTCATGCCAAGTTATCGCTAAAGAGACACCCTTAGAGCCTGATACAGCACTGGGTCTAAGGCCAGATAACTCTAAAAATAAACTTCAGATTAACTTCTGGTGCTTAAACGCTAAATATTATATTTGGCTATGTAGACAGAAAAAATGTCCTCCAAAACTAGACAATTTTTTACAGTATTTAAAACATATCTATGAAATAGAAGGCAATAAAACTACAATCGCCTTAAAAAAGTGGGAGCCTCTGTTGGCTATTTTGTAATCTCTTGAGAACTTGATCCTAGTCCCCTGAAAATGAAAACGACAATGAAGGAAAATAAACAAGGCGTATATATACTACATACCATATACCATGTATAACTTTTTCAGTCCGAATTTTAGAATCAAAATTACTATCACGAGTAAGCTGGCACTTTAATAATTTTTTTTTTTTTTTTAAATGTATTGTAAGTAAGTTCGATTTCGTTGTGCAAGAATTGTAAGTCGGGTAAGTAATCTGAGTAGATTGTAAATATTGTAATTACTGTAAGTATTAGTTTGGTTAGTGTAAGTATTAGTATTGTTAGTAGAGTAAGTAGGCGTATTGTATTGTAAGTAATGCAAATATATAAGTGTCAGTATTGTAAGTGGCGTAAGTAATAAGTATTGTAAAAATTAAAGATAAAAAAAAAAATTAAAAAAAATAATAAAAAAAAAAAAAAAAAAAAAAAAATAAAATCAATGGTTAGATACAGAGGGAAAAAACAACGGTTTTTTTTTCAAGCAACCTTAAATTTTCCTGCATAGTGTGCCAATGCATGGACTCGGAAAATGCCCTATTTTTCGCCTTAATTAATTAAAGTGTGATGTTTCTGTCTGCGCTGTTTAAGACAGCATGTGACAAATATCCTTTGCTCTATATCTTGGGGAGCTTGAGAACAGAGCTTATTTCCTCACTTCGATTTGTAATTTGCCCTGACAGCCATTATGAAATAGAACTGATCTGGTGACCTTTCTGCAGTTGTATTTCCGATTTGTGGTAGAGGAAGTCGCCAGTAATGTTCACTATAAGATGGAAAATGATTAAAAAACTTAACAATAATAACAAAAAAAACCCGCACATTTAGCTTCGAACACTCTGGTATGATGGCTATGTAAGTGTTAGAAGCTGAATTAAATGAGCAATGATCGCATTATCGTGCTCCGTAAATAAATTCTCCAAGTTATATTTTTCCCCATGTGACTTTTGTTGAATGTATACAGATTACTCACGTAAAACTAAATAAATATTATTCCCTGCAAAAGAAAGGCCTACTGTGTGCTATAAGTTTTTGTACCGATTAACAATAGCTTTAGATCATCGTGAAAAATCGAGCGAGACGATCATGGTCAATTTATGCCAAACGCACTTTCTGTGAACATTACGTGTTTCTAACGAATTTTATCAACAGAATTTGACGAGGAACAATTCGAAGACGAAGAAGTAGATGAGCTTCCAGAGGAAATGTACCACGATGAGTACGACGAGTAAGAAGGAGAACTTTACAAATTAGGTAATGTACGACAATGCATGTGGTTTTCCAGCTACGTATGGCCAATCACATGATTCCGAGGTCAAACTGGATAGCTAACGAGGGATCAATTTCAAACTGAAATTCTCGAAAAAGTTGCACGAGAAAATCATGAAATAACTGGGGGGCAGTACACTGGAAAAATGGACCAATGATTTATTTCATAAGGTTATGCATTGATTCCTTGCGTAGTAGGTGCTAAGAGTTTGATAAAATTTAGAAGACTTCTGAAATTATTTGTAAAGCTTCTGAAAATGTTCGAAAATCCTCGAGTAGACTTCGGCAGTTTTCGATTTGTCTTCGGAAATATTAAGAATTTGTCGGAAGTACTCGGATAATATTCAAACTGTGTGGGAGTCTTTTCTTGACCATCAGAAATCTTAGGAAGCCTCCACTGAGGTGATCTTTGAATTACATCAGATGCCGTCAGCAGGCAGTGAAGGTTTTGCATTGGAACTAGCGGTAATCTATGCTATTTGCACTTAGTTTTCTGTAATGAAATCCATTTTCAATGCACTGTATTGCCCGAACAGCCGATATAAGAACTCACAATTAAGTGCTAAAACTTAACAATGCATTTCATGGAGTACATATGTCCTTGTCATAATGAGCTTTGCAGACATCCAAGAGCCACTAAAAATAGCATAACCATCTCTTTTGAACAAACAATAATGTGCTATACAACACGTTTCACCTCATTGCTCAATTTTCACGCCAAGCCTTGTTAACACGCAATCTTTTTCAAGCTTTTGGCACCGCCAGAAGGATGTGATGGTGGCATATTTTAGCTGTTTCCTGTTTTGGAAATCAACTGATAACAGTTACAGGTTTACAGCAGTAATGAATGCTTGAATGTCCAGTCCGCTAGTCTGACATCGATATAAATAGCAGCTTTTCGTTTTTTTCCCTTCTCATATGAAAAATCCCGAAAGTCCAATATTCAGCTGTTTTCAGTTCAGAGTTTTCATCAACCTTTGACAAAACAACGAAATCATGCTTCAAAACGGAAAGCGGAACAGTGAATGCAGGAATGTGACGCGATCTAATTGTTTAGCCCTCGACCACACATATCAGCGTTGTTTTAAAAGCGGAGATCAGGGAAAAAAATCCATTTATTCAATGACCAAAAGTAAGGCTGACTCATTCAATCGCTCTCTCACGTAACCAGCTTGAAGATTTAACAACATAAAATGCAAATGTATGCAAGAATTCCAAGTAGCAAAGACGCAAATTTTCTGTCCTCCATGTTGATTTCTGCACTTGGAAAAACGCAGACCTGCAAAGACTGCACTCGATCTATGAAATTATCATATTTTCCGTCTGACCACGCGAAAACGATAAGTCAGCGTTTTCAAAAAGTACTCTCGGGGACCGTTTGGTGCCCCAAAGTGCCTTTTATTTGTGGTGAGGAGGCCAACACAGAGAAAAGAATTAACCGTTTTCTAAATATTAAATTGAATTTCAAATGCAGTTATAGAGTCAATATAAAGCTCCGGCCAAACGATCGCAACATTTCATCGGAACATATTGCAGCATTGAAGACATGATTTTAAACAATCGGAGTTATACACACAACTCCCAGTTGGCTCGGTAGCTCAGTTGGTAGGGCACTACACCGTTATCGCAGAGGCCATGGGTAGGAATCCCGTCCAAGCCTGAAATTTTTCAGGCGTTAATTTAACAACTGCTTAAGTTGTGTGTATAACTGCGATGATCAATCATGTCTTCATCTCTTTCTCCGCAGTTGAAATATGCGATCTTTCATATATTCACTTGTATGTCGCAACATTGTTGGACGCAACATGTTGCGCGCGTTTGGCCACCCTGTTGTCACGGTTGTTGGCCCAAGTTTGAAAATGATCAAATTCGAGCCACCGACACCCAGCATGTCGCAACACTGGGGTCGCAACAAGGTTTCTAAACGCGCGCAACATGTTGCGCCCAACAATGTTGTGATATGTTGCGTTGAAATGTTGCGATCGTTTGGCCAGAACACTGGGCTTACATAGATGAATGCATAGTTAACAGGACAGCAAAAAAGTCAGCCATATCAGGTGATAATGCTCGAAAATGAACTCGAGTGTATCCAGCTGTAAAAACAACGATTCGGGGAAAAAAATCCGAAATTACCAAAGACAATAATGCGGTAAACTACCTCGTTTGAAGAAAGATTAAAGGGGTTTTTCAATCATAGATGATCCCTTACAATTGCAATATTTAATATACGCATTTTATCAGTTGTTTCCTTGAATAGCGGTGTGTGATTTCTTTGTTAAGTAGAACCTAATGTGGCTACTGAACAAAGACCAATGATTTTAATTTTTTTTCAGATATTTGGCTTCACCTGGGCTTAAAGGAGCAGTTAGTAGAAACTCCTGACATATTCAGCACCATTTTGCGAGGAGCTTCATTACAGCTTCATGATCGTGTTGCTCTTCACTTTCTGAGCATATCCCCCTTAATTTCACTAAAAACCAATAAACTTAACTCTCATGAAGGATTTAACAAGCCTTTGTGTTGTGCTTCGCGCAATAATATGGATCATTTCTCCGATTTGTGTTTATTTTTATGTTTATTGTATAAAATTTCGGTGAACCGCAGGCAGTTAAGCAAGTTATCGTGTGGTAAGTGCATGGTAATTTACAAGCATCAGGCGTAAGCAGGAGGTACAATGTTTTTGGATTTGCGTGTATGGGAATGTTAAGCGCTAGGGAAACACAACACTATGTCTCACGGAATGCTCCAATCGTTTCAACTATACTTGATGAAAATGTCCAGCTAATAGGCCACGTTCGATAGATAAATATTTTAACATGGCTCCGAGGCTTTCAGGTGGAAATTATCAAAGCGTTTGTTCCTCAATTCCCAAAAGACAATTGGATACAAAGAAAACAACACCAAATATAGACGTTTGTCCCCAAATCCTCGGAGCCATTTCAGAACTCGATATATCGAACGTGGCATATTAAGGCGTCACTTGGTTTCATGACGGCACTGAACCCTGTAACCAGCATGTAGTGTGTGAGACACGGTTTAAGGCATCTGGACTTTTATTTTTTTTTTTGAGGACTGAATTAATTGAAATCGCCAATGAGCCATGTTATAGATAGAACGCTCTAACTTAGTGCTACCCAGGGAGAAGGACATGCTAATGTCCAACTTGTGTAACTGAGAAGCAAGGCGGTCCTCAGGCACTGGCTGAAGGCTTGTTGGCTAGCTGGCTGGCTGGCTGGCTGGCTGGCTGCTATTTGCGTTCTTTATTCACAGTTTAGTGTTTTACATATATTAATTAAATGTAGTTAAGAGTGGTCATGAAGTTGTAGTTTTTGAGTATTCTATTCTAGAAATATCCATTACAGTGGTTGTTCTGCCCACATGAAATGACAAAAAACAACATCAACAACAACAATTTTCTCTTCTATAGTTTTAAAGACTGAAAAGACAAGCAATATTTCAGCGATACAAAGAGAGACATTAACCTTGTAATAAAATATGTCTTGACTTGCGGTAGGTGGAAACAAAGGTTATTAAGAATGGCAGAGTATCCCCTGAGAGTATAGATCGTTTTCAGGTGACGTCATCGCTTTGTAATATCCGAAACTAAAGAGCCACCAAAGTTTTTATCCTCATCGGGCATAAGAGACCGTGTATTTATATCTGTTTACAATTTTACAGCTCAATGGCGCGCTTCGTTTGGAAATAAGAGCATTTTGAATTTCAGAGTTATGTCGGTGCGTGACACAAATCTGCGATCGCATTTGCTGAAAAATATATACCTATCTCATGATTTGTAGCTTTTTAAGAAGTTAGAGCATTAGGAAAAGTGCTTATGTAAATGCTTGTTTGTTAAGTACAAATAATCAGTCGCCTAGATAGCCAAAGTAAGTTCCAGATGTTTACACTATTTTCCGCCCGCCATGTTGGTGCACATCTGATGTGCACCAACATGGCGTTTCTATACTAAGCTCTGTAAATTTCTGCGAAACATTTCGACGATTAATGCGGTTTGGGGAAACGCACAGACCTAAAACTCAGGGAAGTGTTTTCTTTATGTATTTCCAATAAGATCACAATTTCTTGACTTTATCCACTGAATGGTTTTCAATTTATTTTTTATTGCGTGACAGTGAAAACGATCTATTGGGTCGCTCAACGACCCATTTGGCGAATCGCTCATATTTTGTCCAAAGATACCCTTAGCTGACCTACGTGTGTTTCTAAACATCATATTTAGAGATTCCAGCGAATATTTATTTTTTAGAAATTCGCAAACATTTGAAAGCACCATCAAAGTGCAGTTTTTCATGTAATAAAATGACCAAACTAAGGTGAGAGGACGAAGCACTGCTGAAGTCTTAAAATAAATTCAATTTACTTCAAACTTCACACAAACGTGGAACAGCCACTCTTTAAATCACGCGTGAAGAAAAGGGGCGGGGGAATGGGGTTAAACAAGAGACCATCGGTCTCTATTCAGGGGAGGGTGGGTCATCCAAATTACCATGTGCCACCTTTGGTCGGCAGGCTTAGCTTAAAGCTAGTTTTCCAGATAAAGCCACGAAATACGAAATAAAAAGAAAACATGTTTGAATTATTATAGGGGGTGGTGGGGGTATAGTAGAGGCCAGGGGTGTCTAGTAGGGGGTGGTGGGGTTAAAGGAGAGACCAGGGGTGTCTAGTAGGGGGTGGTGAGGTTAAAGGAGAGGCCAGGGGTGTCTAGTAGGGGGTGGTGGGGTTAAAGGAGAGACCAGGGGTGTCTAGTAGGGGGTGGTGGGGCTATAGTAGAGACCAGGGGTGTCTAGTAGGGGGTGGTGGGGTTAAAGGAGAGACCAGGGGTGTCTAGTAGGGGGTGGTGGGGCTATAATAGAGACCAGGGGTGTCTAGTAGGGGGTGGTGGGGCTATAATAGAGACCAGGGGTGTCTAGTAGGGGGTGGTGGGGTTAAAGGAGAGACCAGGGGTGTCTAGTAGGGGGTGGTGGGGCTATAGTAGAGACCAGGGGTGTCTAGTAGGGGGTGGTGGGGTTAAAGGAGAGACCAGGGGTGTCTAGTAGGGGGTGGTGGGGCTATAATAGAGACCAGGGGTGTCTAGTAGGGGGTGGTGGGGCTATAATAGAGACCAGGGGTGTCTAGTAGGGGGTGGTGGGGCTATAATAGAGACCAGGGGTGTCTAGTAGGGGGTGGTGGGGTTAAAGGAGAGACCAGGGGTGTCTAGTAGGGGGTGGTGGGGTTAAAGGAGAGACCAGGGGTGTCTAGTAGGGGGTGGTGGGGTTAAAGGAGAGACCAGGGGTGTCTAGTAGGGGGTGGTGGGGCTATAATAGAGACCAGGGGTGTCTAGTAGGGGGTGGTGGGGCTATAGTAGAGACCAGGGGTGTCTAGTAGGGGGTGGTGGGGCTATAGTAGAGACCAGGGGTGTCTAGTAAGGGGTGGTGGGGCTATAGTAGAGGCCAAGGATGTCTAGTAGGGGGTGGTGGGGTTAAAGGAGAGACCAGGGGTGTCTAGTAGGGGGTGGTGGGGCTATAAAAGAGACCAGGGGTGTCTAGTAGGGGGGGGGGGGTAGAGGAAGAGGCAGTCATCTCCATCAATTCTGGTGGGTCCCAAGCATGTATAGTAGTTTTGACCACTGCCCTTATTCATTTTTGTTGCTTTAAGCTAATCTCAGATATGTTGATATAGTGGTTTTCCGAGCCAAGTTAAAAACACTTCTGAAGCGTTTTAAAAATGGTGGCAAAATATAGGTAATGTTTAACAGCATGAAAATGCGTCTGGTGCTTTCACTTTTCGATTGTTTTACTCTACAGCCTTAAAATATCATTATGAAACATATTCCAACTTTCGATATCGCAGTATTTCCCTTTGAGGAAACGAAAATCTATGTCAATGTGTTGGGCGCAAATAACACAATATTTATATATGAAAAAAGAGTAACAGATCAATTTCAATAGAGCGCGAAAATAAAATGCTATCATTAATTAGAATTTCGTCAATTTTCTCCTAGCATAGGAACATAATGTCCACTGTCAACTGTTTTAAGATGTTTTAGAAACATTGCGCTTTAACTTTGTTTAATTTCCCGTCCAGGCTTTAATTTCACAACTGCTATAACTGCGATGATCAACCATGTCTTCAGTACGTTTCGTCTTCAAAATTCCCGGTCCACAGGTTTTCAGTAACTCTTCCAAGCCGCCATTCGGTAAACATATTTGCGTTGAGGGGCGTGTTTGAAACACGAAATTTGCGAAATGACGGAGTGGCACTTACTAGTGTGGGATACTTCTAACCCTGCAATTATTGAGAGCTAACCACCTTCAAGTCAGTGATATTTAGGCTAACCGAAGCGCTGTTTAGGTTAACTGGAGTGACATTTCGTGATTTTGCCATTTCTCATTTTAAACACTCCCTGCGCCTGCGTTGAGTTCATCTTAAGGCATTCGAGGTCCACATTTGGTTTATAAATATATTTATCAGTTATTTTAGTCTGTTTGTTCGAACGTTTTGGGTCGCCATTCAGGAAACATTAACCTGCCTTTTCGATGATGAAAATGAACAATATTTGGCCGTAGTTCACGTTGGCTTTCGCATCACTCCTGGTCAGATTTGACTCTCATTTGTGATTGGTCCGAATTAAGTAGACTGCTGTTTGTACCTTTCGGCAAACTTTCTCGATATCGAAGAAATCCTGCACTTATAACTCGTAAACCGCAACTCCATCGGTTTAAAAGTTCAGCCAAATGGAACTGAATATGCGTTGCCAGTTGATTGCGTTACAATTCACAAGGAAACCGCTGGTCAAAGAAGTATGAGGGTCGGTCGAGCCAAGGAAAGAAATATTTTGAATAAATGTAAATTACTGCCATTTTGACAAGAGCCGCTTCTACACTAAAAGTTGTACGTTATTGTTGTAATTATTATTCATTAAAACTGTAGGTCGGACGGGCGAAGCCGAAACGGAACATTTCCTTATAAGATGACCAAGATAATCTTCTTTGGACAAATCAATCTGTAGTAATCCGAATTCCTAGGGACGCGTGTATTTTTCGATATCACAATGCAATGAGTAAAAGAAGTTCAAATTGAGAGTGTATTTGACCTCAGTAATCCGATAAATATTTAAACAAATGAGATGACGTTGTCTCGCTACCGTAAACTTCCGAAAGTAATCAGTCGCCTTTGGGCTCGTTACTTTAAACGTGTCTTTGCCTTCGGGGTTCGTTAGTTTCTAGGAGCAAAAAATATCGTTCTATAAATTTGGCATTGGTATTAAAGGGACGGGGATTGTCTTCGGAAATTTTGAAAAGAACCCGAAAGAGGTAACAAATGTAATACAACAAAGTAAAGGACACTGACTTTATTTCAGCTAAAAACCCTAGGTAAAGTCTGCATACGAGCCAAGTGGCCCATCAGGCCGGAGCTTATCCCGGTTTCCCTAGCATGAAGCGACTAGGAATATTTCTACTCCCCCCTGAATGGGATGCCAGTCCATCGCAGGGTTACCACCAGCATTAAATTCGCCGGTACCCATTTATACACCTGGGTGGAGAGAGGCACCGTGAGAGTAAAGCGTCTTGCCTAAGAACACAACACAATGTCCCAGGCCAGGTCTCGAACCCGGAGCGCTCGCTCCGGAGTCGAGCGCACTAACCACGAGGCCACCGCGCCTCCCCTCAAAAACCCTAAAAGGTACCGCGAAACTGATACTTTGGACCTTTTGAGGATGAACGCCCCAAAAGGTAATAAACTTACTTTCTTAAGCCCTGAAAGGTACGATGAGCGCCTCTGTCCTGTTTATATGTGGGAGACCATAACCCGGGGAGACCCCCTCCCCATACCACGGGAGACCCCATCTCATTGAGACCTTCTCCTTTGGCAAAGAAGCTGCCTGTAGCAAGCTTTGCACATGTTGTCTGATGAGGACGGTTAGAACTCGATTACCAAGCTATAGCTTATAGAAAACTTATATTATCAGTTTTAAAACCAAACCTGGATGGTTTCTAAGTTTTCGTCACATCTACGTTTCCTCCACGTCCACGAACCGGTTCTCAAGTTTTGATATCAAAAGCTCACGCGGTTTCAAAGGCGTATAGTCGCCGTGAGAAGTGCGCAGTTATGACGTTAGCGAAAGCGCTGATTCATACAGCTGGCACTAATCGTATTGTATACTTTGTAACAAACACGATGCAGGAAGAGAGCTTTAAAGAACACCTGTATATTTGCAGCCTTATAATTTACTGACAATATCTTAGTTTTATTCTTGCTTCATGTATACTATATTACTAATTGTATCAGTAGACGGAAAGTTTCGAATGTTTTGTTCGACGGGATTACAAAAAAGTGAGATTCGGACTTAGTCGTCTTCCTCTTCTTCTTCCTCTTCCTCTTCTTCTTCTTCTTCTTCTTCTTCTTCCTCCTCCTCCTCTTCTTCTTCCTCCTCCTCTTCCTCCGGCTCTTCAGTTTCCGGCTCTTCTGGAGCTTCTGTTTCCTCTGGGGCTTCTGTTTCTTCAGGGGCTTCTGTTCCCTCCGGAGCTTCTGTTTCTTCTGGGGCTTCTGTTACCTCTGGAGCTTCTGTTTCCTCTGAAGCTTCTGTTACTTCCGGAGCCTCCGTTTCCTCAGGAGCTTCTGTTACTTCTGGAGCTTCTGTTTCCTCTGGAGCTTCTGTTACTTCCGGAGCTTCTGTTTCTTCTGGAGCTTCTGTTCCCTCCGGAGCTTCTGTTTCTTCTGGGGCTTCTGTTCCTTCTGGAGCTTCTGTTACTTCTGGAGCTTCTGTTTCCTCTGGAGCTTCTGTTTCTTCAGGGGCTTCTGTTACTTCTGGAGCTTCTGTCCCCTCTGAAGCTTCTGTTACTTCTGGAGCTTCTGTTAATTCTGGAGCTTCTGTTACTTCTGGAGCTTCTGTCCCCTCTGAAGCTTCTGTTCCCTCTGAAGCTTCTGTTACTTCTGGAGCTTCTGTTACTTCTGGAGCTTCTGTTCCCTCTGAAGCTTCTGTTACTTCTGGAGCTTCTGTTCCGTTTGAAGCTTCTGTTCCTTCGGGGGCTTCTGTTGTCACTAAAAGAAATAAACGAATGAATAAAATTAGCGTTTAAACTTTGATACCTATCCTGTGTGTTGTTTCTAAGCTGACGTATTGTAGTTTCAATTTAACTAACTGCCTTCTAGTTACATTGAAATTTAATCTCAAAACTTCTAATATGATGTAAATTTCATAAATTAAATTAATACTATATGACCACTAGTTAAATTTTGGGGCAACAAGGAATGTCAAAGAAACGCGTAGCTACAGGAAGATGTGCAATTTTTTTTTTGCACAATTTTTTTTTGCGCTTTTTTTTTATCAAGTGACAGATATATATATATATATATAAGAGGTATGAAGAAGAAGAAGAAGAGTTTAGGTTAAGTCTTATCTAAGTATGCTTTTGTGCAGTCTTGGTATTAGAACACACCCTAACGATGAATCCTAAGGATGAATCAAATGTTACTGCACACACGGATATTGCAGGCTCGAAATAGATAATCAACTCTGAAGTAATTTTGGCAGCTGGATTCAATTTCCTTTATGCCGATAACTTTCCGTGACGAACGTTCATGATCATATTGAATTTGGACTCAATATGGATTGGCTCATTAAATATATTATAACCATTTAAAAAGCAGAAAGCTTCATCTCAAAGTTTTTGTGATCTTAAAGATAATTAACATTCCTGCTTACAGAAAAGATGGATCAGTGCTTCAAATGTACGAAATAGTTTACATTGGCAAAACGTGCTCAAGAATCGTGAAGCCACGCTAAACCTGAACTAGCCTGATAGATTTGTTGACTTTTATCCAGCGTTGTTTTGTTTCCATTTTTATTACCATAAAACATTATAGTAGTAGAATAGCAATTTTAGCAAATTCTGAAACAAGCATGTGAACACCGCAAAGTAATCATGGCCTGAACGAATTTAAGAACCCATAAACCTTATAATAACTATAATATTTAGCTACCACAAAGTCACAGCATGTTGTTTATACGCCATTGGAGAAAACAGTAGTAAGGAAAAAAGTTCATTCGGCACTAAGCAATTTCTATTAAGCAATAAGATTATGAGCTCGAGATTTCATCGCATGATAGTTGACGAGGCCGCAGCCAGAGTCAACTATCACGCATAGAAGTAGAAAGCGAATAATATAATTGTTTTAGTATAAATCTACTAGTCGTTTTATCTTGGTCCTCTTCACAGACACTTCGAAAACGCCAAGTAGCCGTCATTTTGTTAAAAAGGACACACTGCTATGCTACTCACTCTCTATCACAGAATAGATAATGAGTAGCGTAGCCAATCAGAGAACGGCATTCGTGATAGAACACTCATAGATTTATATTAAAATCAATGAATGAGTGAGTCATACAGTTAAGAATTTTCAGATGAATAAATGGCATAAATATAAATTTGCGATAGATGTAACATAAAATGATCCTGTCTAAAGCAGCCGATAGTAATGAGTGCTCGAGACAGTGATTCTTCTTTACTAAGTAGACACAAGTGTTTTACTAAGACAGGTCACTCGTAAAATTCATCCGAAACTACATCTGGGACCGAGTGGAGTATTTCCCATATCCTCACTAATAGACGAATTCGGCTAACGTGTTTACATCCTTGTTGCCACCCAATTCAGATCACGTGATGATTCATTTGGGAGGTTACAATTGTGCAATTTGCTACGCGTAACTGCGTGCATGAGGGTACGTGCAAAAAGAACAATTTTATCCTCCCAAATGAATCATCACGTGATCTGAATTGGGTGGCAACAAGGATGTAAACACATTAGCCGAATACGTCTATAGGAGATTGATGACGTCATCTCCCGCTTTTCACGGTTGTTTGTGCAGACCGTCAGCGAACATGCCAAATTTTTTTACGAAATTATTTTCTTTTTTTCTGCTTTATATAATAAAAAGAAAACTACTTGAGGATAGGAATTTCAATTGTTAAAAACAGTTAATCTGTATGTAATTATAGTTAATTATGTTAAGGTTGTTATTAGTTTTTTTTAAAGGTTTTTCCCACACCCTTTGTAACTACGAAGATATCACTCACATGGAAACATGTCTAAGTAATATGTCGCTGACCTGTTCTGCCAAATTGAAATTTAGTGATTAACTAACAATGTTTAGCGGCATTCTTAAGTCGCCTAGCGTCACGAATTTAAATTCCTTGATATTTATGCTAACGCCATCGTCACGGTTGTCGAGTTCGCCAATATCCTGTGCCAGAGTCAATACTACTGTATTCTGCTTAGGTGAACGGTCCAATGTCGCGGTCGAAATATTTTTCGAATAGGCTAGAAAGATAACTGTTGAGCGAACTGTTAAGCAGGGAAGTTACAGTACATGGAATCATGTTTAAAACATGCTGCAAAATGTTCAACAAGAGAAGGGTGGTAATTTTTTAGAGTACGTACATTTCCCGACAGGAAACGAAAATTAAAAGACATGAACACTTTAATACAAGAAACCGAAATGATTACAAAATAATTATGAATCAGACTGACAGTCCCTATGACATCTAGAATCAATCCAAACAATTATGCACTCCTCAAGTGAACAACACTCTGCAACGCAGCAGTGCGTGGGAGAATCACGCCCCCGACAAATAAATTCAGTTGCGTAAAAGAAATGCTTTCTCAGAAGGTTGTACTCATGTACTGCTGAACGGACAGAACCTGACGCTGCGCTTACCGAATTGCTTATTTCTCGTTATGTCTTTAACCCTCATTTCAGGTCATGACAGGACGGAAATCGCGTGCACTGTAAGTATCTCCCGTGGTCCCATACAAAGCCTTAGGAAACTTTCCTAAGGCAGTTGTATGGGCTTTAATCAGAAGGAATGTGGTAGCGCTCCAGGTTGCTCATTATGCTGACCGCAAGGCGTCATAATCTCGCCGCTTTGTGACATAAATGTCGTTCAACAAAAAGTAAACCAGAACACTGTCAGACCTATACATGTCTCATTTTTCATATAATTGAAAGTTACGCATCAATGACACGTCATCGCTTGTCAAACTTTGTTAATGAACATGACTTCCACTCACGTAATCGGCCCAATGGATGTACTATTATGATCCACTGGTGAGCAACAAGTGTAAATCAATTGTACAACGTGAAGTGCCCTTCATAAATACGAGTGAAGCAAGAGAGCGGCAAATGTACAAATGTCACGAACCGTAGCGTAGGAGTCATGTAGGCTAGTCACCTCATTTTACACTGATATGAACAAAATATTAAGTTGCGTGATTATTACTTTTGCGTTACATCAAACTGTTTGAGGTGTGCCACCCACCAGTGTGATGAACAAAACATTAAGCTGTGCGATTATTTTTTTTCGCATTACATCAAACTGTTTGAGGTGTGCCACCCACCAGTTCCGAAGAACAAAATATTAAGCTGTATGATTATTTTTTTCGAGTTACATCAAACTGTTTGAGGTGTGCCACCCGCCAGTGTGATGAACAAAACATTAAGCTGTGTGAACATTTTGTTTTTCGCATTACATCATTTACACTGATATGAACAAAATATTAAGTTGCGTGATTATTACTTTTGCGTTACATCAAACTGTTTGAGGTGTGCCACCCGCCAGTTCTGATGAAGAAAATATTAAGCTGTATGATTATTTTTTTAGAGTTACATCAAACTGTTTGAGGCGTGCCACCCGCCAGTTCTGATGAATAAAATATTAAGCTGTATGATTATTTTTTTAGAGTTACATCAAACTGTTTGAGGTGTGCCACCCACCAGTTCTGATGAAGAAAATATTAAGCTGTATGATTATTTTTTTAGAGTTACATCAAACTGTTTGAGGCGTGCCACCCGCCAGTTCTGATGAAGAAAATATTAAGCTGTATGATTACTTTTTTAGAGTTACATCAAACTGTTTGAGGTGTGCCACCCGCCAGTTCTGATGAAGAAAATATTAAGCTGTATGATTATTTTTTTCGTGTTACATCAAACTGTTTGAGGCGTGCCACCCGCCAGTTCTGATGAACAAAACATTAAGCTGCGTGATTATTTTTTTCGCGTTACATCAAACTGTTTAAGGTGGGAAACCCGCCAATTGTGAGGAACAAAATATGTAGCTGCGTTATTATTTGTTTCGCAATTACTTCCTAATTGTTTGAGGTGGGTCACAAGCCAGTTCTGATGAACAAAAACATTAGCTGCGTGATTATTTCTTTTGCGTCACGTTAAACTGTCTGAGGTGGTTCACCCGCTAGTCCTGGCGAACAAAACATTCAACTACCTATCTTGCAGATTCGGTGAAACCTCAGAGCAAATCCGACCTCTCGTTCCACCAGCTGGCGGTGAAATTACGATCCGTTGACCTTTTTGTAATCCACCTTAGTTGGCAGTTCCACTGGACACTGCATTTGTAAACGTCCTCGAATAATTATTAACATGCAAACGCACTATCTTCCGACAATGAGTTCTTTTCTAGCTGTTGGAAAGCAAAACGGCCAGCAAAGAAACTGACGAAGCCGCAATTTCAAAGCATTCATTCAAAGTAGGTCTTACCGTCACAACTGTCTCCATCGGCCAGCCGAAGTGAACTTCTTTAGATCAAAATTCATCGGCACAACTGAACGTTTCTTGAAGAGCTAACCTGGGCGTTCTCTACAAATACTGCTACTAGGCTTAGGACATACCGGTATTTGTCTGGTGCAAGTAAGGATACATCGCCGTTGATGGCGCGAGTGAAGAGCGCGAAACATTTCATATTTGGCGCCATTGCAATCCTGTTTTTAACCACATTAGGCCTCGCGACGAGATGTTTTTTTTTAAGCGTAGGTTAGATCTGATAACAACATATGCCAGATGTCTCAGAGGGAGACAGATGACAGCCGACCAACGCTTTAATTGACAGGAAATCACGCCATTGCTAACCGCAGACAAATCTTTCTGCGTGAAGTGATACTTCCAGTTTTCGCCGCTTGCGTCCCCTCATGTTAGGAGGATCGTAATAATAATTTATCAAACCGTATTTTCCCAGCTTTCTGTTAAATAACCCTCATACATGCGATCAGGAAATGGACATTTTGGATATCTGCCAAGACCTAACTCAATACTGGTAACATCAAAGGATACTGGACACGACCGACAACTGAAACAAAGCGAAAGCACTTACTCAAACAAAAAAAATCATAAATCATTTAGTATCAGAGGTGGGTAAAAAATGTTAAGCTTCTAGTTCGAAAATGATTTTTTAATTATCGATAAGATGTAATAGCAAAAAGCAGGCACTGATCGACTATTATTATTTTTGTCTATAGTTTTGTTTAAAACAATTGAACTGAAGAAGTATTTGCATTTTTATATTCTTTTCTGTTGGCTAGTTTCAAAAACCGTGTATTAACTATTTTCTCATTAACTACACAAGAATTACCACGCACGAGCTTGCATAACAGGTTGATTTTTCTCTACATTCTAAGCAACACAGGTTACCATATCAACGATGGGAATTGGAAGTCAACTCCAACTTTTACGCTAAAACGCTTAGGATTTTAAAACATAACGCAAGTTTTTTTACGACTCACCTTGCCCTGTCATGGGGGCAGCGGAGAGGTGTCCAAGCAAAGCGCAAAGGCAAGCAAGAAATAAAGCTTTTGAAATCATCTTCTGGAGCTCCTTCCTTTCTTCGCAACGATATTTTTCACAATGAGGTTCTCCAAACACACTAAGCAATTTATAGTCAGCGGGAGAGTCATTGAAAATGCGGCTCTTTGTAAGTTTATTGTTTAGCAATTTTTTATAAAGCGTCAGTCTAATTTAAGAAACAATCCAGGAGATTTTGTGAATATTAAAAAAAAAAATGCGTAGTCACTTCCCCTGTATTATAACTTCAAGGAGTTGGCACTTGAAGTTTTACATCATAATTCGAGGCCAATCCATTTTATAGCCGTCAGGTGACGCAACTCAGAGAGGGAATTGGGATGAATAGCTCCAGGTCCTCGGCTTTAAGTTTAATTCTAGGCGAATTTAATTGAACGACTGAGATGGTACTTTAATAGAAGGCGATGACTAGATTATCTGGAATGAACGGTATGATAGTCAATTTTAAACACGTTTACATGTAAAGTTATAACCGGAAACGACGCTTGTTTCATCCTCGTTGCAACAAGTGCGAGAAGTTAGTTTATTTACGTACGATTAGTGATAGCAATTGGATCGAGTGAAATGATTGGGCGAGTAATTTCGAAATCGGACGAGCGCGTAGCGCGCAGACGATTTGAAATTACGAGCACGATTACTCTCTTAATTGTACGACACAAGGTCCAATTACTAATTAAAGGTATCTATAACAAATTTCGGAATTACAAAAAAGTATTTTGAGAACTTTTTTCAGCGAAAACGTCTGTAGCGCTTTTCATAAGTTTTGAAAATTGACGTGTGAATCACGTGGGTATGCAATTACAGGTATCCAGTTACAAAAAGTTCAAATTGGATACTTGTTACTGGACACCCACATGATCGCGAGCCGATTATGTGACAAATAGGCGCGCAGAGAACCAATCACTATCGAGAATTTTATTATAGATACGATTAACTACGTAATAACTCTGTTGTTATAAACTAACTGTTTCATAAACAGCGCAGTATCCAACCAATGTTTGTTTCTACTCTCGGTAAAGTCCGCAGTTTGAGTTTACCTCATTTTGCCATACCGGTGAGTGTAAAATGCAGATTGCAGAATGTAAAGTGCAGACTGAGAGGAAATTGTAGACTGTAGACCATGGTAAAATGCAGACTTCAGACTGTGGAATTTTTGACTGTCAAATGATGTTAAGATTTCCAGCCTTGAGAGCTTACCATAAACAGCCTCACTGCTAACCAGAGTGATATTCAAGCTAACCGCAGACTTTCACTACGATTAGCCTGAATAACACTGTTAATCATAAAAATTACAATTTCCTCGATTGTGATTGGTGTAATAAACTCTAATTCACTTGCCAAGTTGTTGTCGAACAGTTTGTTGTTGGACAGTTTATTATCGGACAGTTCAATGAGCCAATCAAGTTCAAAGGTGTATTTTAAATCAACAAAAAACATTCAAAGTTGTAGTTTAAATAAGCCAATCTCAATTTCAGAGTGACATGAAACAATTTACTTCTCCTTTGTCAGTATTTTAATGCAAATTTTCCCTTTCTTCCACAACTTGGCTGTTTATGATTAACTGGTAATAAGACTTCGTGTCGTCCAATTCATAATGGTAATTGAACTGAGTGGAGTGCATTTTGTACAGGTAATCGAATGATTTCGAGTGCAATTTGGAATAAATAAGAACAAGTAAATTTTTCAAAGATTACAAAAAATTGCACGAGCCCGTAGGGCGAGTGCAATTTGTAGTTTTT
>OZ026598.1:9581023-9613523 GCA_964020085.1 Micromussa lordhowensis | reverse complement strand
TGGCATGTTATTGCGCACGCCGCGTAAATATAAATTTTTACCATGATGGCTTAATAGGGATTCAGGATAGGACCAACGCGCGCGCTCTGTTATAGAGCCGTTTTATGCACCAATTACATTTAAGGAAATTGTAATGGTTATGATTTTTGGATATTTAGATCTCAAAATTAATGAATATAAACTGCAGTTAGTACGCGCGCTGTGATTGGTCAATTTAGCGGGCCGCATTCTACTCAAAATCTACTGTACGGCCCGCTAAAATTTGAAGCTGCTGTTGTTGCCAAAATGTTTCTTGATTCATCGCCAAGCGTTCTTAACTTTTCTAGCAAGAAAAAAAAAAGTTTCTTTTACTTCTGAAATTGTGTTAAAACCTGCTAAGAGTCAATTAACGATTTTTTAAATTGACTCGTTTTACTTTCGAGGTGCGTCATAAATTTGAAGCCGTTCCGCGTGAATAGAATCGTCGCCGAACCCGTCAGACACACAGTAGAGATATGATAAATATGTTACTAACCTCGTTTTCTCGGTCCGTACTGTAAGTTACGAATCCTCGTTTTTCCCCTTCGATTTATGGCCCGCACGCTTCGCGTTTGGGCCATAAATCGATGATATGATATGATACATGATATGATACAACTTTATTTAACTACGCTAGCCCACACACAACAAAAGCTGGTTTCCAGGTGGGGCGTAGGTAAACACGTTAGAATAAGTTATGTATGTATGGAGGTTAATTAAAGATAAATATATTTATATATATATTACATGGGATCAATGCGATCCAGTAGAAGGCATGGAAGGCGAGGAGGCAAGTTTATGTTTGAAATCCGCAAGCGATTGTGCGGTCTTTGCCTCATAGGAAAGATTGTTCCAGAGCATTGCACCAATATATCTAAAGCTGCGCTTCAGAAAATTTGTGGGAAAAACTCGGTCCGTAACTTACAGTACGGCCCCCGAACTCGGTTAGTAAGAGGTATGTATTAAATAGCTTAATAAGACGGGAGACTTCGACATAATCATCTTCTGACTGCAAGAAATTTAGTAATAATTCCTTTATCTTTTTACGAAAAGACGAACGTTTAAGTAATTTATTCGAATAAGAAATAGGTTTCCAAATCTGAGCACCGATTCTCGTGAAAAAGGCATGAATTTTATCAGTTCTAGAGAACTTAACATAAACCCAAGAGACAGATCTTGTTCTGTAGTTGTGAATCTGACTTGTTTTAACAAACCGATTGAGTATACTAACTGGTGCTGTCTGTCTGTTGATATCATACAATAAATAGCTACAATCTCTGAAAAATAGGCTGGGCAGGGGAAGGCAATTTGATTTGAGAAAGAAGGGTATGGTGTGTTCCTTAGACTTACTGTAGTAAATAAGACGTAAGGCCCGTTTTTGTAGAATTACGATCTTTGTTTGGAATGTCAAGGCACAATTTTCCCAAGCACAAATACCATAAGTTAAGTAAGGAACGACTAGAGAGTTGTAAACTGAAAGTAAAACACGACGCGGGACATAATGTCGAATCTTGGCGATAATTCCTATTGACTTACTGAAGAAGTGACCAGCCTACTTTAGTAGACCACCGTAGGTGAAAAGTCTATGGAACAGAAAATGTGAACATGGAATATCAACACAGGC
Source organism: Micromussa lordhowensis (assembly GCA_964020085.1). Taxonomy (NCBI): domain Eukaryota; kingdom Metazoa; phylum Cnidaria; class Anthozoa; order Scleractinia; family Lobophylliidae; genus Micromussa; species Micromussa lordhowensis. The sequence goes on along the minus strand of OZ026598.1, from coordinate 9,611,881 downwards.
AAGAAAATAACTTTCAGTATGACAAGTACACATATCTAGAAATATTTCATCTTTGAATGCCGCAAGGTTTCTCTGTGTATTCACCTTTTCTATCGGAGCATGTCTTTACAGAGTGCGATTGGCTGCAAAAGTCAACTCTTTTCTATAAATGGATGCTGATCGTGCTGGGACAATCTTCTTTTTATTTTTTATTTGCTTTTTCTTCTCCTTCTCCTTCTCCTACTCCTTCTCCACTGTCAGTGTCACTGTCCCCTTCTACTTCTTCTCCTTCCTGTCCTTCTCCTTCTCCCACTCCTCCGCCTCTTCCTCCTTCTCCCCCTTCTCCTCGTTCTCCTCCCTCTCTTCTCTCTCCTCCTTCTCTTCCTTCCTCCTCTCCTTCACCCCCTTTTCCTTCTCCTTCCCCTCCTTCTCCTTCTCCTTCCCCTCTTTCTCCTCTTTCTCCCTCTCCTTCTCCTCCTTCTCTTCCTTCCACTTCCGCTTCCCCTCCTTCTCCTTCTCCTACCCCTTCTTCCCCTCCTTCTCCTTCTACTTCTCCTTCTCCCTCTCCTTGTCCTCCTTCTTTCCTTCCTTCTCTTTCTCGTTCGGATCTTTCTCCTTCTCTTTTTTCTTCTTTCCCTCCTACTCCTTCTTCCCCGTCTCCTTCCCATCCTTCTCCTTCTCTTTTTTCTTCTTTCCCTCCTTCTCCTCCTTCCCCGTCTCCTTCCCCTCCTCCTCCTTCTCCCTCTCCTTCCCCTCCTTCTCCTTCTCTTTCTTCTCCTTCCCCTCCTCCTCCTTCTCCCTCTCCTTCCCCTCCTTCGCCTTCTTCAGTCTCAGGTTCTTTGATTTTAGTTTCCTCAGTTTCTTCGGTTTCTTCGGTCATCGGATCCCCGTTTACACTTGGTTTTCTGGTTCTCCCTGCTGGTGTTGGATCTAATGGACCAAAAAAAAAAAAATCACATGAGCTTGAGAAAATTGTTAATTGCATTTGCTTACATTGTCTTGTTGGAAGTATTTAAAATTACTGGAAACTTATAAAGCATTTGAATGTTTTTGTAAAAAAGTTAAAAGAAAACAAACAAACAGAACAAACTCATGAATTAACAACGCCTAGGTGCTATTGCAGTAAAGAGCCAATACATCTTCTTTAGCTTATGAATGATCAGTTGCGTTAAACGCGAAGAAAAATCACCAAACAGTGCAAAATGACTCCTGTCCAAGGCATCATCTTTAAAATATGGGACTCTGAGTCTAGTAGCACATACAAGGGAACTTAAAAAAACCACTAGGGCAACGGCAACGCGAACTTCGCTACACAAAGAGTTCACTCCGCCTTTCAATAACTATGTTGTCTGAACTGTGCTCAACGATTTGATTTGATTACTTCACGCTCGACATGCTCGAAAGAAGTCGGAAGCTGGGAGGAGCCGCCGAACATTTGATTGACGGTAGCGAGAAATTCATTTGTCGGTTGAGCTTTGAATTTTTAGTCCGCATGTTATTGAAAGGCGCAGTAATGGTCAGTAAAATGTTTTATAATTCCTAGTAAATTTCTTTGTCGTTCGACATTCAGTTTTTGACAGTGAGAAACAAAGTAAATGACTTAAGAGTATCGCGAGATTCGTAGATAGAATTTAACTTTCTTTTTTTATCGACGTTTTCTTCGGTGTCGCCGTCATGGTTTCTTAAACTCCCTATTCTTCTCATAGTGTGCATAAAGATAAGTTAACGAAAGGTACACAGACAGCAACGTTTGGGACGAGAACTCAAGATGTTTATTAATAGCAAACTCGCGTGCAATATAACATGAATGATTTGTACAATATTGCAAAGAACTTGCTTTTAACAGGCTCATTATTCTGTTTATACAAGACAGGAAATTGTAATCGAAGCTTTAAAAAAAGGAAAATGTATAAAATGAATAACAAACAAGAACAAAGCTCATTTACTGATTAACTTGCTACTGCGGTAGGACGTACAATTTGATAGGTGGATTACTTATGCTGATGTAGTAAATATTGTTATACAGCAGCTTTGTATAAACTTCGAAAAGCAAAAGAAAGGCAAAGAAGGGAAATATACCTCTATGGTGGCCCAAATGCACAACAAGGTTAGTGGATATATTCAGATATAAGGAATTTTGGTGACATTTCTAACTTACGTACCAGTGTTCGGCATGTGATCGAGCGAACATTAATAAATCAGATTATGATAATGGTCCCCAAATCCCAATCGTAGTTGTTTTCTTCTCTTTCAATTTTTCTTAGAGGGGAAAATGTAACTAGTGCTAATTTAATGTTCTGATTACATGTTTTCAAATTTAAAGGAAGGCATATATCACTTCAAGCTAATTCATTAATCCTGGAAGAGAATAGCTAAGTTTGTGAAACTCCCTCTGTTATTAGCTTCAGACAGTAATTTTCTTGATATTCTTTTCCTGTTTGGGTTTTTGAGACGTAGAATTAATGAAGAGATCGAACTAGGCGAAACTTTTATTTTTATTTATCTTCCTTGCTAGAAGGTAACAGACTTGCTCTTAACTCATACATATAAAGATTTTTCACCGGCAAGAATGGGAAACTGAAATTATAATCTTTGTGACAATAAAATGATGATGTGCATGATGCTTTCTAAACATATCAAACGTGCGACCAAAAACTTATGTCCACTGTTTATCTCTTACCTTCTGTCACGGTGATAGACGTAGGAGCAGCCGAAAGCTGAGGTATTAGAACACAAAGGCAAAGTAGGCTGATAAAAGGTTTTGCAGTCATTTTCTTATCTTTCTTTCGTGAAGATAATTGTCTTAATAGTTTCTTACACTCAATCATGGTGAGCTGTGATAGTAGTTTGAAGTCAGGAACAGCAAAATAACAAACTTTCTGAGATTCTGATATTGGTTTTAAAGGTATAAAAATCCACCATGATATTGGAAGTATAGATGACACGGTCGGTATTACATAAAAAAACCCGCCAAATTTGGTACGAAATGCGTGGCCCTTTTTCTCTCTCTCTTATAGCTAATTGATCATCTTTACCTTTTTCCCAGGTAGAAATATATTATGATTGTTAACCGAACTCTTCATTGGACTGAGGAAGAAAAAATAGATGATGCTCTGATTGGCTAATACCAAAAAAAATAGACCTTGTTTTGAGTGATAAATACTGTACCTTTCAAGCAGCTTCATGAGCAATATGAAGATTTCTTGATTTTTCTTGTTCGCTCCATTCTTAATTCAAAAGATCTGTTTCAGTCCCCGAGTGCCGATTCAGGTCTGTGGCCAAATGGAGATGATTTGACCCCTCGAAGAACTATACATATCGATCCCAATAAAATCCATTCCAGCCCCTCCAAAAACCAATTTTGCCAGAGTGAAAAATTGTTCCGCCACTTGGTGCGTATTAGTACCCTATCGGTAGAGTCATTTATATTCAGATTAAGAGCCATTTTAAGTCTTGGAGTCAAGTCTAGTTGACTCCAATTTGGAGGCTTCTCGGCGTTTATGAATGGAGCCATTTTGACATCGAAGAAGCGCTTTTAATGAATATCCAAATAATAAATGATGTTTAATGAACGTTTTAATATTAACAACACGTATCGATTAAGTTATTTAATTATTTTAATTATTTTAGGTTTACACTCTGGTTTTAGATTAGCGCAGGGAGGGCCATTATGTAAACACTTGAGTCATCAGTAATCAATGTTTCCCTCGTAAAATAAAGTGTCATTTATTAATTAATTAATTAATTAATTAGAGTCATTTTGCTACAACACAAAATCACTGACTCCAATCACTAGAGCCATTCTGGCTCCGACTGTTAGAGCCATTTTCATTTAAGCCAAGATGACCAGGTACCTAATAGATGTGATGCTTGACAACTAAAATGAGGCGTACACTGGTGATACCTGCACAGCGCAGAGAAAGTTGTGTTCGAAAGCCCTGGAGCCAGTGGATTTTTCACTCGGACCAGTGGATTTTGTCGTTCAATTTACCGACGGGCAAATACAAGTAAAGTTTCTTTGGGAATATTTTACGAGGAAATTCAAATCACAGCAACACCGGGATTGTGAGAATAACTTACGGGCTAGTACATTGTAGATACAGCTTACCCAAAAGGCGAGCCCGAAAACTGGTCTTCATTGCATCTTACCACTTCTTATCCCCAAAACAGTACAAGCCCTTACAGCTATGCCACTGATAATCAAAAGCTCTCTGAGAGGGCATGCGGTTACTTCATAGTGAATGACCACGAAGGTACAAAAAAGGGGTTGCGGAGTTTTAGTTTTATTGGAAAATATTTGTTTTGAAATTTAAATGCTTGAATGACATATGTTCTCAGCATTAGCTCCCTTTTTACGGTGAGAGGATGGGAAGGCCAGGATGGCAACAGCAGTGCACGCGGGAAACTTAAGATAGTCCCGTCGTGTCGCCAAAGACAAAATGCTCAAGATGTGTATTTTTCGTATAGGATGGCGACGTCAATTACTCGAGCTACAAAAAGAGCTTTTCACAAAACCAATGACATTCTTCAGGCATGGTAGAAATCTTATCCTATTAAGCTTTAAACGACGATGAACAGACGAGGCTGAAATTATCTTTATTCTTTATATAAGCTTATATGAAGCAACCATTCGTGATCTGTCAGTGTTTTAATAATAAAGAATCCAGAATTTCCGTATGAAGAAATTATGCGAAGGATCTTATCGACTTGGCTCAGATGGCTTTTTGCCAGCAGAGCGTTTTATTAACCTGTCGAGGAATCCTGACCGATGAATATTTCAAATTCCATATGTGTAATTGAAACAACTATTTACAATGAAATAAACATTACATCTAATTCCAGGTAGTATGAGTAAATGAAATAAACATCAGTTTAAGAACGCGCCGATTTGTTTGCTGGATGGATGCTTTGAAGGCTTGTAACAAGCGCACCTTTCGGAAAAATCCTGGAAAAATACTTTGGCACATTCGATGAAAGCTGTGCCTGGTTATATGAGAAAAACAGATAGAAAACTGAGAAAACATTGCGACTACTCACCAACATATGAGATTTAAGAGCGTGGGAAAACGAACTGCAATGTTCTACGTTTTGACTTCGCAGCCGTCAGCGGTGAGAGATCGTAGAGGTTCGTAGCCGAGGACGTAGCGCCATGTTTCTGCTAAACTCGAAATTGGTTTACTCCAAATGTGATATTCAATGAAAGGATAATGATTCTAATCTGTAAAAAGTAGTTATTTTGATTTACCCTCACGTTTAAAAGGCGAAAACCATTTATTAAATCTCGAGGGATTCATCGTTCCGAAACTGAGCTTCCGAAAAGTCACGGACTATCTTACTTACTTACATTACTTACTTACTAACGCAGCGATGACCGGCTGGAAGCCAGTAACCACAGAAAGATAAATATTCTATACTCATCTTATTCTTACAAAAACAACCCTATATTGTTATCCTATTTCATGGCTATTTTAATGCTATCACACCTATTTTTATCCTGTATCGGAATTCTATATTTGATTCCAATTTATTTATGCAGATGAAAAAAAAGGACTTCTGTTTTCTTTGTGTTTTTCTTTATTTCAAATCGTTTTTACTTCATTGGCATTCAGATGTATTGTTATGGGTGCGTGAAGTATTGTTATTGACGCAAATTTCCTGCTAACTTTGCAGCAAATCCGATGACAGAATACACCGCTTTATCATTGAAAAATTTTCAGTCTCTGATGCCAATAATGAAATAATAGACTTTGTTTTTCAAATGTGCTATCCCACACCCTTAACTTGTATTCGCGTAAGTCTATTTAAACCTTCGCCACCTTCTGGTGATCTGAAACAAAATGAAATTGTCAATAATCTATGTGCTGAACTAGATAGCTTTTAGGGGTATTTTGTGCGTACTAGTGTTTAGTAGCCTCGTAAAAGCGTATAACCTTCACCACCTTATGGCTTTGATTCGAAACGAAATGCCAGTAATGTATGTACTATTATTCGTTTGATTGTGTTGTTCTTTAAGCAAGTAAACGAGGTCTTGATAACAGATTGCTAATGTTTTGAACTTTGTTTGTTAAAAAAAGTAATTGTTGCTGCGAATACAGGATATTGAGATGCTGGATTGAAGCCGACAATACATGTAATATATGTACAACAATGTACAACAACACATGTAATACAAGTATTGTTGTTTTGATGGTGTTGTTTTGAAACAAGTTAGTCTATTCAGTCTTAGAAAGGCAGGTTGCGGTAGAGATTGCGTACATTAAATGTTTTGGTATACGTATTCTTGAACGAAAATAGATCACACATAAATAACCAGGCAAGTAATGTAATACATTTGGTTACTAAAAAGGAGCGATATGACACGACGTTTCGAAGTCATCTTGACTTCATTTTCAAGTGATGAATGTAACGGTCAGTTCAAGTTTAAAATTAAGTGGTTTGTAACGTCAGCCAACGAATTAGTCGCGCGCGATAAAATGTTCTAAACAAATACTTTCGCGCGAATTGAGTCCGCTTGAGGTGGGCGAAATAGCTAATAATAGGCTAGTAAGTTACTTTCATGTTGTGAGCCCAACTGTTATCATCCAGAATTCTGTAAAAACAAACATTTTTCATCATCGTAGCAGCATGGTACGGTGTCATTATGCTGCTGGTTAATAAAACCACATGCATTGCACCTACAGACCCTGTTTACAATCGAATGAATGAATAAACATGGTTGACCAGCATTGAAAAAAGAACAAGCTACAAAAACGGTCTGGTCAATCTGGAATGGAAAGAGATTCGATCATTTCTTGCATGTTGCAAGACTTTTATTCGCGTACTCTAAAATTAGAATTCAGCTTTAATCAGAACTTTCCGTCTTTTCTCGATGAAACGCCAGGTCCCGAATAAACGCCCCACATTTTCTCAGCTAAATTCTTTAATAAGACCCCCAATGATTTTATCATCGAGGTGGTAGACATTAGGTATACTTATAAGATATTTTGCTCTCAAACGTAATGAATAAAACTGTAGAAAAATTCCAGCCTCGAATAAGCTGCTAAAATCCAAATAAAAGCTCGGAATCAACATGATCAATGAAGCCAAATTTGAAATAGATGCATGGCGTTTAGCAAAGAAAATATGTTACCTGCACAAGGCTGGTGCAGATCAACAAATAAGATTCCTTTAGAATACCTTTCACTATTCACATTGTCTGCCGGAGCATATGCCTTATAAGTACAACATATTTTCTCTGTTTTCAGAACCTCCAAGGTTGGCTATATATAAACCGTGGTCATTTAATGAACAAAAAACAATGCTAAGAAAAACATTGCGGCAATGAAAAAATGTTTTATTGTGATAAGTCTGCAACAGCTAAAATGTTACAAAGTGTAATTCACTGCATAAGTAAGCTCTTTTCTATGAGGTGGAAATTTGTTGCTGATCGTGCTATGGACTTAGCCGTCTCCTTAATTATTTGTATTATTATTCTTGTCCTTGTCCTTCTTCTTCTTTTTTTTCCCGCCATTTCCTTTGCCCTTTCCTTGTCCTTTTCCATCTTCTTTTCCTTTTCCATTTTCTTTCTTTTTTTCCTTTTGGTTTTTTTTCTTCTTTCCTTTTTTATTTCCATCTCCTTTTTCGTCTTCTTCTTCATCTTCCCCTTCCTCTTCTTCTTCTTTCTTTTCTTCTTGTTCTGGTTCTTCTTCTTCGTCTGCTTCTTCTTCTTCGTCTGCGTTTCCGTCTCCTACTCCTTCGTCATTTTCGTCTGAATCGTCTTTTTCGTCTGAATCGTCATTTTCGTCTGAAATTGCATTTTTATACAATGAGCTTGAGGGATGAAGCTTACTGGAAACTCAAAAAGAGTTTGAATATCATATTTCAGTACGAAAGTTTTGGAAGGAAACGCGTTAACAATGCACAGGCATTGCAATGCAATCACGGTGAGGTGAGGAGTGAACATGCACAGACAATGGTTTAAAAAACAACAGTCGCCATTTTACATCGAGCACATGGTCGACTGCGATCGCAAAGAGTCATGGTTAATTAAATAAATGTAGGCAAGCAATGCGGGCCTACTCGTAGTATCAGAAACATATCAACAATATATCAAACACGGGAGACAGAGTTTCAGCGCGATATCCAAACAGCGAGATGAGAGTTGTAATAACGACGCCCAGCGGAATATTTTTGACGAAATTCGAGGTGTTTGGATATCTTATAAAACGCTGTCTCGAGTGTTTGATATACCTTCTCAATGGAAACAAAAACTATAGAGTAAACGGAGAAGTAAAATTGTTAAAACCTATGCTATTTAAGACCAGGCCCCAGTTGTTCAAAGGCTGGATAACGCTATCCACCGGATAAATCACTATCCAGCGGATAAGTGTTAACACAACAAACCACACTATCCACTGGATAGTGATTTATCCGGTGGATAGCGTTATCCACCTTTCGAACAACCCGGGCCTGGTATCCAAACCTTTCTTCACGGTTGTATTTTTATTTATTTTAACTTGATGAATTATTAATGAGTCTGAGAAGACCAAATGAATATAGTGATAGAGTGAGAGGAATTTAAAAAGCTTTATCCAGTTCAACAACTACTTGAGATGTCGTGCACACAAAATGTATGCGCGTAGAAACCCGGGCAATGTTGAATTAAAGAAATAAACAATGTTTACAATGCAACAACAAACTTTCGCTTAAAATCCAAACCTTCCTTAAAACACAGCTATTTGTATCATATAAGAAAGAACATATGGAAGCTGCGTTTTCAAGGCGCTCAATTATACTGTTGAGTGAGTTGAAATATTCACTTATTTGGCATTTTGGTGCATTTTCTAAGCAACCTGTACATGTGGTTTGCACTTCAGTGAACATTAATAAGTAATATCATCATAATTATACGCAAATTCCCATCGTAGTCATTTTCTTCTTATCGTTTCTTTTTTTTTCGAATTTGACGAATTTGAAGAATTTCTCTTGCAGGGGAAAATTTAACTACTGCGAACACAATCTATTGATTAAATGTTTTTTACACATTTTCTGAAAGAAAATTGGGCATACATAACTTCTTTGCCTGTCTGTTAGCTGATTCTCAAAGCGAATAGCTAACAACGCGAGTTTCCTTCTGTTATTAGCTTCAGACAGTAATTGGTGAAAGGTTGAATACGCAAAACTTTCCTTGCGGTAAACTCTCAAAAACCTTTCTCTGGCAAGAAATAGAAGCTGGAATTATAATCTTTGTAGCGCTAAAAAAGTGATATGTATGATGCTTTTTAAACACATCAAACATGCAGCCAAAAACGTGTGTATTGTTTCTTAACTTACCGAAATGAATAATAGGAGCTGTCGAAATTTGAGCCACCAGCACCCAAAGGCAAAGTAGGCCGAGCACATTTTTCGCCGTCATTTTGCTATATGGGTCCCTATCTTTCCTTCGTGGAGATAATTGAGACACATATATAATGAGGGTTCTGTGACCAATTTTAACTTTACAAGCTAAGGACCCCACGGGTGATTCATTTGTGGGCGCGATGGCGAACTCGATGGGAAACCCCGAATTTTTACAAAACAAGGCCAAAATATCAAGATGGTTCTGAGCTAAATTGTTGTGGTTGACTTCATGAAACCGGTGAATCCACAGCAGCTTGCAAATTTTCTTATCAAAAGAGAAATTTAATTAAAAGTGTTGCTAACAGCACGAGCGTGGATATGCAAATTTCAAGGTTGTATAGCCGAGCATGAAGCGCGAATGCGTAATTTTTTTGTCATAAAAAAAGAGAAAGTATTTTTCGTGCCTGCACTTTATAAATAAACCACAACACAGAAGGATTTTTTTAAAGCGTTTACTGCAAAATAAAGGCGGAGAAAAGCCGAACGGCAATGCCGCTCAATCTTTTTCGCCATCGGAACCCTTCGCGACAGCTTCTTCTAGATGCTCGATCTCGATCTCAGTCTCTTTTGTTTCAAGAGACTTGGTCAGTTCTCTCAGCCTTTGACGAATGTTACTTACCTGCCTGACAAGTTTTGAACGGTCAGCGAGTTTTCTCGGCAGCCTAATGCGAACTTGTGATCTGGGTACGCTAGTCCCAGTGGCAGGACTCTCAAGCAACTGGTGAACACGCCTTCTGTTCTCGTTTTGTGCCATATTAGATCTGCAAAGTCAACGTTCAGAATGATACTTTTCTACTTTTACCCGGAAAGGCCTGCGTAGGGACAAAGTGAAATGACATGCATAACTAAATGACATAACTGAGGTATTTTTACCCCAACTTCAGGCCTGATTTTTATCATGAAAAAGTCAAAATCCCGGATTTGACTAGACCGTATTAAAGATCATTTTAGCTTTTAATTCCTGAAAGCATCGAATACTCTTTTTAGCTTCAACAAAAGTTTTTAGGAATGCAGCGAGTGAAAACAAGTTGTGCAGATACAGTCCCTGTTATGGATGTCAATGAGTTTTCTGTAACTTTGTGAAACCCTCTTCCTTTGTTTTTCAAATCTATCCAGCCATGTATTTTAACTTTTGCAAACTAAAAAAAAAACCAGCTGGTGTGCGACTCGATGGGAAACCTTTCACAAAATAAGGCTCCCAAGCTGGTTGCGGGTCAAATTTGTCACAGAATTATTTCTTTTGAATATTATATGAGACTTGTATAAACAGCAAAATATCTGCTTCGAGGTTTTCATCTGGTCTGCTGGAATTGTTTTGTGGATCATTTCTTGCAAGAAGAAAACAAAGGACAGAACAGACCTCTCGAGCCTGTAAGGGTTGCGAGACAGAGAGAGAGATACATCGATTTTGAAGTTTTTGCTTATAAGTAATTTTGGCCAATAACTTCGTATGTGGAAAATGTCTTCTTCCAGAAAGTTACCAATACAAAGCTGACTTTCCTAAATTTGCGCAAAAAAACAAAGCAAGATTTACTAGTTTGATTAAATATGAATTTGTAGGCTTGACGCGCGAGTGTCAAAAAGCAATTTGGGCTACGTTAAGATTTCAATGGTCAGAAACAATAGAACACAATGCCTTGAGCATTATTTCTAACAAAATGGGCTCTCCTTAACAGTGACAAATGAAGCAATGATAAACAACGCATTTAACAGCTTCATTGATCAAGTGAAAGATGAAACAGAGACATGATCGCAAAGAGGTTTAGGCTGGGTGTTTGAACAGATTTTGGATGCATTCATTGACGTTGCACGATTTGAACCATTTCGTGGAGGAACTTATTTTCCTCTTCCAGAAAGGTTGAAAAATAAGAAAGCACTAGGAAACATCCAAAACAAAGACAACTCTCAAAGACCGAGCAGTTATCCAACTAACCGATGGTCCTAATTTCAACTTTCCAAGCCCCGTTTCACAAATTAATAAACTCGAAAAACAAAATCCAAATCATGCCATTAATGTGTTTGGCTGGAAAAAAGTACTATGTTATTATACACAGAATAAGCGAAAAAGACGGTACTTGTCCACGAATTAACTTAATGCGTATCCAGCAAGGTGAAAACACGCACTACAGCTTTGTGAAAAGGCTCAGCACTCTCTTATATCATAAAAACAAGAATTCTAGCATTTTTGTGAACGTTGTTTTCATAGATTTTCAAGAATGGAGCTTCCTGAAAGCCAAAAACCTGAATGTTTATTTATTTTTTCTTTGCAATTTTAAAACACTAAGAAATTGAACAATTACTAGTATGCAAAAAAAGCGAAAAAATGGCGAGGGAACCTAAAAAAACTATACATTATTATAGTGAATAACGTATTGACAAGGCATATTTGTACGCTTAGCGTAAGGGCACATAAGGCTGTCAGATGGTTCTGAGCTAGCTTGCTGTTGTTGACTTCGTGAAACAGGTGAATCCAGAGTAGCTTGCAATTCTTTTACTTACAAAAAAGAAATTTAATTAGAAGTGCTGCAAACAGCACGAGCATGGATATGCAAATTCAATGATGTCTACCCGAGCACGAAGGCCGAGTGCACAACTTTTTTCAGTGAAAAACGAGACAAGCGCGTGTTTCGCGTGGCTGCACTTTATAAATAAACCACAACACAGTAAGATCTTTTCTGTGTTGTTGCTCTTTAAAGCAGCCTGCAAATTTTCTTGTCAAAAAATTAATATTATCAGAAGTGCTGGTAACAGCATGAAGGGCGGATATGTAACCTTTTGTCACAAAAACGAGACAAAGACGTGTTTCGAGTTTCTGCGCTTTATTAATAACCCACAACACAGTAAGAGCTTTGTTAAAAACGGCTATTGAAACGACTATAAGGGCGAAGAAGGGCCGATCGGCTCAATCTTCTTCGCCATCGGAACCCTCCTGGACAGCTAGTTATAGATGCTGGATCTCTTGCTTAAAAATCTCGATCTCAGCCTCTTTGGTCTCAAGAGACTTGGCCTATTCTCCCAGTCTTTGACGAATGTAATTCTCTGCTTGACAAATCTAGAAAGGTCAGAGAGTTTTCTTGCCAGACTAACGCGAGCTTGTGATTTGCATATGCTCGTCCCAGTGGCAAGCCTACGTTCAGAATGATACTTCGTCAAGATTTGTACTCGGTGAGGCCTACGTAGGGACTGGATGAAATGACATAAAGAAATGGCATAGAAATGGCATAACTGAGGCAGTTTTAGTCCTACTTCAGACCCGATTTTTACCCTGAAAAAGTTCATAAAGTGCCATTTTTATTCTCTAGACCAAGTATTTAAGCGAACTGTTTTATTTAAGCGAACGGAGGGAGTGAAAACAAGTTGTGGATTTGCAGTCCCTTTTATGAAACTGCAAGTTCATGCACTGACTTCAATGAATTTTCTGAGCACAAAGTCGTAACTGCCTCATTTAGGGAAACTCATTCTTTTGTTTTTGAAATCTATCCAGCCGCGTATTGTTTCTTTTGAAAACTAAATAAAGAGCCCGCTGGTGGGCAACTGGCTGGCTGTCAAGATGGTTGCAGGTCCCATTACTAATTTGACTGAAAATGAAATTGCCGGTCTGACGAGTGTCAAACACAATTTGGGCTACTTGTTAAGTTTTCAATCGTCAGAAACAATGAAACATAATTCATGGAGTATTATTTCAAACAAAATGAGCCCTTTATTCTCAACAGAGCACTGAAGCAATGATAAACAACACATTTAATAACTTCGAGGCGAAATGGAGGCATGGTCGCAAAGAAGCTCAAAGAGTTTCAGGCTGGGTGATTGAAGGGATTTTGGATGCATTATTGAAGTGCAACTGCGACGAAATTTTTGCTTACTATTTTCCCACTTTTCTGGGGTTAACTTCACATTTAGACCCTAAACTATGAGAATAAGCGTAGGTTTCTCAAATTTGACAACGTTATTCCTTGAAAACAGCGCTGCGAAAATGTAAATAATCCGTCCGCCATTGCTCGAACGACACACTGGAGAGCCCGCGAAAATCGCTACAGCGGTTTTGGTTGTGACGTCATCGACTCACTTCGCGATGCGAACAACAGAGAGAAACACGCAGTATTCGGCATGTCTTCACGCTCAAATTATCCTTCTATTTCTTCCGACGACGATTCGGAGTTAAACTTCTCCTTTCCCGAAGATCCATCAGACGATAATGGCGAAGGATATCTTAACGACGACAGTTTGGAGCCCGTTGTGACCGAAGAAGAGGTCACAGCGTACGAAGAAAGTTCTGCGCGCGAAGAAGAGGATCTTCAGGAGTACCCACACCGTTTTCATATTAGGGAGCTAAAGCACGCGCGGCTTTGAGACGCGGACGGCAAGTGAAAATAGCTCACTTCCGGTTACCGTCCGCGTCTCAAAAACGCGCGTGCTTAAGTTCCCTATTTTGTCCCTCGAAAGCAAATTCTTGGAGACATATCTTGCTTTAGAAATGAGCCTAAATAATGCATAAACACATGGCAAATTACAGAGGTGTTAAACTCGGCAAAGCGACATGCCGATAACAGCGGAAACCATGCAGACCTATGACCTCTAAAATTTGCTTTTGCACAGTCTAACGGGTCAGCTCCACTAAAAATTCCTCTTTATAACACAACATGTATAACATGTATGTTTATAACACAGCACGAAGTGCCCTTTATAGACACGAGTGAAGCAACAAAAAGGTCGAGAGACCGAACAGAGAACCGTAGGAGTCGTGTAGGCTAGTCAACCTCATTTTACACTGTGCGGGTTCAAAAGGCCTTTTGTCACGCAGTACAATCCATTTCCTCGCTCCATTTCCAAAATATTCCAATGGAACACAACCTAGCAAAAGCAAAACACCGAGAATTGTCCTGGATACTGATTTCAAAAGTTTCAGACATCGAGATACTGATTAACATTTTATCACAACTTCCACGTGCACGCTCAGAACATTCAACTTATCTTGTTGTAAAGTTAACAATTAATAGTAATCGCAGTTCTTATCTCAAAACGATTATTCAAATTTGCAACCTTTCTTTATCCCACGTATTGTACAGAGCGTTGGGAGAGTAAATCTCTAGAAAACCAAATCAGTTCAGTGCTACTCACCATGCGACGACCTCGCTTCGAATGAGGTTCCTCGATCACTGTTTTCCCAGGTTTTTTTCCAAGTGGTTGGAAAGGAACCTTTCCCTAGCCTTCTATCAGCGCCATCCACATGGACTGACCTTTCAAAGGAATCTGGCGTAAAATGGTCAGAACAAACAGCGAAGCGACCATCTGGTTTGAAATGTGCACGATGTGTGCCAACGAGAGCTTTCCATTTCGCGCGAAGAGTCTTGTCGATCGGCGACTTATGGAAGGAAATTCCGGCCGATATATAGAAACATTACTGCATCCTTGCGCAACACACAATCGCGAAGGCATGCCTTTACAAGAAACACGCAAAATTTGGAATACTCTTTTAAGATCTAACTTTCATGCATTTTTTTAACATTTCTTCAGAATTTTTTTAAAATTGTTTCATTTATTTTGGATTTTAGTCATTTGTGGCGTTTATCTGATTGTTCCAGAAAAGTATTTAAGATTAAGGATTCGAGATGTCAGATGCTTGTACAACGTGAGGTAATTATCATGTGGCTGACGCCCAAGGCAACACAGGTTAAGGTGGCCTACTATAGTTTTTCCGAGATTAGTATAGTAACGCGCGCTACGATAGCCTGCCACACGTCAGTATTTGTCGTGTGTGCAAAAATGACGCAAGTAACCTCAAGAAGTAACGAAAACCACTTCAGCACTTGAAAGGCGTTAAATCTCTTTGGTATATGTAGCGACGGTTTCAAACTCCTTCAAACATGTATTCAAGCCTAAGGCCAAAAAAATATGGCAAAAAAAGTTTGATAGACATTCGGTAAAAGAGCTCTAATTTACTCCTGCTTTCTCGCACGCGATACATGGCGTCACATGAGCGCACGCTTAAATAAAGGGCATGCGCAATTCAATTCTCATCGAAGGTTGTAAAAACCTGTCTTTGATCGAGGATGTACTATTTCAAAAACGAGTGCGAATGTTTCATCGGGTTTCCAAACGCGAGAAACACTTGAAACCACGAGGCCGCAGGCCGACTGGTTTTATTGTTTTCGAGCGTTTGGAAACCCGATGAAACACGAAGCACGAGTTTTTGAAATTACTTCTCCAACAAAGAAAATTAGTTTAAATTATCATTTGAATAAGTTTTCTCATTTCAAGTAGTTATATTTGAGACGTGAAATCTGCATGATCCTCCAAAAAATGTGTATGATGTGCATGATCCCATCACCTAACTGCTGCGCTGTGACAACTTTTGAATATTCAACAACTGAGGTCACGTTACCTAGCCATTGTCAGTTCTGAGCGAACACGTTGCTTCGCAAAGCAAATGGCAGAGTGCAGATTTAGACCTCCTAAAACTAGCGAAGAAGAAGAAAAGTTTGTGGCCAGCGCTATTGCGAGGTAACGTGTGCATTTAGTCTGATAAAATCTCTAACTTCAGTGCCATTTTAGGTCGTTACCACCATTTTAGGTCGTCACCACCATAGAGCGGGAATTTAAATTTAGAAGAAGAATGGCCTTTTCTGTTTTGGGTTCTTTAAGAACTGTTCCGTTGCATTGAACGTTAGCAGTGAATAATTTAGGTTTAAAGTTTGTTTCGTAAAATGTGAGATTAAATAAAGTTGTTTATTGCCTCGTGTTTTTGTTGCTTTATCAATATGCAGATTAAGAAAATTTGCATCCGTGTTTCTGGTCAGGTGGATGAGTTTAGAAATCCAATGAAAACCGAGTTGAAAACTCGGCCGTGCTTGAAAGCCGTGTTTTCAACCCGGTTTTCATTGGATTTCTAAACTCATCCACCTGACCAGAATAAGATGCTCTGGTTGGGTAAGAGCTGCATGAATAATTAATGAGTTTGAGAATGCTCGATAACCTACCGTACAACCTATGATGAAATTTTCACAGTTGTTTTGTTGTGGTGAATCACGTTTAAAGTTAAATTTTTTAAAAAAATCTGTAAGACAGATTTTGAGCTATTTTTTATTTCACATTCTCTTAGTTTGCAAAAAATCTGTCTTACAGATTTTAATTGTACTTTTCATGAATGTTAAATCGGACCCAATTTCTTATTCCTGAATTTTTGAGGTGGGGTCTTACGGGTGGATTTTGAGAAAAACGTGACTTAACCTACTAGTGCTCAGTCTCTCATTCGGTACTCGGTCGCTCATTTTGGCCATTTGTTGACGTTTAATTGTTCAAATTTCACATAGAATGGTAAAAGACTTAAGTAAATAGTAAATAGTGAAGGGAAAAACAGCTTGGAACCTTTTTCAAAAGAGTTTAAAAAAGTTGTGCTGTTATACTCCATCAAAACTGTAGTAAGCCACCTTAAACTACTATGCACCATAGTAAATATTTTAACGCAGGAACTAGAGAAGTACTATAGACCAGTTGTACCAGTAGTTAAATGTTCTTGAGGAGTCGCAGGTAGTAGGGGAGGTTAGACTCCGGCAGAACAAGATTAAAAAACTGTCTGAAGGGGTCTACATTTAGATTTAAAGAAATAGCTCTGGTCTTCTATTAAGGCCAAACCCAAAATTTTATCCATGGGCGTGGAAGGATGGAAGATACAATACCCCTTCCCCCACGAGACTTTTCGTAGTTTTAAAAAGGGAGTTATTCCAATTTGCGATACTGAAACGTTCATTAACTGTTTAGTCAATGTATTGACAGAAAGTTAAATGTGTTAACTGTTTCTCCATGTCAACTGAAGCCAATTTAGGGCTTTCAAGGATTATGGATTTTTTTTCGGTTTTCTTGAGCAGAGATGCACAACAAGTACTCCTTCATCATTGCATTACTATTTCGTTCTGATTACCATCAGTTTGCATTATTATTTCCTTCAAAATGTTGTGAAATCCAAGATGGTTCAGAGTTGATGGCGGAACTTATTACCTCGTAATGGGTTTAAGATATTAGTAGTGGCTTTCTTATAGCACATCTCGCCCACAAAAAAAAAATCACAATTTAACTTTTACTGATTTCGAGGGTTTGTTATCGTTAGTATGGAAATATCATAGCCCTAACAATAATTTCTGTCCAACAATATACGTGTAACTTGTATAATTTTCACATCAAGCTGATCAAGGTAATACTCGACAAAGGGTAATCTGAAAATGGAAGGTATGGTAGAGCGAAAAAACTGTATTGAGACACGACGAAACACCAGAAGTGATTAATTATATCGTAGAAAAATTTGCATCGATAGATTCAATGTGTAAAAGTTGTCAGCCAACATTCGTGGGTAGCAGTGGACTACCTTATAAAAGTATTGAAATTACTCTCCGTGTTCACATATGCACCACATGTTTATCGAAAAGGTTCGGTCTTGTTCATTTTGCCAACAAAATACATTCACGAGGATTAGAGATTAGCTTTATTTATCATCGTGTTTATCTTATGAAATGAACACAAAGCGAAAGATATCACAAAATGGATTAGAGTTTCATTGTGGTAGTTTCATGATAAAAGAAGTTCTAACTGCACACGTTGGCTCCTTTTACTCAGTTTAAGCTTGCTGTTGATCGAGTTGAGGACATGTATGTAGTTCTTAATCTTTGCTTAGTCGTCCTCCAGTCTTGCTTCGATCTTCTCACTGCACTACTTTGCCTCGGGTCCTTCAGTCGGTTCTTCAGTTTCCTCTCCAGCTTCTACATCATCTGGGGCTTCTGTTTCCTCTGGAGATTCTGTTTCTTCTGGAGCTTCTACATCATCTGGAGCTTCTGTTTCCTCTGGAGATTCTGTTTCTTCTGGAGCTTCTACATCATCTGGAGCTTCTGTTTCCTCTGGAGATTCTGTTTCTTCTGGAGCTTCTACATCATCTGGAGCTTCTGTTTCCTCTGGAGATTCTGTTTCTTCTGGGGCTTCAATATCATCTGGGGCTTCTGTTTCTTCTGGAGCTTCTGTTCCTTCTGGAGCTTCCGTTGCCTCTGGTTCCTCAGTTTCTTCCGGAGCGTCTGTTCCCTCTGGTTCTTCCGTTGGTTCTGATATGTAATGTTTGGGAGAACTAATAGGTTAAATAATTGGAAAACTCATAAATAGATAAACTCAAGTCGAGTCAGCGGTCGCCATTGCAAAAACAAAACAAAAATCATTGGGGAACTAACATTGTGTTTTTCATCTAATGGAGCACAAAATTTGCAACATGACGGCCAAACGCATGTCGTTGTTTTTTTAATCGGTTCTTGGCGGGAAAACGAACTTTTTCAATAAATGTGTTCTTTTTATATTTGAGTTCATGCCAACATATCCTGTTAGCTTAATTGTGCCATTTTCACGCCAAAAATCGTTAAAAAAAAAAACAAACAAACAAGCAAAAAGAAAACGTTTCTTTGGATCTGAATTGTCCCGTCTATTCTCTAATCATTATTTTTTCTTTTGGCGACAGCGGACAAGGCGTGAATCATAAATCACACAGCAATTTCATATTATTTTTCTGTACAACAAATGCATATCAGTAGATCAGTAACGGTGGGTTTCGATTTAGTGTCGAAAGTAGCTAGGCAATTACTTTGGCTCTGGTTTTGGTTTTACTACAGTTTGAGATTGGCTGGTTGTCTAACTGGTAAGTAATTGGCTCGATTTTGGTTTAACGAATCTTTCAGAATCTCGTATATTTATATTACAACAACTTGTACTGATTTTTTTATGAGAAAACGAAGAGCTCCAATCATTAAAACGTTTCTTTTAAACTAAAAGTACAAATTTAATAGCATGTGCGTTGCAGCCTTTACTGAGCTGTATGGCGTCATTGAACCTTTCTGTTTAACGTGGGGTTTCTTATTTACTGGCATATTAGATGATATCAACTGTTAATGAAACAGTTGCGTAAATTCTAGCTAAACAGCAAAATAGAATATAATACAGCGACCTTCCGGCGGTATTTTATTTGTAGCTCAACGGAAAGTGAAAACATTTAAATGAAACGTTTTTACGGGAAGCATTGAATATAAAACAACAATAAAGTGATCACAATTTTATCTTTAGTCAAGCGGACTCTGTGATCATCCAGAGGCGTCATCCACAGGACTGTACAGCTTACACAGAAAGCGATAAAAAATCGTGTGCTGTACTATTCAAGAATCAATGTAGGCGGCATTACACTGAATTTCCAACCAACGAAGCTACCACGCAAATTCAGGGTAACTATTTATGGCAAACAAGTGTGTAAAAAGCCGGCCGATTAGACAAAGTAAAACAAAACAAGACTATTTTGCCTCTTACAAAGGACATGCTGATACGTGTAGCAGACGACTAAGGAATAATTAAATTTCGAGGACGAGAAAGGAAGATGAGTGCTATTGAATTAGGCAATAACAAATCATTTTGATATAGCAAATAATAGGGGTTCGAACTGATGTTACAGCAGCTACGTGATGGTCTTTATGAATTTTAGTAGAGATGATCTAAAGAGTGAAAGGTATGCTTATTCACTTGCATCATCGGAAGACCAAAATAACTAAAAAAAAGACCAAAATGACTGAAGGTGATTCACAATCTTTATCCTTTGGCATTGTCGCTAAAAATTGAACTATAAAAACCAAACTATCGCGACTCCTTAATTGCTGTGTTTTATTGCTTATCCTTGAAAGATACGAATTTCAAGGTTATAACATTTTTTTTTAACAGATGAACAGAAGATATCAGTGATAAATAAAATCTCACTATTTTGTTTGACTAGCATGCTGTAGCTTTGTCATACAGAGCAAAACAATCGTAAATCAGTGGAATGTTGCAAGAATGGAAAGCTGGAAGCAATTCGCTGAGCATGATGCTTTGAAGGATGTACTAAACAGTTAGCATAGAATATGTCTCTGTTTTATTGCAACTTACCCTGTTGAGGCAAGGGAGCAGCTAGTAGATGCCCCACCAGAACTGCACAGAGACAAACAAGAGCGATTAAACGTTTCATCGTCTGTAGCTTGGTCTTGATATTAATTGTTACAGAGGTGCTGGTACGTCTAGTGAGCCAATTTCAGTTCGGCGTGGAAATGATTTGCGATCAGAAACGACGAAATAAGAACCTTTTTGGGATGCCAATATTGATCGCCAATGATTCAAAGATAACGCGAATATAATTATAAGGGCTTTGGATAATAATAGAAATATTTAAGCCTTTTCCATGAGAGTTTTGAAATAAATGCGTAGATATATCTCCTACTCGCTGTTTAAGAGAGCTTACACAGGAATATTAGGCAATGCCTGTCCCCAGATTTTTATCTACTAATTACTTCCTTATAATTATCTGTTTTTGTTGTTGTTGCTAGCTAAACTGAAAGGAAAGTCTACGTCATCCTCTTATTGGCTTCTAACTAGAAAAGCACTTATTTTAAAAGACTGTTCCTTTTAGATGCGCTATTTTTAGAAGCATGAAGTTTCACAGGCGCTTATCTTGCTACTGCATAAGGGTGTTAAGACGTACAAGGTGTTCTTACCTAATTGCATTTCGTAAAGGATATGTATACGTAATGAGGAATTCTGCATACTATTATCTGGAACCGAATGGTCTCATCCGTGGCTTTACCTTTTGTAAACAATTTGAAAGAGGTAAACGGATTTCCTGATGCAAACTAGAGAGTGGTATCCAAAAAACATAAGCAAAGTATTATTATAATTCAGAACCAATGCAATAAATCTAATATTGGCTGGCAAGGGGCATTGAAACGCTGCCAATCGACATTTTCCAGTGTTGATATAATTGCTAAAAGACTGGACAGGAGTGGTCAGGTCATATATATTTCTCCAGAGGTTTGTTAAAGAAATCAACTATCCCGCCAATTCGTAAATTTAGAGAAAATTACTTGTGTGGAATTCCGAATTGTTCGTGTAACCCTTTGTGCTTTTTGGCATCGAGTGAAGTATTTTTGGTCGGGGCGACCAAAAACGAGGCAAATAATAATAAAAAAAAACCTCAAGCATTTTTTTGCCTTTCTGTTTACTTCATTTTTATGATACTCACTGTGGTGTATAGAATAAAATTGATGTCTGATAGGATTATAGCAGAAGTTACTTTTTTGAGCGAATTGATACACGTAGAAACACGCAATAAAATAAATACTCTCTAGCAGCTCATATTGGATCACACTTGGAGGCAATCACGTTCTCATTCCCAGTGGATTGTCTTGTTTTGTTTTCATCTCGAGGCAAAGAGATAATGTTTTGAATTCAATACGTAGACAGCAGTTCGCAGAGACAATATTTTTCTTTATGGTGAGATTGATCGTCGACCAACATACAGTGAAAGATATATGCATATTTCATCCTCACGATTTAAAGCAGCGCGTATCTTTGACGGGTGAGTGCTAAAGTTTGTTTTGGAGACGGAGCAATTTCTATAGAAACCACGTGTTACCATGATATATAATGTTTCTGCAACTTATTTTTACGTAACACGTGCTTGCTATGACGTAAATGAAATTACAATCCTTCGTTGATGGGATAAAAGACACCTTTATGCAGCAAGAATAATCAAATATTATTGCACACGTAATTTGAATTTGCTTAACCAAAGAAACTATCAATCAATACAGCAGGCAGCTTCATAAAAGGGCCTACTGAGGAAAACAGTTCTGGTACCTAACAGGTACTATTAATGAAAAAACCTATACCAAGTCTAGGACTGATGAGCACTTGTGAAACAGTATAAACATATAGTATGGATAATCTTTATCGACCCACACTAACATAAATTACATGTACATGAAAATTGTTATACACATTACAAGTTCATTAAACAAACTAATAAGGTAAGTAATTGCCGATTGGCGTCTTGAAGCCAAAGAAACCGTAAGTTTATAGAGATGCCTATCAATAGCTATTAAGAGTTAATATTAATTAAAAATAAATAATACATATATATTTTTTTATTATTGCCTCTCAAACTACTAACAAACACAATGCAGTTACTTACACTACTTCACATGCTACTTACACTACCTACTAAAAGAGTACTTAAAACAATAGTTAAAAACACTAATGTGCACGTAGCTCTAGCCAAAGGAGCAGTTATTAAGGACACTTCGAAAAAAATTAAATGGCGAATATCAAATTAAAATTCATGTCTTTGACACGATAAGACTGTAAAGAAGTTCACTTGTCAGCTTGAACCGTACGTAAGCTCATTCGGAATAGAATAATCTTTGTAATACTTATGAAAAGTCTACGTAAGAAAATCAATTCGGCAATTCCGTTCACCATATGAAGAACTCATGTATAAAACTGTTCCTGGAGTCTGGAGTGAAAAACAATTCAGAGACAAGTTCATTGCGCCGAATGTCTGCGATTTTTTTTTCTGGCGTCACTGCTATTTAAGAATAGTTTTTTAGACCATTTTCGTATTCTTGGTATTGGACTGGAACTAGTTTGCAACTATGCGGGGAGTCTTTTCCAATGTAAATGATGTTAATTTATTTTTAATGATTTTCCCCCACATGAGCCTCCATTGCAAGCTAGTTCTAGTTCAATACCGAGAATACGGAAATGGCCAATACGCCGTTTGCCCCCAGATATCCAAATCCAATATGGTGCCCTTTTTCTCAAGAGAAATAGACTTCACCATGCATTAACAAAAATTAAGAAAAGTGGCGAAAATTAAAACTAAAGTACAGTGGCTATTATACACGAAATACAGATTTCAGGCTGTTTCAAACTATCACGCGTACAAGCATCTTTCGTTGGTGGAGGAACCCCTTCCGTGGCTAGGAGGGGGAGGAAGGGGAAGGGGTACAGATTTTCGATACAGTACATATCAAAAAGTATTATTTTTTGTGTACAAGATAACACGAGAATGTTCTACGAGAAGAGATATTGTTGTTGTTTATGACGTCATATGTCCCCTAATTAGAGAAAATTTAAATCGAAACTTTCATACTACTGACGCAGGTCTACTGCTTCAGTGCAGTGGCTCTAATAGATGTTACTTGACTTGAGATACTTCCTCAACTGACTTAACTAACAGCCAGTAGAAATATAAATTGCAGTTGGCTTGATATGTTCGTCATACGAGCATTTGTAATTTCTAGTTTTAATTTAAACCCAGTGCACTAAGTACATATGGAGCTCTAGCTGTACTCGACAATGTCACATTTACTTACAATTCTGCTCATCAAGCTCTTCATGCCAGTTGGTGAGAGAAAAGGAAGTAGTCAAATCAATTTTACACTCATTACATTACATTAGCAGTCGTTAAACCTGACTGCAGTCTGAAAAACCTCAAATATGAGTAATTAAAATTTGAAGCACTGGGCAAAAACATATCTAGTTATCTAACATTAATTAGTTTCGGTGGGTCAATTATCAGGAGAAATGTTGTATAAATAGTATATTTTGTAAAAATTAAAATCAATCCAACAACAACAAAAAAAAGGAATTATTTAGAAACAACTTTTCAAGTGAGCTAGAAAACGCTTCTGTAACATTGTGTAATAGTCTTGAAAAAACATGCTTTCATGTGACGAAATGATTAATTTGAAAACAAGTTTTTTGTGAACGAACGGTGTAATATCCTAAGTACCTTTACGATTTGTTTAAGAGCTTTCAAAACATTTATACGCATACCAGTTGCATTTTCGTTTTCGGTCTCTTGGCATACTTGCAGCTGATTTAAAAATAGCATTCAAGCTATATTGCTCAAACGTTGGGACCTTGAAATTAATAGGCAATCAATTTGGTGTGGTAATATTGTGTTCAATGACGTCATAATGGACACTTAAGTGGCGATTTTGCATGTTTTACACGATACATTCGTTAAATTACTATTAGCTGAATACTTCTGGACATACATGTGTGGCAGCACCCCACAGACTCACAGACGAATACAAGCTACAACCATGGATTGCCACATTGTTGGGACACGAACACCTTATTTGAGTCGCTCTCACCCTCCCACCCGTTCAATGTTGTTTACAAACCGTAAAAGCGCCAATTCGCAAGGCGTTCAGACAAATTGTGCTTTCCAACATTGAATGGGCGAAAGGGGGTGTGTGTGGGCCAACGACCTATGACAATGATTGTAGCAAAATAGACCTTTTGCAAAAATGGCGCCTAAATTTGAATAACAATACTTATAAATCCTAAGCCTCACATCCACGTCAAAAATCAGTTGTTTGGAAACATAAGTACAAGGCTGAGGATGTAAAGAGTATCATAATTTAAATGTAGGCACCGTTCATGCAAAGGGTCAATTGTATAAGGACATAGTTGTGGCAAATACATAGCAAATGACGTTGAAAAATGATTGACACTTATAAATCCTTGTGTGGGTCGAGAGAGAAAGATGTAAAGAACTTTATTTAACCACGCCGAAACATCCTTCAGCCATACTAATAGTCTCAAATCGCAGGCTAATTAACTTGGTAACTAACTGACACATTCAATGACAAATTAATACAATTACGATATACAAAAATATGCTTTTGAAGGATTCCACGAAAAACGTCATCTACCTTAAGGCAAAGTGTACTTTTACACCAAAAGTCTACTGCAAAGTGGCTGCAATAATACAGCTGGAAAGCAAATGAAAGGCACACTTGTTCTAAATGAAAACGAATTTCACTTGTTGCTGAACTATTAACAGCTTGAATTCAGTTCTATAGTCCTAGTTAGGGCCAGTTTTTATTAATGTGGTGTCGGGTGACGTCCACTCCTATTCAAGTTATTTCGATACAAAAATCCATTATATAACCATCTACCTAATTAAAATTCTCGCCGTCGTTATGCACACTACATAATTATGATCAACATAAAGTTGTTAAGTTTAACTTTATTATACCACCTCTGTTACAACTCCTGCGCCTTAAACAAAATACGTTTTTTTCCCATGAAAGTTTTTTTTACATGGAAGGCATTGAGTACTAGGTCAGAAGACAAGTCCTCCACTTTAAATTTAGCTATTTTTCATAGCCGTGAAAGTCATGGTACATATCGTATATTTCTTTCAGATAATCGTCAAAGGTATCATCTATTTCAGATAAATGAATCTCAGGTTTTTCAATTTCATCACGATCGTCGATTTCTTCTCCACTGTCTTCTCCGCCTTCTTCTCCGCTGTCTTCTTCACCTTCCTCTTCACCTTCATCACGATCATCGATTTCTTCTTCACCTTCCTCTCCGCTCTCTTCTTCACCTTCCTCTCCACTCTCTTCTTCACCTTCCTCTTCACCTTCATCACGATCGTCGATTTCTTCTTCACCTTCTTCTCCGCTCTCTTCTTCACCTTCCTCTCCGCTCTCTTCTTCACCTTCCTCTTCACCTTCATCACGATCGTCGATTTCTTCTTCACCTTCCTCTCCGCTCTCTTCTTCCCCTTCCTCTCCGCTCTCTTCTTCACCTTCCTCTTCACCTTCATCGCGATCGTCGATTTCTTCTTCACCTTCCTCTCCGCTGTCTTCTTCGCCTTCCTCTTCACCTTCCTCTTCACCTTCATCACGATCGTCGATTTCTTCTCTGCTGTCTTCTCCACCTTCATCTTCCACTAGAAAAAATAATAATCCAGAACTATATAAGTACTACAAAGTTCAATGTCATTAAAGAAACTATGACAAAAAGTTCAAAGTGTACATGTCGAGGAACGGTTGCCATGCCATCGTAGACAGCTTTCTCGTCAAGATTACTCTGAAGCCCCTGAGTTTCATAAACTCCCACTGGTTATGTACTCTACTTGTAGCAAATAAAACTATTAAGGATTATGCAACGCTGTAACTTTCAACTTTGCTGGTTCACGAAAAAATAATTGACGTACATTTTACAATTAAGAGAAAGCTCTTTTCATTACTATAAGGCAAACAATACTTCCAAAAAGTTTAGATAAGAATCGAATCTAAGGAAGCTGTTAACTTATGAATAAAAATGTTTACCTTTTTTATCAAGGAATCTTGCCAGATCTAGCATGTTATGAACGTCATGGTCTGTAGAAAATACGGTTTAAGAATTCAGTAAACGTCTTTCAAAGTTCACCTTAATATTTAGGTTTAGCCAAGCCAAAAGTGGAGTTGGTTTGAGCCTGCGATCAAATCAAAAGCTGTACCTGGGTAGCAGTCAACTTCAAAAAGCACGTGACCTTGATGACCTTTTAACATGAGCCCATGTAATACTGGTCAGCGGATATATTATTTTGGCAGGTGTAAATTGAGAATTGCAGGGATGTCCAGTATCAAAGATGAGTGCTGTAAATCCGCCCCTCGACCCGCCCGTCCAAATCTCTAAAGGAAAATCTCTTGCAATGAGGTTGTTGTAATGTGACATTTCACATTGATTTACATGAAGGGGCATACGGACGTACGCACGTACGGACAAGCACGTGACAGTCAAATTTTTCTCTGCAGTTCAAACATATGATCTTTCATATATTCATTTGCATTCTTCACCTACGGATGTATTACGAACTCACAATGTGACCAGCTCCCAGACGGTTTCATAGCTCAGTTGGTATAGCACTGCAACGGTATCGCAGAGGTCATGGATTCGAATCCCGTTCAGGCCTGAATTTTTTTCAGGCTTAAATTTCACAGCTGCTTAAGTTGTGTGTATAACTGCGATGATCAATCACGTCTTCATATCTTTCTCCGCAGTTCAAATATATGATCTTTCATATATTTATTTGCATTCTTCACCTCCTACAGGTCACGGGTTCGAATCCCGTTCAGGCCTGAATTTTTTTTTTCAGGCTTAAATTTCACAACTGCCTAAGTTGTGTGTATAACTGCGATGATCAATCATGCCTTCAAGACATTTTTTTTGTTAGCTCGATGGGTTACCAAATTTTCCAAGCAATGGAGCTCCGCTCACGCGCCGGAGCTTCGTTCATAAACAACTAAGCAAACAATCCTTCCAAGAAGGTTTGATACGAATAAAATTAACGATAGCTGATAGGTTATTAAAAACTCTTACCTTTTTCATCGAAGAATCTTGCCAGTTCTAGCAGGTTATAGCTGTCAAAGTCTACAGAAAATACGGTATAAGTATTTAGTGTCCGTTAGTCAATTGTCCCTCTAAATGTCTTTGTGTCTGATATTGTTTCCTACTTTATGTAAAAATGATATCGTTTTCGCTCGAACCCATAATCACGAATTTCCTAATATTGTAGCATTAAAAGCGTAAGTTAAATCCAATAGTATAAGGTGAAAATACAAAGGTGAAATATAAAGTATTGAGGACAGTATAAATTTGAAGGCATGAGAAAAAGTATATTACAAGGAAAAAACAAAGATATATACTACTATATATTGATTGTCGATCTTAAATCTTCCCACACAATCTTCCATGATAAAGTGCGTTATTATAAACTTTCACTTTGTGCATGGCGCTTTTCTGTTCCATTAACTGAATAGTGGATCATGTAAGAGATTTTGGTTCAGTGAAAGTTCCCTTATGCTTCAAGTCGTGCATACTTAACCCTTGGCGAGAGACTTGTGTTAAATACACTTCATTTCATGGTATTCATTGAGAAAGAAAACAAAAAACAAAACAAAACAAAAACATTTAAATCACCTTTTTCAGGAAATCAAGGCGTACATTTTTACCTGGGTAAATTACCATATGCATCAACTAGATTCTATTTAACGCGTGAAATTTGTCTGGTAGAAGTGTGCAACGTGACACAGTTTAATGAGCTGTTTGCTATAGAGCGTTCATGTTTTGACTAATGGCACATTATTCACGCGAGATGCATCAGTCAGTTTACTTTCGAAATTATTTCTTACTGACACGAAATAAAATGAAACAACACAGTGGTAAAAGAACAAAGAGATTCGGATTCAGTGGGATGACAAGATACCAGTCAAGGACGTTTCGCGAAGAAAAGTTGATTGTTAAGGTGTGTCACTCTTTGGGCGAGTTTCATTTTTTTTCTTACACATTGACAACAACACCGACCATGCAATATCTGCTTCCGACCTCTTGCTCTTTTTCACACGAGTTTTCGGGAAACCCATATGTCTCACACATGTCCAACTTCACGGATTTTTCCCCATGACACTACCATGTAGTATTCTCCGTTTACTCAAAGGTCGAAACTTTCTTGAAAATGTGGTTCAGCGTCTCATTATCATCTCAAGGAAAAATTGCTTAGGGTGTGCCGCCGGCAAGTCGAAAACCTTACGCTTTGTATTACCTGAAACAGTATCTCAACATTTTTACACGAACAAATATTTTTCTTAACGTGTTATGTTGTCTCTTTTCTGCATCACCGTCAACATCGTATACCGTATATATCAGTATTGCCGTCGACTTCTAAATTGATCTATTTGATACCATAAGGAAGAAAAAGGTAACTACATTTCACCCTATGACGTGACACTATTTGAACAACGTCCTATTTAGAGCGGAAGATATTGTTTGTTATGTAAAGGAAACGAAATACTTTGTAGTTCTTGCAGCGCAATAGAAACCACATATAAGAAAGTAGACTTGTTAAAATAATTCAAAACGTTTTGTCGTAATCATTGCCAATTGACCTATGTTTTAGCCTCCTACGAAATTTGTTATAAATTTTGTCTTGTGGATCTTAATACCTGTAGACGCTAATTTTGGAACTTGCATTCAGTGGTGTCAAATTAAAGTAACACATTATTTCAATTTTACAACTAACCTTTCCTCCGAGGCAAAGGAACACTAGACAGCTGTCCCACAAGAGCCAGAAGGCACACAAAAATTGAAGTTTTTGATGTCATCTTCTGCAGCTCGATCCTTCTTCCGCAACGGTTCTTCGCACAATGATTGTTGTTCACCTGGCAATTTATAGACAAAGGCGTTGGTAATAAATTATCCAAAACAAAAACGCGATAACATCTGGGGCTTCCAATATCAGCTGATAAGACGCGCAGTACAATATTACATGTAAAGATGGTCAAACATCCATAAAAGGTGTGCGTGGGGTTTTGGGAAAACGAAAGTCGTCGACCTTTATGAATATTTCAAGCAAACATAACCCATCACGCGAAAATGTCCTGTTTGTGTGTTTTACTTTATTTATACACGCAAATAATATTAACAATGCTAGGGAAAAGGCTTAAGCTGTTTCTCATTGGCTGATTTTTAGATCAACAAAAGCATATCGGGAATACTGCGAATTCCGTTTCCAAGATGGCAATATTTCTTTTCCATGCGTTTAGATTGTTCCTGTAAAAGCATTTATGAGTGTCTAAGAAGATGTTAGCCAATAGCTTTTTCGGCTTTGTACTCTGAGGTTCATATTTGATAATGGTCTTCGAGAGTTCAAAACACGATCAAGAAATAGCTTCCTAATACTATCATCACGGAAAATGGATGAGCTCATATTTGTTTCACATTATTCAAACACCAGAAAACAAAGTATGATTATCGCAAACAAACGATACTATAAAGACCGTTATGCAAAGAACAAACTGAAACGGTATGTTCTTATAGATGTTGTATTGGATCGCAAGTGATATATTTTGTGTAGGATGTTAGCAGTTCAAGCGTTAAATGATAAGCACGTTATTGAGTGCTGTTGTTCCGTTACTCTTTTTTGTTAAATTCTGTCTCTGTCTCTCTCTTTTTTCTCTCTCTCGGTTCTCTTTGCTTTTTTTTTTCAAGATAAGACTTTCTTTGAACGTACTAAGACTAGATGCCTCTTCAACTGTCCAAATTTTAAGACACTTCGACCGACTGTCGCCTCAGAGACGCTGTTACTATATCACACAACAAACCAAAACCGTACACGGTTAAGCATTTTATACAATTGTGACTAGGGCAAGGAAAAAAGTTCTAGAAAAATCGAAGCCCTAGGCTGTAAATCATGTCCTACTTCCTACGAATTTGTCAAAATTTCCCTTGGAATTTAAAATGATATGATCGACGAGAGAAATAACTCTGGCAGTTAATAATCCTGGACGACAGCTTTAGTTTTTGAATGTTAGATACCGGGACTTATATGAGGGTTTACAAAATGTTGTTATTTAGCGGTCAGTTAGTGGCTTCTGGTACCCGATAATGATCGCTGAGCACAAAAAGTGCGAATGGCGGTTAATAGAAATCAAGAAGCGGATACACGCATATTTATTTGCTTTGTTTCCTTAAAACCGCGGGCTAAGGTAAGTTCTGCAAATAGCAGTGAACGAAACTGGTTACTAAGATGCACGATGTGGAAATGGACAAGCGTGTAAGGAACAGGCCCAGAGGAGAACGTACACTTAAAAGCCTTTACTACAGTATGGCTTTTTGAAACACTGATAATACAAATGCTTATTTATCATATTACAAATGCTTATTTATCATAATAGCACAATTTACTTTACTAAAAACACTTGTGGTAGAGAGCAAATTAAAGAGCAACAGCGAAGCGTAATATGTAATCGTAATATGGTTGCTGTTTGAAAAACCTAATTTCATAGTAATTTGAATATATTCGGAGGGAAAAGATGTCCCTGAAATCAGTTATCCGAG